>JADAXU010000112.1:0-53441 GCA_018340775.1 Taxus wallichiana var. yunnanensis | reverse complement strand
ACATTGTTTAATAATAATAAAATCTCTAAGTTTGAAAAGTCTCACTATTTCTAAGTTTCTCATGCCCCCCAGAGCCTCGCATCTTGCTTTCATAATATATATACATATATATATATATATATATATATATATATATACACACACACACACACTTCCACGAAGCTCATGGCCCGTAAATTTAAACTTTTCTTTTGGAAAATTAACACAAAGTCTTAAGTCTCCTGGCTGTCCACTTCCCCACTCACACCGTGAGTTTGACATGTGGCTTCTTGCAAGTCACTAAGGCGTGAATTTTTTTAGACCTTATCACTTTTGGAAAAGATCAAAAATTTCTAAGTTTTACCCGACTTCCGCCGCTTTCCCGGGCCAGAGCTTCCGGGCTACACATGTGGCATCACTAGCATCAATGGAGGTACCTTGATGTTTTTAAACCTTTTCTCCCTTTCAAAAAAAAAAATTAAAATCCAAATCACCTCTAGCTACACGCCTTCCGTGTCAAGCTTCAAACGTGCCATATGCACAGGTCCTCTCAGGAAACTGGGGGCAAGTTTTCTTCCTTTGGGCCAAGGAAGCCCCACCGCAGACTCGCTGGGGAAAGTGCGATCAAGCAACTTGTGATTTTTTCCCAAAGTGCAAAGCACCAAATTAACTCTCCTCGCCTTCAAGCTATCCTCAAACCTTCTCAAGTGAAAAGTCTTCCCGGGGCCTGCACTCCGCTTTGGGAAATTCCTTCCGCAAGCCCGCCTTCAGGGAAATATTTTCCAGCCTTCCCCGCCTACCGCCGACTCCGAGAATCTTAAGAAATATGATGAGTTAGAGGACTTATTTATATCATCGAAAGGGGAAGAAATTTCCAATCCAATGGAAATGTTTTTCAGAAACCTTAAGTGTGTTCCACAGTGAAAAAATAGGGGCTCATGTAAAGATGAGTCTGAGAGTGGATAAGTGGGAAACTACCCTTTTTAACTTAAATGTTTAACTCTAAAGCATGGGTTGACCTTTTTAATGGGTTGCGTTATGGAATAAGAGAGTGTTTTCCTAACCTCATGTAAATGAGAACTCGGGTTTATTGTTTAGAACTAGTGAAATTAAATACCTTGGGTATTTAATATGTTTTGGCCCCTTCTTGGACTCCTCTCTCTAAAATTAATTATGAATATTTAACTATAGTGTTAATTTAATTTTTATTAAATTAATACCTCTAAGAGAAATTTAACTATATTTGGATTAATTATACTCACAATTCTTTGTATAAGGGATCTAATGTTTGTTACAATGGGAATATTTCATTTATTCAATTATAATTGACTTTGATTCTTCATTTCAGGGGCAACCGTTGCTTCAAGCCTCGGTAAAGGGTCACGCTTGCAAACGTAGACACCTAAAATATGCTTACACTTAGCATTTCATCCAATTCAACCAATTGACGACACTTTCGCACCTCCCCTTCTTCGCTCCATTTTTGATGCCCATTCACGACACCTTCTCCCTGGGCCATATTCCTCCTATAATCATCTTATTTGGCTAATATCTCTTATTAGCTAAACATTCTCCTTTCGACCATTCTGTAACCTCCCTAGTTCTCTCCTGGGAACCACTTCTATCAGGCTTTCAGAGGCTATCTATCACCACAATTGTTTATCTCGCACTCTCTCCCAACTCTCAATGAGTCTCTAATCACTTCGTTAATCAAGTTTAACTAGCCTAAACCCTAGTTAACTAGCTTAATCCTAGCTTAACTAAGCCTAAAACATGTTTATCGTAATCTAATCTAAAAGTCTTTAAGCTTTAGTCCCACATGCACCCAAATTTCAAATTCTTCCAAACCAAAACTATAAATACAAGGCTAAGACTACCCATTCAAACATACAACTTTACATAAGCTAGCCAAAATCAAGCCTAAGCAAAGCATTAAGAGCTCATTTGCATTAGCTTTAAGCTAATAGGCATTTGATCTTGGCTATCCTCCATTAAATATCTTCATCTTGCACCCATGATAGTTAGGTAATGAAATAGCTAAACTTGGCCATGTAGCCATTTAGTGAGATTCATTCACCCTCGACTGGAATAAACAACAAAATCAATGCTTAAGTCTTTAGTAGGCATGTTTTATTGCTTTCAAAGAATAGAGGTTAGTTATATTTGCTAGATTTCTTGTTTATTTTAAGTTTGAATACATGCAAAGTAGGTTTCTTGCATTTCTTTATCCGATGGTCCATCGTGGGCTTTGCAAAGCTTTGGGTCTTACCCCATTTCAATAGATTTTATAACCTTTCATTAAACACATTTGCACACCCGATGGGACACTTATGTCCATCCTCTATTAATGGAGGTATTTTAGGTTTTTCAAAGTTCATTTTCAAGTTTTTGGGTCAAAACACTTGTTAATTCCTCATTTCTGTTTCTAACACTAGCTAAATAACCTTCATTTGCATATATTTTGTGGGTTTGGTTTAGAAATAGGTTGCTTTGACTAACAACTAACCTATTTGCTTTTGAAATTTTGAAAATCCGTGAGTTTTGCAGGTTTTTTCATAGGGTGCGTAGGTGTCTACAAAGGGGAGCGATCCACTAAAACAGCACGCATCTATCATTCTTTGGGCATTTATCACTATTTATGTGTTTTATATGTTTCTAGGTGTAAAAACACATGCGCACATGTAAACCATTGAAAAGGGGCGTATCCGCATATTGAGGGTGTCTCGTATCACTGCTTTTGTGTTTTCTATGTTTTTGGGCACAAAAACACTCAGGCGCCAACACAAAGAGATCCACTGAAATGCACGTATCCATCTTTTAATTATGCCATGTATATGCATCACTATTTATAAGTTTTCTATGTTTCTGGGTAAAAACACTCGCGCACACATGAATCCATTGAAACAGTGCATATCTCTGCATATACTGCACGCTCGAGGGGCATCAAACTGCATTCACCACCAATCTTCCGGAGGCCATAACTTTGCGCTTTGTGAGCTCGAAACGACTCTGTTTTCATCTGCATTGAAAGGTATTGAAGAGAACTACATAATGAAATCATAAAATTAGGATTTTGAATTATAGAAAATTTATGGTTTACATTATTAGGTAAATAGTCATTTTTTAACGTGTCTTAAAGTCTAAAAATTGTCTTATTGGCCATTCTAACACTTTGAAAGGTTTTGTGGCACTAATCAGTTGTTTGCAGGGTTATTTTGGTCTTATTTTTGACTAAATTAGTTAAGTGTTCCATGTCTTAGTTGATAGAGGTTTTTTGAAGTGTGTATGCTCTTCCCTCACACCTTCTAGGTGATCTTGGGAACCAAAAACACTTCCAAAACCCTCTTATTGCTTTCAAAAACACTTAAATTACGCTTCCTAATGGATGAACATTTCAAAGTTGGTTAAAAACGAACTCTATCTTTTACAAGGCACACTTAATGTATTTTTCCATAAAACTTGTTTTAGTTGAGTTTTCGTGTTGCGTATGCTCTTCCTTCGCGCCTTTTTGGTGATCTTAGGAATCAAAAGCAACACGCAAACTCTATTTTGATATCATGATATTTTGTGGAAAAACTACTAACTCTTGGTATAGGACCAAAATTACTTGTCAAAGAAAGGTGTCAAAATGAAACAAAACAAAACCATCTAATACACGTGTTTCTTGCAGGTTTCCAAATGGTGTGCTACTTAAAACCACATTAAGTTAAACAAGATAAAAACACACCATATTCAAAACATTGTATTGCAGGTTTCAAAAAGGGTAATGTCCCTATCCGCTCAACTGGAACATAACCCCTTTGGCATAATGCCTTAAGCTACAACTAATGGGGTGGTTCCAGAACCCTAAAGTAATCCACCACTGAGTAACCTCGTGGATGAAACAGGAAGCACTCCACTTACCCACTTGATTAGTTTTCCTTGTGAGATAGAGTTACAAGTTTTCCCTATCGTGACCCTATTAAAAGTACACGATGGATGCATTTACTGCCCACTGTGCTTGAAGGGGGCAAAGCCGAGATACTCCCAAACTAGTCATTGTGACTTTTTGGGTAAATCACCCCGCTCATGGATAACTTTGTAGACACCTAGTTGAGAGAACTTATTAGGAAAGCCATTTGTTCTTGGAGCCCACTTTACTAGTCCTTGTCATGTCTTGCCACACAAAGTGACAACTTATTTGGAGTCTGAACCTTATTTTTCAAACAAGGAAAAGAATCCACTTAAGTTAGATCTAAGTGCCTTTCATCATGGAAATTAGATGACGTTTCACTTAGCTTAGCTTCTTTCTCACCTTCGACGAGGCAAAGCTCTACCCAAGTGGCGCTTAGTTTATTTTTCATATTTTGATCTACACCTTTGCATTCTTGTTGCCCATTTGGGGCAATAGAAGGCATCTTTTGAGAGTGTTGTCATAGATAGTGTTCACCACTTTTTTGTCCGTTTACGCTCATCCATGTTTACAGATGAGTTGTTAAATGTCTAAAGTGCATGGATGCGTCCTCATATATTTGATGGCCACTTGATCTTGATTTCAAGATCATCATCATAGTTCGATTGATTCATCATTTGATCTCCCTTTGACGTGTTACCTCATTTGCATTGTCTTGACACAATTAAGATACTTATGTCATGTTTTTCGTAAACGTGATCTAAGTATCCACATTGTGGCATTACACTGCACACATTTTAACACATCCTTAGTATACCTTGACTTGGTTTTACTTCAAACATTGTCCAAAATATTGAAGAGTGTCACTTACTTTGTTTGTATCGTTTCGATACCACTTTGGCACTAATATCTCACTTCTCCATGAAGCTTGACAGACGTGTCCAATTGGTGTGGTTACGTGGCTTACATTTGTAATCCTCGCCCTTTAACATTTAGGCCTTGTTGGTTGTTGAAATTTTCATGGTATCCTTTGATTGGGAGTCACATCTACCCTTTGTTAATATTTATGCCTTGTTCATTTCAAGCTTGATGTAAATATTGACATTGTGTTGATCATCTTTGTATCGATCATCACTTCTGCACACGCATTCGCATAGGGTGCATTTCCTTGTTGATTGGTATTTTTTCACACTTGCATGATTGTTCCTTGTGATTATTCATCTCTGAAAAATTATTTTCTAGGAAAATCATTTTCGATCTCATCAAGATTACGTATCACGATGTCCATTTTCCTTAGACCTCTTTTTGGAAAATCACACACACATCTCCATAATGATGCGCTGTAATTAGCAGTGAGAACTTGACAAGGTCATAACTTGAGCTCCGGTGTCTATTTGAGTCTATTTTTTTGAAACCACGTGTTTTGATGAGACGAACGTAGTGGCAACCCACATACAATACCAGGGCAAGTTTTTAACATGTTTTCGGGCCCTAAATCCGCCATCTTGAGGCCAAAAATTAGGATTTAAGTTATAGTTCTATCAGCTTTTTTCCTATTTTTTGAGCATTAGTAAATTTTAGTCTATTAATTTCATTGTGAGTTGGAAATTTGGCAATTCCTCTAATTTAGGGATGTAGAAGATGCATGGAAATGTTTTTGCTCAATACTTGAATAAGCATTTGAAACTTACTAAGAATAGTAGGTTCTAGTTGAAACCGCTAAAAATAGTAATTTCTACCACCTAGAGTAGATTTAGTCAAAGTTAGCTAGAGTTTACTTGGCAACCTCGAGTTGGGAGTTGTTTTCCTATTTATGAAACATTGTAATTCATTATTTTATAACAAATAAGGAGATCTATTTTCTTTGGAGTTCATATTATTTGCAAAATATCCGGTTTTTCATTAATTTGGCTACATTACATACTTACGCAATGTCTAGTTGGTTCTCATTATTACTCGAATCAACATGTCACTTTCTTCCCTTTGAAGGAGTTCCATCACACTATCTAGATCTAGACATTTGTGTTTAAGAAATGCCAACAATGACCGACTATCGTCACAGCTCCCCATATTTACTACAATACAAAACCTAGGTTTAGCAATTCAAATCAAAAGATACCCATTATGACTAAACCTCACTTGGTTCTTCAGTGCTAGACATCCCACTCGTGGTACCCTATTCCCCACCTTCAGATATGGTTTATCTTCATAGTCGGTGGTATGGTTTGGATGCTTCTAATCCAAATTATTATTCAAGTTCCCCCCACTCTTCTTCTTCTGATTCAAATCCAAACTACAATTCAAATCCCACTCTTCTTTCGAAGACTCGCATCCAAACTATTGTCCGAATACCCCTAGATAAAATATTGAATTACGGTCCTCCCTTCCTTCATAGGAAATTTATTCCAACTCACCTCAACGATGTCTTCCTCCTTTGAAGACTCGTGTGACTCCAAGTTCCATTAATCGGACATCTAATTTGGTTCTTAAGTCACGTTCCTCCCTTATTCATAGTTCTTCTTCGTAGGACCTCCTTCATCATCATCTCGACAACCTCTTCCTCTCTGCTCAAGAGTTCCATGACTCAGATTCCCTCTAGTCAATCATCTAATTTGACTCCTACATCGTAACTTAACGAATGGCTATGTGATCCTACTTTCCAACCTACATTGCATCATCTTCTAGAAAATTAATCTAGGTCCAAATCCAAATCATCCATTCATGAGATGCTTTCCTCCAATCCTACTTCCTCTCTTAAGTCATCTTCTTCTATCAATCAATCTTCCCCAGCTTATCGCAACCCATTTCTTCTAATCACCTCCTATGGTCTAAAAACAAACTATATTGATTGATTTCTCTCGTAGATGATGGAACAATCAAACTACATGATGATATCCCTCTACAAGGATTCTTTCTAGAAATCAATACACTTGTGTATTCGGGAGAAGAAATTGATCCCTTTGAGACAAACATAGAGGAAAAGCCTAGGTCATAGAACTTGATTCTTCTTCTATTCCATCTTCACCTTCCTCTGAGCATGATGAAATACTGAGGTCTAGCATTGATCCTTGGCCTATCTTCTCATTACCAAATCATTCCTTATCCATCACCATTCCTCAATCAAAATCTCTCCTTGGGTCAACATTGAGTAGCCCATCATCTTCTTCTATCTTGGGACCACATCCTAGTAGCCCTTCTTTCTCTACTTGTGGGTCACCTCCTGGTAGTCCATTGCCTTCTATTCTTGGGCCACGTCCTAGTAGCCCTCCATTATCTTTCATATATGGGTGACCTTGGGGTAGCTCATCATCTTCTATTCTTGGGCCATGTCCTCATAGCCCAATTTCTTCCATCTTAGGGACGTATTCCCTTCTTTTCTTCCATCTACAGCCCTTCGTCATCTTCTATCGCTGGCTCACCTCCCTAGTAGCTCATCCTCTTCAATACTTAGCTCACCTCCCGTAGTCAATTCTCGCATCACTTCTAAACATCCACGTTCACTTTCTTCTCCTTCTTGGGATCAGAAAATTCATGTGTCAGCTTATAAAAAACCCAAACAGGTTCATTATCAAGCTCAGTTCAAAACTTTCAAGAGCTCTATAGCTCCCAAAAACTTGAACAATCTCAAAATTATAAATCAAACGCGATTCAAGAACACACATCAACATAACCATCAAGTATGGCACAAAGTGCATAAACCTCTAGATAGGGAATTCAATCTCCCACATACGAAATCCATGTTTCAAGATAAATCACAGTCATTTGTTGAGTACGAGCTCACCTCGATCATCGAGATCAGAGAAAATATTACGCTTGATAAACAATCACGCTTAGTCTCCCTTATCAAAGAAATTACAAACATTGTTGTTGGATCTTATCACGTAGAGTGAATTTATTGGTCCCACCTTTCCAAAAATATCAAAAATCTAAAAATAAATAAAAAATAAAACATACAAAAACATTGAGAAAACACAACAAAAATCAAAGGTACAAAGATCAAACATTGCAATCAGGTATTGCGTACACATGGATGTTTCTTTCTTCCCTTTCTTATCATTCCTCTGCAAGTCTTCCTACCATTTCATCCCTTCGGTGATATTGTGGTTAGCCTTTTTGCATGCATTTTGTGACATTTATCTCTATGGTATCCGTTTGACCTTGGTCTTTTATCACCTTGGTAAATTAAAGAACAACTAACCTCTTATAGATCCTATCACATTCAACATCTAACAAAATTGTTGTGAAGAACTTTTGAACATATTTTTTGACACTAGCTAATGTCATCATCACAATCACTTCCACCTCCTTCCATCAAGCCATTAGTGGTTCTTAACCCCTTGTCAAACAAGAGAGCTGAAATAAGTTTTCAGAAAGAAAAAGAATCAAAATCAATCAATCAAAAGCTAAAAGCTAAGAGCAAAAGCAAATTGATATATAACTCTATCTTGGGGTATTTCCAATAATCTCTATCGAGGCTATGGATGCCTGACTGGTAGTAGATCAATGTTGCGATTAGAATCAAATACATCTCCATTGGGGCTATGGACGCCTGGCTGGCAGCAAAGTAATGTACGGCTATCCTTCCACCCTTCATTCACAAATCACCTATCATCTATCAAAATAAATCATTCCTACACATTGGCTAGGTGTCTTCACTTGTTGTCTATTAAATCTTCCCTTCAAGAGGTAATTAAATTCCACATGCACACACTAGATCTCTATGAGTAAACAGGATTAGTATGTTACCAAGTGTCTTTTTTTGGACCTTGTTCAGACTCTTACTCTAGTCATATCTTGTCTCACGATTTGTGCCTTTGGCTAATCACTTCTTCATCGCGAGGCTTCTAAGCTACATTCATATCATTCACATCATTCTTCTACTTCGTTTAGAACATCCATGTGTATAAGATTAATTTTTTCCATGTTTTCAGACACCTTTTTCCCCTTTCACAAAAAAAAAAAAAACAAAAAAACTCTTCTCCTTCCTTTCTATCATGTGCTTTTAGGCCAACTTACGCTGGGGGAATCCTTGCTTCTTCCCAACACTTCATTGATTTACGTTCACCATCATGTTGAACCTATCCATAATGGCCTTGGGTCTCGCTTCTACCCATGAAATTTTTTCCTTTGAATACTCCCACCTAATCGCTAGGGCATTTTTGCATCTTCACCTTTCTCGCACGCACGTGGCCTTATGCCCTTGTACATCCCATCTATCGCTAGGGGCATCCACGCTTCCTCATCTTCCTATACATAGTTTCAAAAACTTTCAAAATCATAAAAACATTCAAATATGTTAGAAAAATTGAAAACATTCAAATCATAAAAACATTCAAATATGTTAGAAAAATAAAAAACATTCAAATATGTTAGAAAAATAAAAAACATTCAAATATGTTAGAAAAATAAAAACATTCAAATATGTTAGAAAAATAAAAACATTCAAATATGTTTCAGAAAACTTCTAAACAATATAAATCATCCTACAAAACGTCCGCTTATTTGGTTCTCACTTGTTCATGTGCGCGACTCATGATCATCTTGATCTACCTCCATCAACAAAAGCTAGGCTCGCACTTACTATGTAACGTACTGAGGGCACAACGAGTTTCACGATCACCGCTCGTAGAGCACATATCTTTTCATTGGACCCAAGTGTCCTCTGTTATTCCCTTTGCATGTATCCTTGCTTGGGGCACCATCGTCAACCCTTGTCGTTAATTCGCACAGGTCGGAATTGAAGCTTGATAACTAAAATATTGAATCTTGTTTCTCTGTTAGTTTAGCTTATTTTACTTTCTCATATTGCATTGCATTTTGTATATTGCATAGAGTTTGTGTTTTTAGCAATGGATATTTGTTCGTGTATGGCTTTTCATGTCATACTACACTTTTTTTCATTCTTTTCAATAAGGACCGATGATGAAGATCTTTAGCAATATGATGAAAAATAAAGTTGTTTAAGAGGAATTGATGGATATTAGCTCATTCCCATTCCTCACACTCCTTTTCTTCTATATCCCCTTTCTTCTTCTTCACACTCCTTTTCTTCTATATCCCCTTTCTTCTTCTTCACACTATTATTTCTTTTGTTCTCTTTCTATCATATTTTTTATCGTTAATCGAGTTCTTCTATCACCCCATCGACAATCGAGGGGGCATCCTCCATTCTACTCATTTTTCTTCTATCCCTTCAAAATTTTCTACTTGTTTATGCTTGTCTACTTTCTTTGAAGTGACGTTGCTTACACCACCTCAAAGAGGGGAAATGTAGACACCTAAAATATGCTTACACTTAGCATTTCATCCAATTCAACCAATTAATGACACTTCGTTAATTCCCCTTCTTCACTCCATTCTCAAATGCCCATTCATGACACCTTCTCAGTCGTATTCCTCCTATAATCATCTTATTTGGCTAATATCTCTCTTATTAGCTAAACATTCCTCCTTTTGACCATTCAAAACCTCCCTAGTTCTCTCTAGACCACTTCTATTGGCTTTGTAGGCTATCTATCAGTCACAATTGGTTATTCAGACCCCTCCCAACTCTCAATGAGTCTCGAATCACTTACCAATCAAGTTTAACTAGCCTAAACCCTAATTAACTAGCCTAATCCTAGCTTAACTAAGCCTAAAACATGTTTATCCTAATCTAATCTAAAAGTGTTTTTTAAGCTTTAGTCCCACGTGCACCCAAATTCCAAATTATTCCAAACACAAAACTATAAATACAAGGTTAAGCCTACCCATTAAAACACACAACTTTACATAAGCTAAAGCCAAAACAAGCCCAAGAAAGCTTAAGAGCTCATTTGCATTAGCCAAGCTAATAGGCATTTGATCTTGGCTATCCTCCATTAAAATATCTTCATCTTGCACCCATGATAGGTTAGTAATGAAATAGCTAAACTTGGCCATGTAGCCATTTAGTGAGATTCATTCACCCTCATGGAATAAACAACAAACTGATTTCTTAAGTCTTTAGTAGGCATGTTTTATTAAGCTTTCAAAGAATAGAGGTTAGTTATATTTGCTAGATTTCTTGTTTATTTCAAGTTTGAATACATGCAAAGTAGGTTTCCTTGCTCATTTCTTATCTGATGGTCCATTGAGGGGCTTTGCACAAAGCTTTGGGGTCTTACCCCATTTCAATAGCTTTTGCAATCTTTCATTGAACACAACAAAGAAAAACAAAATTATTCCATAATTTTTCTATCTAAACCTAGGTTGTTCTTAGGTCTCGAGTGGTCGTTTTAGCGGGCATTACAAAATTTGTACAGTCAAAACTCTAAACAAATACATTTTATACACATTCAAAAATAAAATTGTTGATAAGACAGCTTCGCATAGGGAGTCCGTGGGTGTCCTAGGTAGTGTGAACGAGTCTATTAGACGATGCATACTAATACACTCAATGCATCCTCGAGCACACTCGGAGCACGCATTTCTGGTGCATGTGCGGGGTTCTTCACAAATGGAGGTTGTGCCAAATATATTATTTATTACCATTTATTCGGGTAGCTGCAGGGGTTAAATTTGATGGCCACCTATGCCTACGAAACAATATTTAGGTGACAATAAATTTCAAATCTTGCCTTTCAAAAATACAAAATAGTATTATTTTTTACACCATAGTTAAGATATACAATGAGACTATTTAATATACATTGAATTTTTTTAAAATATTTATTAATATAATTTACCTATTAATCTATATGAAAAATGACAATCATACTTAAAATTTGCAAGTCATATGTGATGGTTATTTCAGATATTTGCGGCTTCAATCATGAAAAACTTCTGAAAGGCCGTCAAATTTAACTTACGCGGGTAAGTGTATTGAGAAATTTAATATCATCTTCCTTCCATTTGGAAGATCAACTATTTCGTTGATTGGGAAATGGGAAATTGGAATACTGGGAAGAAACAAATGTTATAATTACTCTTGTCACCTCTTGTCATCGCATTTCCTTTTTTGGACTATCTTAGATTGCTTACACAACCCGAGCTAGAGCTATAATGTTTTCTTCACAACCCAAAAATATATTGGTAAGCATTACGGATATGCCTTACTTAATATACTGTGTAAAATCTAGTCAAATCTCATCAATCAAGTTTTTAAATGGTCGGGACCAGGGATGAGATTTGACACCTGTCCCAGACATTTTTGACACTCAAAGACGTATTTTACAGTTTTGTAGCATGGAAAACCATTTTATAATACTTTTAATATTTTTAGCAAGACCATCAAATTAACGTTGAGCAATATTAAGCAACCGTCATTTTTGCTAGTGTCTAATTTTATTCAGAAATTAAATAGGTAGTTGGACTGTGATTATATTAATATTTGTTCTTAAATATGCTGAAAAGAGTGAATCGTGAGGAGATTGAGGAGCCCCAGATTTATTATTTATTAATTCAAACTATCAAAAACTGATGTGAAATTTGGAAATTTCGTATTTATTTCAAATCTTTCCCAAGTCCTACATCAACGTGGTATTGGTCATTAATCGGTAGCTAGGTTATTTTATCATAAATTCACTCGAGTCCCGATTTAGGTATTGCTTAAAGAAGTTATAAAGATGTTTTTGTAAAATTTTGGCAGATTTTGTAGAGTCTAGACGTTTTCTTCTCTGTGCTTGTTCCAGTTCCATATTTTAGTGGGTGTAACTTTAACCTTTCAGTGTTTCACCAATGCTTAGTGGAATCTGGATATCATTCATATTTTTCCGCAAAGACAAAGGGAGCGATGAACGGGCCAGCAATAGTGGAGTTTAGTAGCGTACCGCAGATGGAATGAGGATGGTTTCCATATGCATAAATCTTGCCAATGCACAAAATCTTACTAATCCGTGAAGGTAAAAGATCATATTCTTTATTCACTAAATAATTTTTTGCTGCACTATTATTTTTCTATTTCAAAATTATCTTGTTCTTATATTTAATATTTTGTAAATGTTAAGTTTTAGATTACCATAATTATTCTAAACTATATTTGCAATAAAGATTTCAAATCTAATAAATAAACAATACTATGTAAAAAGCATGTTAAATTTTTTTAGAATTTTAAGGGTAAAATATAGCCGATTCTATTCATGGTAAAATTGTTTTAGCCTTTGGGTTTATTTGAGATTTAAATAAAAAATAAGGTATAGAGTAATATTTTGTTAGGGTTTTGAAAATTTTGTATTTCTATTTTCAGGAAGTCAATGTTATGCAAGGAAGAGCAAAGCCAATTTATTTTGAAAAGCATTTGCCAACTTCTGTGAGTAAGTTCTATAACTTTGTTATTGGTCTAGTTATATATATTTGATATTTTATCTAAAGTTTAAAAATATTTAAACAGTAAATGTCATACTAGAAGTTTCATTTGTGTTTCAATTTTAATGTTTGAATTAGGAATTTAGGAAGAATACTTACATTTCTTTATCAAGTAGGATTTAGACATCATTTATGTTATATTTTTCATGTTGTTGTAATATAAGTAAGAACAATTTGAATTGCAACTTTTTAATGTTAATCTAAAAGGTTTCTACAAAATAATATGCAGATTAACCTATGAGAGTTTTGGGATTGCTAGAACGAGTGGAATGCATGTTAAAAAAGTAGAAAACTCTCTTTCTTGTCTTGGAGAAATTTTATAATGTCACAGAAGAGAAAATCACATACTTACTATTGATGAAATATATGGGTTTAAAAGAGAACAGGTTTCAAACACTCCCTCAAATACTCATTTGGAGGAGAAACATAATAAAAATAGAGATCCTAAGTTGAGGGAAACGTATTATGAAATTTTTGGAACCTCTTCCGACTCATCAGAGGATGAATTTGTTGAAGAGGTTAGCAACAAAAAGGAAAGTGCAGCAAAAAAAAGAAAGTTTCGCCATGAATGGCTAGATAAATTTCAATGGTTGAATTATTTTGTGCACAATGATAAACATTCATGAAGTGTGACTATTGTGTAAAGTATCGAAAGGCTTTGGACCATGGGGTACGGGGGATGGCTGCACTACAATACAAAAGGATGCTCTTATAACTCATCAGAAATTTGTTTCACATAAGGAAGTCTGCTGCAGCAGTGGGTAAGTGCCAAGGATAAAAATGTAAAGTCTATTCCAGAGCATGTTGCGAGATTAAACACAATAATAAAGAAAGAGTGCTCACTACAATGAAAACAACATATTTTATTTGTCAAGAAGATTTGTCACTATCTAAATATGAAAAGCTTTGCAAGTTTCTACAATATCTAGAAACACCTCACATTCCAAATTCCTTGGCATATGCTTCATACACAAATCGTTTTGCTACAAATGAATTCTTATTTTGTATATCAAAATATCTTGAAAAAATGCAAGTTGAAAACATGTTGGATAGCCCTTTCTTTTCTCTAATGTTGGATGAAAGTACAGATCGTAGCCTTGAACAACATCTTGTTGTCTATGCTACGTATATAGAGTCAAAAGGGCTTGGACCATCAACTTCCCAATTTATGATACTCAAGAATGTGGCTAATGGAAAAGGGAAAACTATTTATGAAAATGTGATTGCAGTAATAAATGATAGAGGTCTTTCAATGAAGAACTTGATAGTTGTTTCTATAGATGGGGCCTCAGCGATGGTAGGACATGAAAATGGATTTATTTCATATTTGAGAAGAGATGTTCCAAACATTATCACAACTCATTGTGTAGCTCATCGAGAGTCACTGGCAAGATGCTTCAAAGAGGGTGCCTGAATTGTTGTATGTGGAAAAGATTGCAAATAAGGTTTATTCATGGGTACAAAACTCTCCAAAAAGAAATAATGAATTAGCTTCGTTACTTAGGGTCATGCAAATGGATGTTTTGGATGTCTTACAAATCCATGGAGTTAGATGGTTATCTAGAGGAGAGGTCATTCAAAGGTTAGTGAAACTCATGCCAACAATTTTAACTTTGTGGAAAAATGAAAGGAGCAACTCATCTTGGTATGATAAGACAAGAATTTATTCAGTGCAGTTTTGTTTGCATATGCTTGCAGATGTTTTAGGTGAGTTGAATATATTGAACAATATATTTCAAGAAGATAATGTAGATATCACTATTCTTGGCATGTCTCTAGAGGTAACCATCACTAATTTAACAAGATGGTTCATGAGGAGAGATACATTTGTTGAAGGCACAACATATCTTACAAAATTCTTAGCTGACACTTCAGATGGGTTTATTGAAATCATGGAAAAAGATGGTATAGTTAGTCATAGACATAACTTAATATATGTGTCTATTCCTGATGTTGAGGTTGGTTCTAGTGACACAAGGAAACAAAGAATGAAACCTCCTATTAATGGAACACTAGAAAGTTGCAAGCAACTCACTGAAGAGTACATTCAAGATCTTATAGACTGCTTGAATGAAAGATTCCCTGATCTTCCTCTTTTCAATGTTGCTAAACTATTCAGTCCTAATTATTATCAGCAAGACCGTAGAGGTCGAGATAAGTGTTCAGAACGTTGGTTAGACATGCTTCTCATGCATTTACAGCCTACCAATCCAAATGATCAAATTGAGCTTGATCCATTATTTGATGCTAAAGCTTGTAGAAAAGAGTTGCATCCTTTTGTTGATTCACTAAATTTAAATTGTGAGAATTTCTCAATGAATGAAGCATGGAGAGTTTTTCGTCATACAAAAATTTGGCACTCTCTTTATCCTAATATGATGAGATTATGGCAAGCGATTCTTACTATTCCAACCAGCACAGTTGCGTGTGAAAGAGGATTTTCAAAACAAAATCTTATCAAAGATATCAAAAGATCCAATTTGGGATTGGACACATTAGATGCATTGATGAGAGTATCACTTAATGGGCCTGATACACATGATATGGATTGGAATGCAGTCTACAAAATATGGGAAGATACGAAAAATAGAAGAGTTTTGAACCTTTGATATATTTTTGTAACAAATTTTGAAACTAGTTTTGACAATATTTCATAATATCGGTACTTATTTATTTAATATAGGTTTTATTTTATAGTGTGTTACTTTTAACTTTAATGATTCATCATATTTCTTTAGTTTGTATTAATCTAATTTAAATAATTGTGTTTATTTCCCTTCCTTAGATTATATGGTGCATTGGATGTGATGGCTTTGTGCTTTGAACTAATCCACAAAGTGTATTGAATATTTCAATCTACTCAACCAAGAATTTATAACAGTACTAGTTTAGTTTTTTTTTATTGAAAAGCATATCCATATAATAATGATGAAATGTACAATGCTAATCATACAAAATCGGGTGGAAAAGATCACACCCCATATGCAGAGCAAAAGTAGCCATTAAAAAGGCTACGAGTGGCACAAATTACATAATCATATTAAGATAAGCTTATCAATAAAAAAGTCGAGAAAAAATTTGCAGAAACCAAGCCAGGCATGGAGCTAGGCGGCGGTGGTGAACATGGAGGTAGGAGGCGATTGTGGGGGGCTCTTCGGACGGTCACCCCACCCACCAGGAGGGTTGGCGGGGTGTCAGAAATCAGCGTCCAGCCGTCAGTCTGCGGTTGCTCCTCCTCAGTGCCCCGCTGGTTGGGCGAGATGGCTAAGGAGAGCCGAGGAACTTGGATTGATCAGGCGCCTGCCACCCAGAACCACCACCGCCCAGCCGGCCAAACACCCCTGGTGTGGGAGGAGCCCAAGAAGGAGGCGGAGAAGGACCCCACCGAGGAGGGGAGGCGCTCCGCCGCCCACGAGCCGGACCCCGATCAAAATTGTGTCACCCACGGGAACGGGAGTGGTGACCTTGTGAGCGGGAGCGGTGATGAGGAGAGTCAGGCGGAACACGACTGACAGTGCAAGGGGCACTTCCCCAGTGATCCAGCAGGGTCTGCAGGTGTTCCACCTCAATGCGGACTTTCTCCGCTTGAACTTGGATCTGAAGCGAGACATTGGAAATAACAACCAGTTTGTTAGAAATAATAAAAGTTCTATCCACTGTCTCTTTGTTAAAAATAGCTGAATTTCTAGTTTTCCATATGTGATATAAAATAGTAGCCTAAAAGAATGCCAAATGTTGAAAAATTTTGCAGGAACAAAGGCCGGGTCCCCCAGAAGAACCATTTTCCACGTAAAGAACGTGGGCAGAAAAGGTTGAAAAAGGGTATGAATCCAACGCCAAAGCGTGGGGGTAGAACCAAAAAAGATGAAGAAGAGTTTCAATGTGGTTGCAAAAAGGGGTCACGTGGAGGAGCTCCCATAAGAATGAGGCGTTTTCCCACAGGAAGCCCTTGGTGGAGAATACACCAAAGGAAGTGAGCAACTTTGGGCTCTATAGGAATGGCCCAGACAACCTGAAAGCATTGTTTCCAACCAAAATGGGTGGAATGCAAGCTCCAACGAGAATTGAGCTTATTGAGAGGGAGCTGCTTCTGAGCAAGAAGCTTGTAGCCCACTCGAGGTTTGTAATTTCTGAAGGGGGTGGCAGCGGGCCAATGCCAGTCAAACCACCACGGGCGCTGCGTATGAATACCAATTTTATGCAAATAATCACCAGGTATGAGCTCTTGTATTAGAGAAATGGCTTGTTTATCATTGTCATGAAGAGAAAATTTAGCTTTCAGGCTGATCCATGGAAGCCAATCCCTGGTGGTAGGACAGAAAAGGTCCTGAATAAACTTAACCCCTTTTCTGAAAAGACACATACCCTTAAACTACACTGAAAGAGCAAGCGGTTTCTCCTGATGTTGAAGAACTGGGTTCCACCATAAGCTGAGAGAGTTGAGAGAGAGCCCATTTCGGAAACCATCACCCTACCAAAGCAGGTGGGGTTTGAGGAGCTCCCAGGCTTTCCAAATACTTTTAGCCACAAAAGAACCACCAATTTTAATAGGAACAGGGCAAAGCAATAAAGAATAGTAGTTCAGACCCTGCCATGCCTTCCGATTAAGAGGAGACCCTTGAGATATACAATGCCTGAGCAGAATTTTCCAAGATTCCTCACCTTCAAGGCTGCGAAGAATCCATTTGGTGGTAAGAGCAACCCCTTGCAATTGTATGTTGATAAGGCCAAGACCGCCGGTGTTTTTGGGTGTACAACGAAAACATCCCAAGCAACCCTGTGAAAACCATGGTTCCCTTCAGAGTTGGCCCAAAGAAATTCACGCAGAATTTTTTCCTAACCAATGGTAGCACCTTAGAAGGAGCCCAACAGGAGGAATAGTAGACATGAGTGGCAGCGAGAACCTTGGAACAAACTTGAAATTTTCCAGCAAGAGACAAATGTTTGGTGAGCCAAAAGGAGATTTTTTTTCAACTCGTTGAATCACATAATCCCAAAGGTCAGCAGGGGAGGCCATGAAGGCAAAGGGGATGCCAAGAAATTTAAACTGAACGCCAGGTTCAATCCAGAGCCATTGAAATCCCTCTAACCAAGGAGGTTTGGGACCCACTGCCTGCCTGTAACATTGAGTCTTTTTCCATTGAATGGAAGAACCCGAAGCAAGACAAAAGGTGTCAAGACATTGCATAGCATTAGAAACAGAAGCCTCAGACTCAGCCAGGGTGAGAAAAGAATCATCAGTGAAATGACCATTAATCAGCTGCTGAGGAGAAGAAGGCAGATGAATGCCTTGGACTAAACCAGCATGAGCAGCTTTAGCAAGCAAATAGCTGAGACCTTCAGCAGCAATGACATATAGAGAAGGAGCAAGAGGGCCTTAATATGGAGCGATGAAGAGAAGCTGCTCACGATTATTTTTTACCATTCATAGTAATACATGCACCGAAGATTTGGAAGAGCATATTAACAGAGCGGATGAACCGAGGTCCGAAGCCAATAGCCTGTAGCATGGCAAGAATGAAAGGCCACTCAACTCTATCATAGGCTTTCTCAAAATCAATTTTGACAAACAGAGCCGGCTGAGAAGTCTTGAAGTAACATATTCCATGCCCTCCCAAACTGCAATAATGTTGTCCAAGATATATCTATTTTTAATAAAGCCGGTTTGTTCACTCCTGATGATCAAAGGTAATAGGTTGGTAAGCCTGTTAGCAAGAGCTTTGGCAATAATCTTGTATGAGACATTGAGCAGAGTGATTGGCCGCCAGTTGGTGATAAGTTCTGGATCACCAGTCTTAGGTATGAATTTGATGTTACCTTGATTGATCAGAGCTCCCAGAGTGTTGGAGGACATAGCTTCCAGATAGACCTGGTAGAGATCCAGACCACCAATCAATCCAGCCAATCCCATCAACCGGTCTTGGATCAAGATTCCAGATACGTCTGATGTAATCCAAAGTCTTAGGATGAGAAAGATGAGACGTATTCAAGTAGAATTGAGTGGATTTGGGCTTGGGACACTGAAAGTTCCATTGGAGCCCAAAGAAAATAGGCTTATGGTCAGAGACCAAAGCAGTATCCACTACCGAGACCGGAGGTTGTGTGAAATATCAAAAGAGAACCATTGTTGTTCTGAAAGCAGAGCTCTGTCAAGGCATTTATACACTCTGTCATCGCCAGCTCAAAAGTTAGACCATGTGAACCATGGAGTGGCAGAATTTGAGTGCTTGCGGTGGTTGGGATCAAATAAACAGAGCTTATTGCGCAAGTAAAACTAGGCTTCACGCTCCCCAGCACACCAACGCATAGGAAGCCTGCCCAATTTATCTGTGGGAGATTCCACCATGTTGAAATCACCACAAAGAAGCTAGGTAGCAGAAGGCAAGTGATCAGCCAGCCACCACCAAAAGGAAGAGCGCTCCGAGGCATCATTGGAAGCATAAATGTTTGCCAGCCCAAGAATATGACCGTCAAAATAAAAAAGGGTCCACACCACCCGATGGGTGGGGTCAGAGCCCCACGATATGATATTGGAGGTGAGGTCAGGACTTAAAAGAGTGACAACACCACCTCGACCATTATCATGCGCTGACATCTGCAGAGAGAACCAGGCCAGATGGTACGCATAGCAGAAGAAAGATGGAAGCCAGTGATTTTGACTTCCTGCAAACACAAAACCTGAAACTTTTTAAAATACTTACAACTGTCTCTGACAAGATATCTGCTGAGTCAGATTAGTGAGCCCCCTGACATTCCATGAGTAAACAATCATGGAGAACTATCAAGGTGCATGGTTTCCTCCTCGAGGCTGGATAATGCTCCAAAACGGTTAGAAAAAGCAACTTGCCGTGTATTCCCATGCAAATAGTCTCCAAGCTCAAACTGCCAGCGAGGTCTCTGTGAAAATTCCTCATCAGAAGGAGGGGAGGGACTTCGTGAACGGCGTAGGGCTGATTTTCTCTCTGTCGAGAATAGTCGAACCACCGGCAGTGTTATCCATGAGGCTTGAGGGTTTGGAAATCGAGGGGTGTGAAAAAATAGGTACCGATGGGTGGGAACTGATGACAATAGCAGCTTGAGGAGTCCTGAGATGGTAGATGAGGGTTTGGGAAGGGTCGCAGTGGATGATTTCACAGGAGCAGAAGTGGAGGCATTCACCGGTTTATAAGTGGCAGCTTGGGGTTTATTGCGAGCCGAAGGTTTACGGCCAGTGACGGTGGTCCATCCATCAGAAGGGGGTGTTGGATTTAGGGTCGGTCGGGGGCTTTTCAGCAACAACCGGAGAGTTTTGTTGCATGAGGGGACAATCCTTGATCATATGATCAGTGGATTGGCACCGAAAGTAGGTGTTGGGCAGGTTAATATAAAGCACCTTCTGTGCAAAGCAAGTATCCCCCACCGGATGTCAAGGGTATCCTTAAGGTCCTTTGAGAGATCAATTTCCACACAAAGTTTAGTTTTGGAATATATGTATGAATTTTTTTAAAATTGGGTTTTGAACATTTTAAAACACCATTTTTTGGGGGCGGCAGATTGAGACTCAGATTGATGGTGGTAACTAAGATTTTAAAGTCCCCTGTTTGAGAGTAATTTCAGCCCTGTAGCTTCACCTTTTTCTACAACAGGGGATGCCTACAGTGCCAAGTGGAACAATAATACAACTATCCATGAGAAAATCCTGCAAAAAAAATTGTTTCTGATAGAAAAATATACATGTTTGAATTGTAATCTGTGGTTTTCGAGTTAATATTGATTGGAGAAACTTGAAGTGATTTTTTTGGCTTGGAACTTATGAATTTTGCATTTATGATTTGTATGGTCAATATTTTTATAAGAGCTGGGAAATCAGGGGGGTCTCCAATGAGCTTTAAGAGATAGAACAATTTTAAAATGGAGTATTCAAAATAGTAACGTCAATGGAGGCCAAACATGAAATTTAGATATTAATAACAAACTACTACTAATTGATTTAACATTGCAAGCTACAGGAAAAACAAATAATAAAAAAGAAAAAGTTTTTGTATAAATTCCAATACATAAACTAATATTATTTTCTTTGGTTTAAGGTTTCCTTTTAGTGTACTGAGAACAAAATTGTGAGTTTGCTTGTATGGGAGACATATTTTTGTGCTTACAAAATAGTGAGAAAACATTATGATGGCTTCGAGAAGGAAGAAAAACCTGCGCAAAGGAGGGAGATCCATTCCCGAAGTCAGAAATGGAGGACAAGATACATTGTCCTGTGAGGAGGTGGACACACATCTTCCATTACTGAGGACAGGGGAGAATGGTGGCTCCATTTACTGCCAGTACGTCTGAAGCTGGAAAAAGGGAAAATAAAATCTTTGCAAGCCCTGCAAAATAGATACATATTGTAATTACCTGCCGTTTAGGGCTTTTGTGTTAGCTTGCCTGTTGTTGTGACCCAGTTGGAAGAGGGCGGCGGATCCCTGTTAGCTTGATCTCTCTCGGGATTGCATTCTTGATAGCACTGACTCTGGTTTAAGGTGGAGAGAACCTGATTAGAGGAGACCATACAACAACACAACTGACATTTGAAAAATAGGGTAAAAGTTTTTGCATCGTTTTTCTTTTATTTTTCACTCTTGGAGCCATTCCTTGGATTCTGAATGAATGTTCAGAGTACGCTTTTTAAAATGTATTTGTCCAACATTTTCAGACATTTTAGGTATTGTATTATTTTCCTTAACGACAGATAGTTTGATTTTGTTCTCTTGTTCAAAGGTGATATAAAAGCTTATATTCTGTAATTTTTTCCCCAAAATTTTATTTCATTGTATTGTTTATGCCCAGTTTGTTGAGGAAGCCCTTAGTATTCATAAAGTGACAAATTTTTTCTTCTTAAATAACATGTTCACGATACAGCCATTTATTCACGATACAGCCATTTCCTGTATACAACAAGCAATAATAATGTTTGTATATGCTCAGAACAGTGCATAATTGGTGTAATTGCATTGATTAAATACTAGAGTTTCCAAATTCCATTGAACCTTAAATAGGACATTGAGATGCATTTACCTAAATAAAATCCTAAACTCACAGGGCAATCAAATCTAAAATGTCCTTAACTAATGTGTTAAATGTCACTAATAAGTTTTACGAATTTCTCAGAAAGAACTAATTTAGGAATGACTTATGACTTACCTGTCACTCTGTTTTTGTACTAAATTTAGAATTTCAGATTTTATAAAGTTTTTTAAAATGTTTTTGTTCAACTTTTCGAACCCCTCCATTTTGTCATTGCCGTGCTGATGGTAAGCACAAAAAATTTTGTTCCTTAAAAAAATGGATATAAAATAAACGCATATTCTCCTAAATCCACTCCAACATATTTATTTCAGGTCATGAAGTTTCATGCTCATTCACACTAATGTAGGGAAATGTATTTTCCAATCACCTAACCCTTACTGGAAAGGAAGAAAGGATTTTTGCACTTACAGAAAGCTTTGTTTGGACTTTTCAGTTTGTATTGGTTTGGACAAGGAATACTAAACTTATAAAATGTTTATTACTTTATATGATATTATATTGGTTTGAAAACCAATACTAAACTTATAAACGAGGTCAATTACTTTATGAGTGTTTCCTTGCTATTTAAATCGATTTTTGTCCATTTATAATTGTTTTCCAAAGCATTAGAGTTAAATCTTAGCCAGAGTATGCTAATGTATTTTTGCATGTTTCTAATATGACAAACAAACAAATTTGGCATTTCTTTTTACTGGTCCAAATAATGCTATGTTATTGAGAATTTCGCCACATGCTTGTCTATGACTTGGCATGTTTTTAAATCACCTAACGTTGGGAAATGGGATTCCTTTTTAATTCTCCAAAGAATGCTACATTGCTGGATTCTTACAAAGGAAGTCAGGTTCATTGCTAGCTACACTGGGTTCATTTTCAGGATGGAGCCGGGTGCATCGAGGGGTGAAATCACAGTAATTTCACAGTTTAAAAAAAAAATCAGTCTTTTTTATTGATACTAAATACAAAAAAATTAACATTATTTTATACTCCCTATGGCTCTGCCCATGTTTTTATTTCTTTCATTCACAATTTCTTGTCCTCCATTCTCATAATAGTTTGTAACTACTCCTTTTTCAATCATTCTGTTTCTCTGCAATTCTCATTCCATTGCTTAACTGTGGATACCGCTGTCTGTTCTGCTCCTGCATTGGCTAAAATTCTCAATAACATAGCATTATTTGGACTGGTAAAAAGAAATGCCAAATTTGTTTGTTTGTCATTTTAGAAACATGCAAAAATACATTAGAAACAAGAAAATTGTTTTCCGTTTTCATCATTGGGACTTTGTGCGCTGCAAATATCTATTGTTTATGTTTCTTGGGTCTATTTGAACTTTGCTTGTAAATGTTTTTTATATCAGTTTTGTGTGTATCCTTCACTCTTCATACAGGGGTCCTTGGTAGATCATCTATAGCTTACTTCCATAGTGTATGAATCAATACAAAGTCGAGTCTCGTTTCTCAAAGTATTGGAAATTTATTTTCATGTTCTGTGAAAGATTTCAGGTTGTGTGGGTATTAAATTTCAATAAGTATGTAATGTATGAGTATTGAATTTCAGTTATTATGCAAATGCTTTTTTAAAGGCTATCTCGTACGCTATTTTCCTTTGTGGCATGGAGAATTCCATAATAGATCGTGTAGAGAATTGGTTATTGAATATGTTTTCTTTTTCCATTATTTCCCGTTTACATTTTCATAGATTCTTGCTTGTGTGGTTGAAGTTGTCTGTCTACAAATATGTTATTGTTGTATGTGCTGCATAAAGAAAACTATTTCCTGCTTTCGTATTCAACCACGGCATAGAGGGGCAAGTGCCTTCGCCATTGGCAGGATTCGGTGTGTGCTGAGGGGTTTTAGCCCCTGGGAAGCCTCATCGAAACGCCCTTTGTTGGGCGTTTGACTGCTCATTGGAAAGGTTTTTAAAGCTGCCTGCCAAAACAGACATCGCCCAAATATTTGTCTTGGAATCCTTGTTTGTGCTCTGCAACCATAAACTATGTGTTTTATTTCCATTTCCAGCATTGTACTTAATGCGGTTCGAATAACATCTATGCATTTTGTCTTTTTGCGATTTTATTGTTGTTTGTTGCTTGTGGGTTTGCAGCAATGAAGACTCGCAGTACAGTTGTTGTTCCTCCGCACGGTGTGACAATCACCACTCCGCACTTGGAGCGGGAAGATTCTTTCAACCGGACAAAGTTTGTTGTTAATGTGCTCCACTGCAGGCAACCAAAGCCTGCAAAACCTATGATCGCCGAGCTGGTTAGAGACCGTCTCAAGTTGCATCCTTCCTGCCCTCTGTATCTTTCCAAGTTTCGTACGGCGGGCTTCAACTCAAGGGGGTTTGGACTTGTATATGATCGTCCCGAAGATGCTGTGAAATACGAACCTGGTCACAAACTGAAAAAGATGGGCATAGCTGCAAAGACAATACATGCTGGAGGGAAAAAATCACATGCCGCAAAAAAAATTGCTAATGTCACCAAGGGAAAAAAACGAGAAGCCAAGAAAAAATGAAATACTTTAAGGACGTACTCTGTTAAACTTATGTACATAAGTGTGCTTTAGGTAGCTATATATTACAAACATCTACTATGTTCTCTTTTAGTTCCTCGTTCGAAATAACACTATGTTATGTTTTTTATAGCTCTTGCTCGCCGGTCACGAAAATCGATAAGGGTTTTTATTGTAAATCTATGGTCCTAGACTTCTATACACTTCGAATCTGTGTTTTGGAGAAATCAGAATATGAATCTGCCTTTTGTATTGTTCGTCGATCTCAAAATACATAGAATGTTGGGTTCTACTTCTAACAAGGTTTCAACTTCCTTTTGTCTTTTGTATTGAGGAATTTCCCTTGTTTTTGGGAAAGAAAAGGTACATATCGTTTTTAAAAAAAGCTAATGCTCAGATTATGACAACAGTATTGCCCATAACTGGCAGCTCTTGCCTGTTGCACTTTCTTGTAAGCTCCCAAAAACTGTGGGATTTAGCTCAGATTTCATTTAGGCCATTCTTGATTTTTTTTTACTATACTAGAGACCAGGCGTGTGGGATTTAGCTCAAATTTCATTTAGGCCATTCTTGATTTTTTTTCTATACTTGGTTGCAATTAGGTGTGAATATGTATGTGGTCTGTTTTGTGTTTATCAAACAAGCATTTTGTTTTATGCATGAATTAGATTTATGGATATAGGCGTATCTAGAGGGGTAATAGGAGTATCAGATATGTATACAAAGATTCGAAGCAATGATGAATTGTGGTTATATTTATTTGTGATATTTATCTTGGCTGTGTTTTGCTTGTATCCAATGAGCATTGTCTATGCATGAATTACCTATATGGATACAAGGTCTCTGCCAGATTAGGAAAATCAGATACAGATGTACCTACAAGTGGAAGGGATGATATCAGAAATATAAATTCAAAAATTTGAAGCAAGAATGAAATCTCTGCTGCCTCTCTGAGTCTACAGAAAGTTGCTGCCTCTTGACTGTTCATAGTACTTAAAGTTAAGGGAGCATAAGCCACTTTTCATCACGCTTTTGGCTCGCTGCATGACAGTGGGACTTATAACCTACCAAGCTGAGCTCTCACCTGGATCAACAGCTCCTTTAGTCAACACTTTAGATTTGAGTGCTCCTTGAGTCAGCAGCTTCCACTTACTTTCTTAATTCTGTTATAGCTGTTATTGTATATAGTCATTCACTTTATTCTTTTAATTAGGGTCAACACAACAGGATTGAGTGCTACTGAATGGTGGAATGCATTCATTGATTTGTTTACCCATCCTTGTCAAACCTTTCTATGCTATATCTTGTTATATAGACACATTTTTGCTTCAAATCTATCTAGACTATGGAGTTCCCTTTAACAAATAAAATTTCCTTAGCCCAACTCCATATACAGTTGCCAGTAGCTTTTGATTTTGCTCTAATAAGATAATCTTTAGAATGGTGATTTATCTCTTTCTACATCTATTTAAGGGTCAGGCAAACAAACATATAAATAAAAGTAACATTTTCTATACCATAAATTTTGCAAAGTCACGTTAAGGTCTACTCAATGATTTAAAGTTTGTTTTCTTTTTAGTACCGTGTTAATGAATTTTGTTACATCGGCAGTTTTTTGATTTAATATTTGGAATGCTATTTGTAGTTTTAAATGCCTACGAGCATTAAAATTTTATTACTTTAGATTGACTTGGTGGTATGAGATTTCATCGAATTGTGATTTTATTTTCTTTTTCAATGTGTAGTAGTACTTGATATTGTATTGAAATTAATTATTAATCGAAGGTATTTTTGTGGTTATTGTGATCTGATTACTTTAGATCAACTCAGTTATGCGATTCATTGAATAATGATTTTATATTTGTTTTACAATTTGTACTTGATATAGCACTGGGAGTTTTATTATTAATTAATCTATATGCCTTTAATAACAACATTTTTGATATGTTTTCAATGGGCCAAGTGCTAGGTCTGTGGCAAATCAGAATCAGTATTAGTCTAAATTATTCGGATGAAGACACCTTCCCCCAGCATTTTCACTCTAAACTTCAATGGTGCTGCAAGAGGCAATCCAAGTGCTTTTGGGGCAGAGTATGTCATCTGGGACTGTTCTAGCTCTACTATAAGAGCTGCTTCTCTGAAGATGGTTGATGAATCCATAGTTTGCATACTTGTACGAGGCAAATACTTGGAAGATCATTAAAAATTTGACTCGGCAATACTTAACATCTTCAAAAATACCTAATGTTTTAAGAAAACATAAATTTTATACTTTACGTGATTGATGAGCACACTTCCATCTCACTTATCCAGTGGGAAAGTATGGGAGTAAGGATACGTCTTGAAAACTTGCCTAGGAATAGAATACATTCACAAATTTTAATGGCAAAAAAATAGCCGTGGAATTATTTGTACTATTCTTTATAGTACTTCGTTAAGCTTGTGAGTACTACAAAGTATATAAACATTAGATGAATCAATCGACAAACAAAAATGTAGCTAGAGCTTAGGATCTTCATGTGGGTGTATGTTATTGTGTTACGAGAACTTTCAAATAAGATTGAATTAAAATAACCAAACCTTTTTTTGTTTTTGTCCCCAACACAAGTATGTACTAACTTATCTTTAATGATAACTTATTTTTAAACATTTCTATCATTACGTAGCTTGATTTAGAACTCTATAATAAAAAACATAGTATTTTTAACGTTCCTAATACTACTAAACTTCCCAAATTATGTTTATGTAGCAATTGTCATAAATAGTTTATTAATTCCTTAGTTTTATTATATGTATTGTATAGGATTTATATGTATAAAGATATAATCCTTAGTGATAAGATTCCCGTAGAAAAGATATGATATGAATCTTTGATATTTTTCAAAAGTAATGTATTGTTGTGTCTCTTCCATGTATTAGCGGTCTTAAAGCAAGAATTGATCGTAGGAAATAATCCCACCAATCGGGTTAAACGCCTTTTCAAACCCAGAAGAGAACATGGAGGGCAGCCCATCCTACACGGATTTTCGGCCGTGTCATTTCCTTGCACAATATTTTTTACTTTGTGTTTTACGCTTGTTAGACTTTGAAGTAATAAAGTATTTATAAAGCACACTTATTAGCAATGTAGGATTTTTACATATAACATAGTTCGGGTAGTTTAGGTTTAGAACGTTATAAAATACTTGGTCATGTATATTATTATAGTATATAAACCTTGAGCCACATAACATAGAAAGGTTTAGTTTTAAGTTATATTAATATAAGTTAGTACATAGGATATTTTCATTATATGAAAGATATAATAGTGTATATATAACTATGTAAAAATCGCAGATAAAGGTGTGTTTTAATTCGAAAGTTGGAGATGGAAGTGAGGCGAAGGAAACTGGAATATATAAAAAAGGAGTATGATAAATGCATGTGGGTAGACAATAAAAGGAGGAACAAGTTGAAACGAATATGGAGTAACACAATAAGAGACGAGAAGAGGAGCAACAGAGGGAGAGGGAACCGGCAATGCGGTTCAAGATGCGAGAAATGAGAGAAGGGAATGAAGGTGCAGAGGACATTTCAGAGTAACGAATGAATGAAAATGGAGGATAAATATGAACGAACGACAATGAGGGAACTCTTGATATATCCATGAAGGTTAGGCCTTGTCTTTCCGTTCCTCCAATGTCTGTAGTGGCTCACTGCAGAGTACACCCTTGAGATTTGTGTATTGAAAATGCCCAAGCAATTTTAAGTGGTAGTTTATTTCGGTTTCCTATGGAAAATGGTGGAATAGGAAGATGGAAGGGGTTGTCTGCATCCCAAGGAGGCCCCAAGTATCGATCTTATTCGATGACGACAAATAAAAGAAAAGCAGGTGGATCGAAGGAACCTTCGTAGATTTAAGCAAAATTCATGCTTTTGTATAGGTTGCGTGATGAAGATTGCAATAGGAAGACCTTATAGTTACTGCAAGCAACTTAATTAAATCAAATAACTATGTTACACATGATCTGAAACTGAAACTTGTAACCACTTGTAACATTTAAAAATATGTAAGGGGAAAATGAAGTGACATTTCTAACCTTGCATATTTATGGCAACATTATAGATCAAATTTGTTTAATAACAATGGCAACATCTCAGATGTAACTCATTTAGATTTTAATATTTAGTGTGTTAATAAACCTTAAACCATATATTATAATTATTATAGTTTGTTGGACGCTCGCAAAGTGTTTGACAATTAGCCAATTTAATCATGTGTTTGTATTTCTATTAGCGTTCGATTTTACACTGACGAGTTCGAACACAAATTCCTTTGCATACTTTTTACTTTCCTGCAAAAAAATATTTAGAAGAAGATTGCCCACTTTCCAAATTCTTTTCACGGAGTTCACTCTTGGTTTCATACCATACTGAGTTAATTTTACAGACCCTGAGAATTTTGTGGTTTGCTGTAATTTTGTACTGTTCAAGAAATCTCAGTAGCTTCGTTTTAGTCAGCAGTCTTAATGCATTATGTCCCGCAAATTGCAGTTTAAAATAAAAAAACCTTATGGCGCTATATCATTTATAAAATTATTCATCTACATAAACCTTTTTATCTTTCTTGCACTTTCTTTTGTCGTTCCGCACACACTGTCGAAGCAAATAATTGTTTCGTTGGGATAAATGTAACCGTTAAGGTTTGTATTTATTTTTGTTTTCCGCCAAATTTATAAGTATTGTGGTGCGGACTTGTTCGCTGTGCAGGCGCGCATTTTGTGTTAGACAACAATCTTCGTCATGGCTGCACCTTTGACAAATGGTGGCATCTCCATGTTGATTGAGGGGAGTGCAAATGCAGAACCAATAGTCCAACTTCTCAACATTTGTCCCCTTCAATCTGCGTTGAACACCGAGCTCCAACATCGCGTGCATCTCTCCGATGGTGTGCACTTTCAAACAGCTCTTTTGCCCTCGAAATTTGCAAGCCAATTTCAAATGCTCGGTTACAACACGGAACCATTGTTCACCTGTGCAAAACCCTTTGCAGAATGATAAAGCATGAATTGTAAGCACCCATTTTCCTTTGTGCCTGTATGCTCCACTTTCGTTTCTTTTATATACACTGAATTTTTGTCCCTTTTTACTTTCATCCTCAGGACTGTTCTTGTCTCCGACCTGGAAGTTGTGATACAAACACATCCACAAATTGGTGCTCCCACTCCTCTTCCTACCAGTGTCATTCGCGGAAAGCAATCAAACGATGATGCACACCATGGAGCCGTCGGAAGTCTGGTCCCGCAAACACCTCCCCAGAAGAAAATAGGCCTGCCTAACAATTCAAGAATGCCTCTAAAAATAAGTGCACTGAATACAACCATGCGTACATGGTCTATTGAAGGTCGTGCCCTTGGGAAAACAACACTAAAGGAGTATGCTAATGCAAATGGCTCCGGCTCTTATTTCGGCTTTGATTTTGTGGACTGTGAAGGTGGGGAAATACGCATTACATGCTTCAACGAAATTGCAGCAAAGTTTTTTGGACAAATTGAGGCTGGAAATTTATACACCATCACGAATGGAAGGATAGGGAATGCAAAACCAGGTTACAACCACCTTAACAACGAATTTGAGATATTCCTACAAGCTTCTTCCACTATCTCTCCGTTGCTTGTCGATAATGCCACAATTCCTTTGCATAACTTTCACTTCACAGGAATCAAAGATATACCTACAAAACCTGTTGGTTCCTTCATTGACGTTATTGGCATTGTTTTGGCAATCTCTCCTTGCTCGACTATCCGTAGACGAGATAACAGTGAAACTAAACGAAGAAGCTTGCAATGAAGGACATGTCCGGATTTAGTGTTACTGTAACTTTATGGGGCCAGCATTTACATGATCTTGCTCAAGAACTTGAGGAGTTCCTTTCTATTCCGCAACTCCCAGTATTGGCTTTGAAGGCGGCACGTCTTTCAAGTTTCAACGGCGCTCCATGACACTCGCTCCAAAGACAAAATGGTTTGTTGATCCTCAAATTCCTGAAACTAAAACACTGCACGACCGGTTGCCTCTTCGAAAATTACACTCACAAACTCCTTCAGAATGAACAAATTTCTAGGTCCTCCTCAAAGCTTAAAACTGTGGCAACAATTGCCAAATACTTCAAATGGGCAATACAGAGAGCAATGAATGGGCTACGCTTAAAGCTATAATTGCAGACATCGCAATGGATAACTTCTTCTACATGGCTTGCCCCCTTGCAATCGGTGACAAACAGTGCCGAAAGAAAGTGAAACCAGCAAACAATGGCTCATGGTTTTGTGCAAGTTGTAAGTCTCATGTGCGTCAATGTGATTACAGATATGCTCTCCGTATAAACTTGCAAGATGACTCTGGAGAGCTACAATCGCATCGCATTTGACACAGATGCTAAAGAAATCATGGGTGTCGCAAATGCGGACCTCCACATTATTATGCATGATTTACGAGGCAACAACGGAAATTGCAAATCAGATAATTGGCCGTGAATACAAATTCACTCTATCTGTGAAAAAAGAAACTTTTCGTGGAAATACACAGCTGAAATGTGTCATACTTGATTCCCTTAAATTGGACGAATCGAAAGTCATTGATTGACTTGGCCTCTCCTGGGCACCATAACACTTTCCTATATTTTAGTTTCTTCAATTTTTGCTCATATCTCCCCTGTAATATGGTTTTGTCCGCAGATACATTTGTAATATGCTTTTGTCCGCATGTTATAATGGACTATAACTCTCCAAGTTTTCCATTTAATGGTTGTTACTACTGGTTTGCATGTGCATCTATATCGCAAAGAAACCTTTTTTGTAATTGAAAAAATGTATGGTCCAATGTCTATATATATATATATATATATATATATATATATAGTTTTTGCTAACATTATGGAACGCTTTATTCATTTCTTTACTTTTTGTCTATATTTCGCATGGATTTTTTTATTCTTTCTAGCTTGTTCCTTCTTGGTGCCTATATAAAAAAAAATGAAGCCATATCTATATGTTTTTTCCTAATCAAAATCTCGATACACACCCTTCTAATTCTTCCTTTGCTTCCTTAAAAATATATGCAACAACAAATCGTTTTGCCTTTGTTTTATTGCCTTTAGCTACCAAAATATAAAACATTTACAACGAGCTAGCATTTACAAATGGTTTTTGCATTCATTTCCCCTTATGCACATACAAAATGTAGCACTCTTTTAATCTTCTCTTATGCCACCTTTATTTTGTGATTTTCGCAGATTGTTTTATGCACAATGCCTACCCCGGAGCAAAGACAAAGAAGGAGAGATATTTATGCCTTGCACAAAGAAGAAATCAATGCTTCCCGACGTGAGCGCTATCGCCAACTCCAGCAAATGCCTTCAAGTTCTAACCCCTTCCAAACTAGTCGCCACCCCCCTTTCATGACTTCCCCTGCTACTTTCCCCTCCACATCGCACAATTCTCCTTTTCCTCTTTGCATTAACCGCGCGCGCTTGTGTGTCGAACTACAACCCTCTCCATCGCTACACTGTCCTCCATTTTCGCATTCTTCTGAGCGTGCATCCCCTTCCACCCAAACTCTTCACGGTAACCACACCCAGGATTCCACCTTCCCTGTGCCGCTCCACAAAACAAACACTTCAGTGCCTTCTTGGGCGGATGCCCAACGCAGATTCCGCCGAAGACTGGATCTTTTGTCACAAATCCACACCTGCTCCATTTGTCTTGAGAACTACCCAGGCATACATACTACTTTCCATGAAGGCAAACACGCATGCATTAGATGCAAGTCCGAAAGAAATGGACACCGCTTCTCCTCTTGGAACAATATGGATCCTGGCATTCAACCTGCCGTTCTCAAATCTTTAACCCAAGTCGAAGAAATGTTGATTGCTCGCATTAATCCTATTTTGCAAGTCACACAAATGCGCGGGGGACAATATAAATATTCAGGTCACACAATAAGTTTCCCACAAAACATTTCTTCCATTGCCAAATACCTTCCTCGTCGGCTAGGAGATTTGGATCTCTTGTTGATTCAAAAAAATGGAAGTCAACAAACAAAATACGACTTCTATGTTAGTAGGTCCCGTGTTTGGAAAGCGCTTCAATATAAAATTATCCATGACCCCTACTATAAGGATGTTCTTATTGACACTGAGGCTCTTTCTTCTCTCCCATCGGAACCAACAAACATATCCTCCTCCCTTAATTCTATTCCTATAGACCTTCCAGCCTCTCACTTCTCTGAAGCACAGGATAATGACAACCCTCCTTCCAACCCCTACGAGTATCCAGAGGAGTCGTCCTCTTTTGTTCCTTCACACCCAAACACTGGCACTGAAGAAGAGTTGATCGAACAGTACCTGCTTTCAAATGGTCGGGCTGCACCTTGCACCTTGGCTTGGCCTGAAGTCGAAATTCGCCAATAAATGAATACACCACTGAGGGCCTTTTCTCAATGGCTTTTCCAACTTTGTTTCCAACTGGTGCAACATTGTTTAAACAACCTCGCATGAAGGATGTTCAAATGCATGAATATGCCCTCCACCTTATGCGCTACCATGATGATCGTTTCGGATCGCACCCTAGGTTCCGGTATTTTTTACTTAACCTTATTATGAGACATAGGAGCCAATCTACAGCTGCAGTTTTCATGAGGTTAAACCTCGAACATGGTGTCCCCCCTACTATAGGCCAACTACGACAACGTCTACATGATTTCCCTGATGATTGCCTTCCACAGAGTTTAATGAGATTCGGAGCCAGCCTGCGAGGGACACAAACATTTTGGTCAAAGAGCAGAGGGGAGGTCTCGGACATGATTGAGCAATTAGGGGCACCTACACTCTTCTTCACTCTTAGTGCAGCGGACACAAAATGGCCAGACTTGCATAGCACCATGCCAGGTTTTTCTCCTGCTGAGGCCCGTGCCGCACAACAATGGAGGACCCAAAACATTGTTAGCCACCCGCATCGTGTCGCTGCTTACTTACATCAGAGATTCACAATATTCCGTGAAGAAGTGTTAGAAAAACATCTTCAAGCCAAGGACTACTGGTACAGGTACATTTCTTCATTGGTCTCTACTTTTTTGTTGCTTAAATACATAACGCTTAACATTCCTTTACCGTAGGTATGAATGGCAACATAGAGGTTCCGCACATGTTCATGGTTTCTTGTGGCTTGGAGATGCTCCCGACGTTGATCGCATCGACTGGTCAAATAATGAATCTGTGGACAAAGCAAGACAATTCTTTGATACCTATATATCTGCATGGAATATGCGCCCTCCTTCCATCCACTCGGAATTTGTTCACAGGAATATCCAGGATGACCCTTGCCTCTTAGTTTCGTCTCAGATCCTTGCAATTTCACCGCTACAGGATTTGCAGGAGTTGATAAATCGAGTGCAACGCCACACAAAGTGCTCCGAAAATACTTGCCTCTCCGAAAAAAATAGCCGCCTCCAATGCCGATACAATGCACCTTGGGAGAGTAGACCCGCTTCTCTTTTGTTTGTTGATGAGACTGCTTCTGTTAAATACCTACCTGCCAGGAATGATGATAGATTGAACACACACAATCCAGCAATGTTATCCATATGGAGAGCCAATATCGATTGTCAACCTGTGCTATCTCGCCATGCTGTCCTCAAATACATTGCTAAGTATGCTTCCAAAGCAGAGCAAAGGTCGGAAACATACCACCAAATGCTTTCTAGATTTTCGTCAAATTTAGATCCTGATCAGCCAGCACATTTAGCCATAAAGAAAATGTTAACTGAGAGTGTGGTTGAACATGACATTAGCGCACAAGAAACATGCCACATGCTCCTCAAATTGCCACTTGTAATGTGTAGTCGCACTTTTGTATCGCTCAATGTAGGCAGAAAAATCTTAAGAAAATTGGTTGAAGCAGAATGTGAGGATGCAGAGACATCCCTCCTTTTAGATGCATACAAGGTCCGACCTTCAAACATGGAAAGCCTTCCACTCATTGAAGTTGCGCGCGATTGGAGTTACAACAAACACCGCAGACACAATAGATGGAAGAGTCGTCCCGTACCGGCTGTTGTTCGAGTGTTCCCTAGGTTTCAATGCATTCCATCTAAGGATTCCCCCTCTTTTGAACTTTTCTGTTGGTCAGAACTCCTTCTATACAAACCTTTCCGCAACATTTCTACTGATATTGGTTCGACACCTCAAGAAACCATTTCTAGATGGAGCTTGTTCAAATACAATTATCAGCCCTGGCATATTAGACGGCATGAGTCAAATCCATCACCCCCCTCCGGCAGTGACATCGACTCAGAGGACGAGCCCCCTCGCCGGTTCAACAGCTGCATGATTGGCAAGTTTTGGCTCGATGCCGCCCGGGAACGCTTCATTCCTTGACAGCTTGCAATTGTTGGGCCTTCGTGAATTTGACACCCTTCACAATTGGAGTGCACACCGAGTTCCTGTTGCTCTACAATCTCTTGGTGCCACTTTTATCGAAGACAAAAAGGCAGAGTATGTTTCTTCTTCCCTCATGGACAGATTGCACCCTCCAGCTTCAGGTTTATCTCCTGAACAACAACAAGCTTTCAACATAGTTACTCAACACTTCGCTCAAAAAAACAGCCTGCCTCCGCTGAGGCTTATTATACAAGGGACTGCTGGTACGGGAAAATCATTCCTCATTAACATTTTAAAGTCTTCATTTGCTTCTTCATCCAATGAAGGCCTTTCATCTCTCCTTCTGCTTGCCCCAACAGGGGTTGCTGCTTTCAACATTTCAGGTTCAACAATACACGCAAGCCTCCGAATTCCCATTAAAGAACTCAAACCCTTAGAGGGGCAAGCTTTATCGTCTCTTCAAGACTCCCTCAAACACATCGAGTACATTCTGATTGATGAGATGAGTTTCATCGGGCCAAAGTTGCTTTCCAGAATCGATTACCGTCTTAGAGAGGCTTTCCCGCACTTCAAGAATTCTACATTTGGAGGGAGATCTATGATCCTTGTTGGAGACCTCGGTCAGCTGCCTCCAGTTATGGACATTCCTCTTTATGCCAGCAAGTCTTACGGAGCTAGCCTTTGGCAAGAATTCAACATATCTGTCTGCCTTCATTCAATTTTCCGACAACAAGGCTCAGATCCAGCTCAGACATCATTCCGTAACTTGCTGCTTAACATTCGTAATGCGATGCCTCTGGTGCAGGACTGGGAAACTCTCATGTCAAGATCCGTTTCCTCCCTTTCCGAACAAGAAAACATTGATTTTAAAGATGCGCCTCATCTTTTCGCTCAAAATAACCTTGTGGACTCGCACAACCTTGTTATGTTGAAATCCCTTAACTCTCCTATTGCCAGGTCAATTGCCGAACATACCAGACGCTCGGCATCGGGCGACACCGAAGATGATCAATTGAACCCCAAGGTTCTTCTCTGCATCAACCAGAAAGTAATGCTTTCCGCAAACTTATGGGTTGACAAAGGTCTTGTCAACGGTGCTACTGGTTCTATCATCGACATAGTCTATGGGGCTTCCTCCGGACCTCCTGCTCTGCCTCTTTTTGTCGTCATCAAGTTTGATCGTTACACAGGACCTCCCTGGGATTCGAACAACCCCTTCCATGTTCCTATTCCTCCGATTTCAAGAGGGGGTCGCAGGCAACTACCGCTCAAAATGGCATGGGCTTTTTCTATCCACAAGTCTCAAGGACTTACATTGGCACGTGCTACTACACCGATATCAAGAACCGAGAGACAAGGCCTCGACGTTCTCACCGCAGACGAGAGTTCCGTCTCTTTCTTCACTCCGTATTTCTCCAGCATTCTCTTTCTCCCGGTACTCTCGCATGTCCTCCACCCCACTTCGCAATCCAGGCTCATAGAGGAATCTCGCCTTCGCTCCCTTCCATCGTCTCTCCCACCCCTCCCCCAACACTCGCCTTAATTCCTTCTCCTCTTCTAGCTTTCTCGTGCTCTAGACTTCCATTGCTGCAACAACTTCTTTATACCATCATCGCATGTACATAGCAAACACATTTTGTATCCTTTTCACTTATTTGCGAATGTTATATATATGTCCAACTACTTTCAACGACTCTATTAGAAGTTCGCCGCCTATCTTAAATCTTCCAAAAAAAAAAACCTTTTCAATTAACTCCTGGACACTTCACTACTAATGAATCTATTATACATTATGTCTTACTTTAATCACAATCAAAATGTGGGAAGCAGGGAAGAGAAGCGAGCTTGTTCAAATCAAAAAAGCAATTCAATCATGGACGTCGTTGCAGCCGATTTGATTGTAAGGTTTAAAGGCCTCCTAGCCTCCGAAACTTTCGACAAAAAAAGGCCTTGTATTTTCCACCGAAGAAGCTCTTTATGGATAGAATACATCGAGGACCATGTTCCCGATATACTTCGGACACTCTCTGTTCGTGAAGATCTCGGCTCCTGGGAATCATTGACGGGCCTAGAAAGAATTTCAGTAAAACAACTAGATGAAGTAGGCCACCATTATCGAGGGCGGGTTTTGTTTGGAACCTTGTGCGCGGATGCGTACAGAATGGTTGCAACAATGACTGTTTTGGAAGATGAATGTAGTGGAGATGCTGTTCGACTTGCAATCTATAACGCTCCCGCTTCCATTTGGAGCACTGCAAATGTGCGCATGCTTTATCCGGACGGTGCCAAGGTTGCAGTCAAAGAGCCCCACTTGAAGCGAGCTGAAGATGGTCTTCTCATGGTATGTGTTGACAACCCTCAATGTATTGAGATACTCAGCGTGCCTGAGGAGAGTAATATATTAGCCGCTAAACTGGTTGAATTGAGGGGCAGAAGGAAATAAATGCTTCGGGCAAAGGGATTGGAAAGGAGCCATAGAATGGTATTGCTTATTCTTGGATTTGGCAATGCTTCGCTTGAACATTAAACCTCGAGAACTTACTTCCTCTCTGACACTCATTCAAAAGGAAGTGAGTGACGGTCTTCTATGTTGTTATTCTAATATGGCGGAGGCAAGACTGATACTGAAGGAATTTGGGAAAGCAATAACAGAGTGTGATAAAGCGTTAAGCCTGGATCCACACCACCTCAAATCCTTATTACGCAAGGGGCGGGCAATGCTAGCAATTCATGAATACAAACTCGCAGGCGAGTGCTTTCAATTATCACTAGAGCAATGCCCATCTGCCACCGTGATTAAATTGCAGTACGAGATATCTGAAGAGCTCCATGATCAGAACCAGAAAGGTAAGTTCAATCTCTCTGCCTATTTTCTAAGAGGTTGCAGAACAGAAAAAGCTCCGGCGGTGGGCAATTTTATTGGTCCAGTATCTATTAAAAAATCAACAAAACACGGTAGACGTCTGTTTGCTGATATGAATGTTGATATTGGAGATATTTTACTTGTAGACAACGCCATTGCGTTTAGCTGCACAAATACCAAATTCATTTCAGGTACGACTATCTTGGATTCCGAGAGCGAGGTTGCAGTCGACCAGGTGAAACGTGATATGATTGGTCAAATCCATCGCTCCGCTGTGTCGTCTGGTAGGATATTGAAGCAGTTACATTACATAGCTGAAATGGAAATTCCACCCATGGATCTCTTTCGTGTTAATGAAGGCAACTGGAACAAGTACGAAATTTGCAGTCACATAGCGGGTTTCCAGCTGGACGTGGATAACATGGTGAAGATATTAGGCGATGTAGCGTGCAATATACAGCCAAGGAAGATTGGTCAGGTTGAGCGATATGGATTGTGGGCGCTTCCTTGTTTTATAAATCATTCCTGTTTTCCCAATGCCAACAGTATGCTTGTGGGAGAAGCTATGTTTGTCATAGCTACTAGAAACATTGCCGCAGGGGAAGAAATTACAGTCTCTTACTTTGACAGCCTCGTCCCATTGGCGGAGAGGAAAGGCGTGTAGCGTAGGATATGGGTTCTGTTGCGGCTGTAAGCGGTGTGTATTTGAACGATCCTTGAAACCATCCTTACAATCAACATTGGAGAAAATTGCTTGCTCTATGCAACCTCATTCGGAGAAGGATGGTATTGCCAGGGTGAAGCAACTGGAAGTTGCTATAGCTACCTTCAGTGCTGAAGAAAAACAATTTATTCGAGCTTCTTTTCATGTTCTATACCTCTTTTCGCTGGGAAATGGCAATCGTTATCCTTACGCCAGGACAGGTTTGCCTACAATATTGGAAGTGATCAATGCAGTTGAGAATGCAGTACCGGGAAATGCTCTTTATTTTGATGTGATTGGAACTATTGTTGAGAACGACAAAGGAAGCGACGAGCGTCTTCTTCGTATTGCGTTGGAAGCATGCGTAACAATGATCGGAAAGCAGGATGAGTGCATTCTCAAAAGCGTGTTGAAGTCCGCTGCGACAGGAATGTTTATTCCAAGCTGCACTATGTTCTGTCGCATGAAAACCTCTATGCTCTAGACATGACCTCTATTTAACTTGATCTGATTTTTGTGCATACATGTTGTCGACAATACTGTATATATATATACACACTACGGTGGATACTATACAGGAAGTGAATTTTTGAACCTGGTGCCAGATAAGTTTACGCTAGTTTTGAACGTATCCTGAATATTCTTAATGAAACTGAAAATAACACTCCAGATGTAATCGGTTTTCTTTTTAGCACAGATCAAGATAGTCGTGCCGTTTTTGCAAACTTAATATGTTTTCAAAAATGACTATTTTCTATTTTATTTGTTAATATCTTTTATTTCAAGTTTTAGACTTCCGTTCTTGAAAGCTATACAATTACAGGTTACAATCACTGTTTTTCATTTTTCTTCCTTTGGTTTAAATCCAATTTGTTAATTTTAGAACATGCAATATTTGCTCCGTTTCTGTCAAAACTTGTTCGAGTTAATTGATTGCATCAACTGGTGATTAAAATAGATCTTATATGCTATGCGTAACTTTGCTTCTACTGGAATTTCGCGGGAAGATTTGGAGTGCAGTTAGAAGAGGTAATTGGTGAAAATTGAAATATTATGGAAAAATCTTGAACGTAAGTCGGACTATAGAACACCTATGGGATACGTATTTGATGAACTCGGAATTCACTTCATAGCATGTGTCAACGTCCCCGTATTTATTCGATGTACCCTTGATATTTCTTAAAATATTTAGTTGGAAGTTGTCTGTGATGTTTCGTATAATTTGAGCCAAGAAATGAAATGCTCCTATGTAAAGGTATATCATTATTCAAATGAACTCATCAAAACCATTTTTAGAAACATGAGAAGTATGTGATACATGTTCCTCGTTCGGTGAGGAGTCTTATACTTTCTCTAATTTAGGCATAGCTAGAAGAGTATCTTCCATGATTTGAGGGTTTCTCTTATCATATGTTTGATCTCTTTAAATTATTATTAGTTAGTCATTTTAATGAAAATCAAGTCACTCACTATTTCTGTTAATAATTTCTTCCATTTGGGTCATTATTGTTGTCCCAAATATTTCTGTAAAATATTACATGTTGTAGGCATATTGATGAAGAATATTGTGTCAATATGTAATACCCATATTTTAAAACCAAAATACAACAGTAAAATTATCTGAATATATATTTTTGTCTTTAAATGCTCGCTACACAACACCACATGGGTTCCAATAGAGAAACTTAACATCACATAAGACACTTACACAAAACATTGACCCACATAGACAACATGATAACACCATATACACGTCAATGCCACACTTTCCCTAATGAACAAATACTAGCAATGACCCAACCACAAAAGAGACCCAAGGATTGCAAGTCCACAACACATCATTACCATGGTTACATCTTAGTTACGATTAAAATTCCAAGAGCATTTATCGTGCAAGGATAAATTCTCCTTTTTCACCTACATATTCTTAATTTCATTTAACATTCAACTTACAATACAATCATTTAATTTTGAATTTTTCTTCCATCCAATAATCTCCATAATTAAATAATTATTTGTCACATTTCAAAATGCATACAAAATTCCTAATGCTCTCATTCTTATGTTAAGGTTCTGCTTCTCAAAACGTTTATTCAATGTTTAAATTTTACCCTTGTTAGACAAGGGAAACTAACGTGAAGTCAAGGAAGGAATCTTAGGATTTAAAGGAGATTTAGATTCAAGATACCTCTTCCCATAAACATCCTTCCATTACGGTACCTTTATTTTCCTGTTATAGTTGATATAGTTCAATAACTTGTTTGAGTTAATACAACATTTTCACTTCATATATATATATATATATATATATATATATATATATATATATATATATATATATATATATATATATATATATATATATATATATATATATATATATAAGAGCTTATGTTTTCTCGAAAGTTTGATCTCACCAAGAGAAATTCTAATTTATTTTTAACAACATGAAAATGCTTAATTAAGTTATAAGGACTTCAAGTATGACATTATTCCTAACCAAAATCTCATTAACTCTTATACTCTTTACTCTTACGTCATACTTTGGTCTCACTATTGACATTGTTTTAGAACAATTGTGATTCAAATTACACATAATTTACACTTAAGGATTTATGACTACAAGGAGTGGTGCCACTACAAAAAACAACTCATTTCATCGCTCTTAAACACTCAAGTATAAAACACATACAAAAAGTGAGACAACCCAACAACTATATGCTTTTCAAATTTTCTTCCAAGGAACTATTTAAATCGTTGGATGAATATGTATCAACATTTATTTCACCAATAACCTTAAGAGATGCTCCACGATTTAATAACTTCAAAAGCATTTATGGATGGGGTAAAAACTACACCCTACGAGAAACACGTGGTAATCCGCTACTACACACCAAGGACACATTTATCTAAGAGGGGCAAAAGGGGTTCAAATGTAAAAGTTATAAAATTTTACGCATTCAAAATCCTTCTAAAGAAATATTTACATAATCATACATCATATGTCCTTTTTCCATTAACATCATGAGAGGTCACTTGATCTACTACATTCATTAGTACTCTAGGGTCTCTACACCCTACCACAAGCAAAAAAATAGAAAACCAAAGGAAAGCTGTTTTCTTGCAAAGCCTTCGTGCCACTTGAGGTATTCCAAGACTACATTTTCTCACTTTCATTTAACACTTAGCTTATAAAGGGTTCCATTAGGTTTGGTTAGTTTATTTGACTTCCCATTAAAATATATCACTTGATTGTTAATTTCAATTATCTTAACATGTACACATTTTAAGTTTTGATTCTTAAATGAGAAACTATGTTTTCTCAATCACTTGTTCTCATGTGGATCAATTCACATCCACTTTCACATCATAAGAAGGATTTATTAAGTTGCGAGTAATCTCCATGGCACTTAAAATTATCAGGCCGACATCACAGGGTATGTCCTCAATCAAGGGTAAGTAAAAAAATTTCCTTTACAATTAAAAATTTAATAGTGCATTAATGCATAACCTAATTTTCCTATGGTCCTAACCACTATTCATTATATTCCACTTCTAATGTTGTTTAGTCTCTAAAACAACCATGAGATCAACTAGGTTCATAGGGAGGAATACACTAATGCATAAAATACCTATAAGTCTCTAGGACTACGAAATATGTTTGGAGCCAACATAATTCATGGTTTACTAGAGAGGAGTTCATTTCAAGCTATATGTTTGTTTTGTCGCTTCCCACTCAAAATGAAAAACACACAAATGTAAGTTGATATTTTTCTTTGAAGATTAAGTGATTTCCTAGGTCAATGCAACACTAGCATATAGGTAAAAACATGCCACTTTAAATTATTACCAATAATTTTACTAGCACAATCATATCCAAAATTATGATGGCACTAAAATTTTTAAAAGACAAGGTTCCAGTTTCATCCTCCTATACATATTTTGACACTAAAAGAAAGGATTCTTTGACATCATTTTCCAAAGCAACATGATACAATCAACTTCATTTACTTAACATAATATACACAATTACGACTAAGAGTAACATTTGTCAAATAGGAAAAAGTACAACTACGTATGAAATGGTACATTATCATATACATTATGTAAATAATTAAAATAATTCATTCTATTCATAAAAATATCATTGAAATGATCTAAAAAATTACATTTCCTTCAGAAAACATGTTAATAAAAGACACAAGTGTATGTGAACTACTACTCCTATTCTCCGGTACCCTGCGACCACCTGCGGTCAGTCCTAGAATTGGTATGGAAATCCCCTACACTCAAGCATAAATCCACACATTCATCATTTCAAACAATTTTAAATTAAAGAGAAGAGAGAGGGAGAGATAGGGAGAGAGAAGAAGACAAAGTTCGTTTCTCATGCATTCACACTTTCACATTCATTTACACTTAACGTTTTGGTACTAGAGAGAGAGAGAGAGAGAGAGTAAGGATGAGAGAGAAAGTTAAGAGGCATTTTATTTTCCATTCACAATGTCATAACCATTTGCATTTCATGTCCATTTTCATTTCATTTCAAACCAATTTACATTTCCCAATTCATTTACGTTTTCAAATCAACCAAAGTATCATAGTCATTTCTAGAGAGAAGAGGGTGGAGAGAGAAAAACACCATACATTTCAAAATCCATTCATATAAGATAAAAGATTGAATAATATTATAAATAGCATTATGATGGTATTATGAGGTCACACACATGGCTAGAAGTCAAACGAGACTCCAAAAGGAGATTCTAGCTAAGGTTGAGAAAACTGTCCAAAACAACAAAAGTGCTTACAAACTGGGTCTCAAACACACTCGTTTCAAGTTCAATCACAAAGTTTTATGATTCCTACTTACTCCCCCATATATAGAGAATTCATCGTGTCTAACGGAAGTTGATTACAACGAGCGGGTTTCAAGTTACAAGGAAACTCCGAGGTCGGTTATCGTAATTGTGTCAACAACTCTTGTCATACTGACTAGTGGGCCCCAAAACCCACTTGAAAAATTATTTTCTTGAAAGCATTTTCATTGAAATGAAGGTGGGTTATGATTCTCTTGTTGGCATTCTAGAGGTAGGTGGCATTGGTTTTGAGTTTCGCTCAAGCTAAGTGACAATCATAAGCTGAAATCGATCACATTTTATTAAAATGAGCATGTCACTACAAGTGACTAATAAGCTAAGTGGGCTTATAAATTTTACATACAAGGGAGTTAATTAAGTTAAAATAACTTGGTTGATTTTCCCTATGGTGTCCCACACGTTACGAGAGGTATTGCAAGGAGTTTTAGGTTTGCGGTATATTTGGGTGTGGCGCTCCATGCACATAACATTGGAGATCATATTTTTTGATGTTTTACAGTTCCAAATGAAATAAGGTTTTATCATTGGTTGGAGTTACATTTCCTAATAATTAACATTTAATTTCAAAATGTAAGAAATGATGAAAGTGGAATTTAGTACCAGAGAAAAGGATAATTCCATACCTATATCGTGCAAAACTTGTGATCACCGCATTCGATGAGGCTGCTTAACTTGCCAAATTCACCAAGAGAAACCCACGAGACCAAACATGATGAGTGTAAGGCCCACAATTTTTGACGCACTAAAACCATGTCCAACCTCATTCATTACTTGTGAAAATTATGGGAATTTTTTAAAAAGTGACCAAGTCAATACACTTTAATTACATTTAATTAACTCTAGTAAATTCATAAGGTAATAAAAATTAAATTAATAATTAAATATTATTAATTTAATTCTAAATGCATTTCAGAAACAAACCCTCTTCTAAGGGTTCCATTAATTTTAATTTTATAATGTTGGCTAATTAATCTCGTTATTTTACCCATTTAAATAAAATCCTCTTAAGTTATAAAAGGGTCATCTCCTAATTGGTTTAAACCTAACATCCATTTCCATCATATAGTTATTTAACTATACATTTTAATTCTAAATAATTTAATCCTTTTAAATCATTATCTAATTACCCATGCACAATATCATTTATTTAAATAAATCCCTATAGTCAAATCTCATTTAAGAAAGAAGCGGATACGTTTTTCATCTTGGATCTGGACCTATCTTACGGATAAGCAAGAAGTAGAATATTGTTATAATGTCCACTTCCTTCGACACTAAATGAACCATGATTATATTTTCCGAATTGTTATAATCATAAACTTGATTGTTGTATTCTAGTTAGCATGCAAATAAAATGTGTGGACATCAGGATTTCTATGGTGTTTTGGTTATTATTATTACTTTGACTCTATGTTGTACTGTGGACCCTGATGGGCATCTAAGGATAAGACAATTAGCTAGAATGGTTATGTGGTCATAGATTGATTGTGATATCATTAATCTTCGATATTGTTTTGTTATATTTAATCTAACACTATGACTAAACACATAGGCATCATTTCACTTTGTACATATAAATAGTAATGGACAAATGATAGTAACACATTGTGATATGAAAATTGAAGGATAGACATCTCTAATTGAACTGATTAACTTTTGATAGACTTTCAGTATGGAAGAAAATGATGTGTTGTCAGCTTAGATATATGTTGATATTTTGAATTATTTTCGTATTGATTTTTATTATGATGTTCAAGTTGTTCTGTAATTTCTTTGATATTGGAGAATTGGCGAAATTGTGAATGAGTGAAAGTAGTGCTTAAATTAGATGATTTAGTTGGTTTATGATCTTAGTTGCAAACTGATGTATGAGTAGAATCAAAATGTTGAAAATTGGAGTAATTGTTGAATTACTTGGTCTTAGCAATAGTAGTTATGATATTTGATGTTGAAATTGATATGTAGATATAAGTGTTTTATTAGTTCGATATCACTAATATGGCCACGAGGCCAGAAAGGTATCGTGTGATTTTGTAGGTAATTAATTCACAACAATAAACTACGGGGTAGGAGACCAACAACGAAGGAATGTGGGGTATTGGCAACAAGGGTCACCATGGCAACTAGTGTTTTGTTGTGTGTCTTGTTTGTTGTTAGGGGTCCCCATGGGGGATAACCTCCAAATGTGACCAAGGGGTTTGTGTGTTGTTCTTTTAAATTGTTTCCTTTATTTAATTTTAGTATGTGATTTTATAGTGATGTATTTTTCCCTTTTATTAATTAATTAATTGTGTTTAGATTAGTAAATTAATCATGGTGCTAAACTAATCATGGATGGGATAAAAGAATTCATTTATTAGATTAGATGGCTCTTTGGTTTATGTGGGGTAAGTGCACCAAGTTGGGGGACCAAAAGGGTCTTAAGTGGACGCATTTTTCAGGAAAAAACAAAAGCTTCAGCTTGTATGAGTTTTTGAAATAGTTAAACTCAAATTGGAAGATGTTATAGAAATATGAATCGTAGCATTTTGAGTCTAGTTTCTAAGCTAGTAAATTTTATTGAAAATGGATAAGTTTAAGTGGGTCAAACAATTAAAATACCAAAAGATACTCCTATTTACTGTTAAAAAACACAATAGAGTGACTTTCATGGCCCCCACCATTTTTTTCAGCACCATTTTGTATTTTTGAAAACCCTTTCGTAGAAAGATAGCTAGGAGCATCTAGTTTGGGCTCCATTTTTAAAATATTTTTTTAGCCAATATTTTTTTATTTATGATTTTTCTAGTACATAAATTTAATGTTTTGAAAAATAATGGAGCTCCGACCATGCCCCCCCCCCCCGCTAACTACCTAAACAAATATCGAAAATTAGATTTATTTTTTTGAATATGTATAGAATTATGCATAGTTTGGGCTAGTATAATTTTTTTTAAATTTCGATCACCGAAAAAAAGATACACCATGAAAGATAGACATATTTACACTTTAAAAAATAGCTATAAAAATGCATAGTTAGAAAATAAATAATATGGAAACCTTATATTAGTCAGAAAATTTGAAAAATTATACTTTTAGAAAGAAGAGACTCTACTCTACGTCATGGTATAATTTTTTAAAAATGGATCAATTGTTTTATTTTGATTTATCATAGAGGAAGTGACATTTTTACATTTTCTTGTAAAAAAATGTTATTTTCTATGTTTGTGCAGGTCCATGCCTCAGGCTTGGGGATCCAAACCAGATCCCAAGCCTTGAGGCATGGCTTGGGAAAAGAGAAAACACAAAACGCATACGCGTTCTGTGTAGTATAAACATTATGCATGCTTTTGACATGCTTCTATTTACATAAATAAATGTTTAAGTATAAGAAATAATAAAATATAAATAATAATAAATGAAAAACTTATAATTTAAATTTATTTATGTAAATATAAGAAATTAGGGTCACTTTGCACCTTATGGAATTAGTCTCATAGCTCCATGAGTCATGGTTTAGGAGATAGTTTTAAAAGTATAATCTCGTTAGTACATAGGTAATTTTTTAGGATTTCAGCATTCAACCTAAATCTCTTAGCGTTTAACTTCTAAAATTGAAACCCTAAACCATAGGCCATAAACCTAAACACTAAACTGTAAACCTTGAGCCCTAAACCCTAAACCCTAAACCTTTAACCATGATCCCTAAACCCTAAATCCTAAACCTTAAACATGCATCCCTTACCCGTGAGCCCTAAACCCTAAACTCTAAACCCTAAACCATTAACCATGAGCCCTAAATGATAAACCCTAAACTCTGAACCATAAAAACTAAATCCTAAACCATAAACCCTAAGCCCTAAACCCTAAACCCTAAACCCAAAACCATATTTCATCAATATTTCCTAGTCTCATACCTAGAACCATCATTGAGTTGGCTTATAGAACTAACTTGTTTATAAGGTGGGACAAGTAACTAAATGGATATGACATCTACCTTGTGCCTTGTAATGCATATATTACACATCTTTTTCAAACTTGTTTCTCCCCACATATGCTTGTGTTCTTGAATGTAAATTTATTCACACTATGAAACAAATTTCACATTTCTCATATTTCCATGTATGGCTTTATTATGCTGAAGCAGATATGACCCATTGGAAGCTGGAAAAATAACCATCACAACAAAAAAATTAATCTTAAATGAAACAAAAGAAACATAGAGAATATATCAATGCGAGAGGTGTAGGATCATAATTGAATTTCTGTAGTATCCTCTCCTCCGGAGAAAGATAAAGTTCAAGTGTTCTCTTTGGAATGGATATTAAATTTGATATAACTTCCTAAAGTGTTCAAAATAAGCATAGAAACAGGGGAATGGCTAAGAACACTAAGGGGTTATCAATTGCCTAGTAAATCTTTCTTGTTTAGTTCTAAATGGGAATTACTTGGCCTACGACTTAGTGACCTTCCATTCATTGATAATTCCTTATATGATAAACCCATGGATGTTTTCAAAATCCCCTAAACAAAAAGATAGGGGTATTCATCAATCCTAGTGAAGGGTGTGATGTGATTTCTAAGCAACTTAAAATTCATATAGATTTAGAGGTCATAACACGAATTTAGAAATATCTCTATCATTATAAATAGAAGCCAAGTAACATTGTCTCCCTATACATCCAAGGATTGAGGACTACTGGGGTCTTTAGAAGGATTGGATAGTCAATAATATGACATTTCCCTCCTTCAAAATATCAATAGATGAAAAACATCAAATTTTGATGACTCTCTTTGAATGTTTTACCTACAAATTCGATGAACCCTGAACTCTGTGACCTAAACCCTTAACCCTCAACCATGAGACCTAAACCCTAAACCCTAAAACCAAAATAATAAATCCTAAACCGTAAACACTAAATACTAAACCCTAAACCCATAACCCCATTGAACCTAGACCCTAAACTCTTGATCCCTAAGCCCTAAACCTAAATACTAAATCTAGACCCCGAGCTATAACCCCCAAACCTTAAACCAAGAACTCACAACCTTAGAACCTTAAGCCATAAACCATGAACCATGAACCCTAAACCCTAATCCATAAACCATAAACCTTAAACCTTAAGCCTTGAACCATACACCCTAATCCTCGATCCCTAAATCCTAAACCTTAAACCCTAAGCCCTAAATTGTAAATCTAGAGCCCTAATCTCTAACACTTCTAAACCTTGAACACCCATAATTAACCCCTAAACCTTAAACCCATAACTCTGAACCCCAAACCTTGAGTCATAAACCTTAAACCATGCACCCTAACCCCTAAACCCTAAACCTTGAGCCTTGAGCCCTAAACCGTAAACCCTAAACCTTAAGGCCTAAATGTTAAATCCTAAAGGTCCCTAAACCCTAAACCCTAAACCCTAAAACTAAATCATAAACCCTAAACCCTAAACCCTAAACCCTAAACCCTAAACCCTTAGTTCTAAACACTAAACCCTAAACCCAAAGCTCTGTGACCTAAAACCTTAACCCTAAAACCTAAACCTTAAACCTCGAGCCTTAAAACCTAAACCCTGAACCCTTTGCCCTAAACCTTGAACCCTGACCTTTAAACCTTAAACCCTAAATCGTAAACCCTAAATCCTAAACCATAAACCTTAAACCTTGAGCCCTAAACCCTAAACCCTATACCATAAACCCTAAGCCCTAAACCCTAAACTCTAAGCCCTAAATCCTAAACCCTAAACCCTAAACCCTAAAACCCTAAACTCGACCCCTAAAACCTATACCTGTGAGCCACAACCTAAACCCTAAGCCCTAAGCCCTAAGCCAAAACCCTAAACCTTGAACCCTTAAACATAAACCCTCAACCCTAAACCTAAAAATAAACCCTGAACCCTAAACCCTAAATCCTCAACTCTCAACCCTAAACCCTAAACCCTAAACCCTAAACCCTACAAACCCTAAACCCTAAACACTAAATCTTGAACCCTAACCTTTAATCCTTAAACCCAATGCTAACACCTAAACCACTAAACCCTAACTCGTAAACCTAAATCCTTAACCCTTAAACCTTAAAGCCCTTACTGGCTAAAGCCTAAATCCCAACCCTAAACCCTAAAAACTAAACCTTGAACCCTAAACCTTGAACCCTCAACTCTCAACCCTAAACCCTAAACCTCAACCCCTAAGATCCCTAAACCCTAAACCTCAACCTTTAGCCATAAACCCTAAACCCTCAACCTTGACCCCTAATCCCTAAACCTTGAACATTGAGCCATAAACCCTCAACACTCATCCCTTAAACTTGAACCATAAACCCAAAACTCTAAACCCTAAACCATAAACCTAAACCATGAACCCTAAGCCACAGCCTCTAAACCCTAAACCCTAAAATCAAACTATGAGCCTTAAACACACTAAACCTTAAACCCTTAACTCTTAACCTTGAGTCCTAAACCATTAGCCATAAACCCTAAACCTTGAGCCCTAAACCCTAAACCCTAAATCATAAACCCTCACCCAAAGGAAATTCCTAAAATGATCATTCAACGTGTTTCAAGTGTGTAGGAATAGTGTTTAAGGTGATCGATCGACTCATTTAGTTTTTATGAGAGACCACTTCCTTTAAAGGCCTAAAAAGGTGTTGGTACCCAGATTTAATCTCCTTCAAAGGCCGAGCAGCATCATGGATTTGACAGACACTCAAAGGTAGATATATGATTATGTATGTCATTTTGTAGCCGGGGAAAGCAAATCTATCTGACTTTTTAGCACTCAAGCTTTGAAAGGAGTGGGTAGCACCTTAAAAGGATGTGATCTGATCCTAACTATTTTAGGTTGTGCCTTTCAACCAAGGTAAGAGAACCTATTTTGTAACCTCTATTATTGAAGAATGTTGGTAAATCCTTCTTTTACACAAATTTTATAGAGAAGACCTTGGGAAAATATGATCAACACACCAAATCTGACTCTCACAAGTTGTCACTTCCAGATTATGGAGATATTTTCAAAACAAGGAAAAGGTTACTAAAGACATTTGGAAACCTGATTGTTTCTGCATGTTTTGGTAATAGAAACTATGCATTTGTATACACATAGGACAAACAGGGGTAGTACGGGTAAGATTGGATGTTTTTAAATGGATTTTGGTGGGAGGTGAGGCAGGATGAACTTGATTCACCAGATCCTTGAGAGATTTTACAAAATGGAAGACTAAACCAACAGAATGCCACATAACAACTAAAATGTTTCTTTAACCAGAATATGTGCTTCAATAGGCCCAAATAAGAACTTTTATTACAATCTATGAGATTCTAACATGAAAGCTTGAGCTAGAAAACCAAACAAAGCATCAAGATTTGAGCCCAATAATGCCTGAGGTACACCCAGAGGCTTACAGACAATATCTGTCAACAAATGAAAGAAAAGTGATTTTAAATCGTTTATTTCACTCCCAGATGAAAGCTCTTCTGAGAAATGAAATTGCAAATGCCACTAAAGTGTCGTAAGGATTGAGACCTATGTGATTGAGATAGATTTGATACAAGATTACAACAGGAACAATAAAAACTATTTGCAGACATTCAGAAATAAAACAAACACATTTTTCTTAAGATCACAAAGAATAACTCGAGTTTGATTAAATTTATCAGTAGGGAAAGTTTCTAGAACAATCTTAGAGCTTGTCAATGGTTGTACACTCGTAACCACCTTGACACGGTCAAATTCAATACAAAAGAGATATATTGGTCCCTAAGATGGCTTCTCAAAATAAAGGACGGACTCTATCAAAGCTTTTTCTATTTAGAAAATTAGTCCCGACCTCTAACACTCCAACCATTTGAACGATAAATTTATGCCCTTTATAAAATTTACAACAAACCCCTTTTCCCCAAAAAATCCAAACATTGAGTACCACTGTATGCTTGTCATGATCACGATCGCGATTCCCGAAATCGGATCAGAAAAATTTGTCAGTGCTCGGAGGTAGATCTCTTCGAATATCTCTCACATTCAACTCCTTCCTCTAGAAAATCACTCTTCCTTCTATTCGCCAACCACTTCCGCCCCTAATCTGTCAAATCTTGTTCCTTATGCTCGGGAGAAGAAAAATGGAAAATCAGATTGAGCCTAATAGTCATATCATTTTAATGGTGAAATACGTCTCCAAATCTCCCCCACCAAACTTAGATATCAAAATTAACTCTCCTCTCTATTTGGCATGTAGGAAATACCAAGAAATCATGAAGACTTGCACTTCCAGGAGCTTTTCAATAAAAATGGGGGGAAAATCAGATTTAGACACACACGGTTATTGATCTCTACTTTGAATTTGGGCCGTCCACGTGGAAGATTGAATTTAAAACAAGCCGGGGTTTCCTTTGACTTTTCATCACCTTTTGGAAAAATGGAAAAAAATTCCATTTTTCTCTGCACCTCCGCTCTTGAGAAATGAGCCTTGACATGTGTCCTAAGGTGGGTCCCAAAGGAACCACGACCAAATTCTGCTATTTCATCTCCTTTTGGAAAAGGAAAATTTTCCAAGTTTTCCCCGCAGCTCCACCCTTCCACTTTTAGTTTCTAATGAGGGTCCCAAAGGGAACCCTCGCTTCCTTTTATACTTTTAACTCCTTTCTCCCAAAAGGAAATTTTTCCAAATTTCCCGAGAGTTCGCGCCTCCAGTAATTTAATTTGAAAAACTTTGGTGATCATTTGTTGAGCTTGCAGGTCATTTTGATATTTTAACCCTTTTGAGAATAAGAGGTAAAAATTCTAAGTTACCCTCGATGGTCCGCTTCCATGTCCTTTTGAATTTTCAAACTTCCATGCATCACCATGGTGCATCTTGAGATGGTTCCCAAAATTTGAGACCTTGAAAGAGCATGGGCTCGCCACATGTCCTGGCCCAGAAAAATTTCTTTGAAGTCTTAAAACTCAGCGGAAGGTGCCATATGTCAAGGATCGAGGCGAGCCTCCAAACATGCATGGTTCCTCCACATGTCCCAGACCTCCCAAACCTTTTGAAAAAGACTAAGTATGGAAATTCCCAACGGAAGCCCCACGTGTCTCCATGGCGCAATTTCAAAATGGTGCCCAAGTTTGAGACCCTGAATGAGCGCGGGCTGCGCCACGTGTCCCTCGTCCCACCAAACTATATCTAAGCTGCATGAAAATTTATCCGAGTCGGAGAAGCAAAGTGGAAACCTCAGTGTCCTCCTGGAAAGACTCGTCCCAAGGCCAAACCAAAAAGTAAATCTTAGAATGAGCGTCGTTCCTCCACGTGGAAAAATTTTAAGTTGAGGCTATTCATAGAATTTTTGAAGTATCCTGTTTGTGTCCAACCAAAAGAGGCTACATTTCCTGTCGATGCAAGGATGCAAATTTGACTAGGAGAAATGCCCGTCAAATGTAAAATGCAAGAAAATGACCATTTGAGCCCGGAGATGAAATTTTCTCCAAGGACAAAAGATTTAGAAATGCTACAAGGCCCAAATACATTCTTTTGAGATACATCCACTCATTTTTCTTCAAGTATTTAGGGAAAAAATGACAAGGATAGCAAATATCGACTGTGAAAGATGGAAAGAATGGGAGAGCCCAAGTTTTTTTGATGAACAGAGGACGGGAGACCCAAATTACATACTCCTTCAGAGGAACAGAGAAACGAGAAGAAAACTATGGATCCATAAGTGATCTACAACCCATGAACAGATTTAAAATGGCAAAAGAGACTAACCAAGCACAACATGGGGAAGTAGAATGTGACAGAGGCTGTAAATCAATGGATTTCAAAGGAAAAATGGGGCGAGACTATTTTGAGGGGCACAAACATTCGGCTCC
>JADAXU010000022.1:0-62867 GCA_018340775.1 Taxus wallichiana var. yunnanensis | reverse complement strand
AGTTACGTATTATTTGTTAATTTTTAAAGGGTAGGACTTTCTACTTCTCCATCATGATGGTGCATATTTCCCATTTTTAAACTAGTTAGGAGCTATTTTTAGTGGTAGCTTTTGCTTTACAATTTGGTTAACTTACGCAGAGAAACACTTGCTCACAAAGTGATTAGTTAGTTATGGCAACATGCTAAATGAATAGGTAATCTATGGTGAGGTGTTACAGTGGGAGGTGGAAATTATTTTAATTAGATAATTAAATAAAAACTATTGTGAGAATAGGTAGCTAATTTAATTGAATTAATTGAATTAATATTAATGTGAAGTTAAAGGGGTCACCGTGGTAGAGGGAATATGTTTAATTTGGTCAGTTTCAACAACGGGATAAGGGGAGTGGTGACCAATTTGGTGTAAGCCATATATTCTTTTGTTATCATGTAGCTTGTACCATTGGTAAGCACTACTGCCAATAAAAATAAGAGATGGGGTGTCTCAAGTGGAAACGAAGGTGATCCTCTAAACTAGGAACTAATGAGGTGATAAGAATGGACAAAAATGCCAATCGGTGAGTGGTTTGATAAAAAGGTGTCCTCAGGTGGGGGAAGGTTTAGTATCGATGGTGTGGGGTAGTAGGTCATGTTCAAAATCGGGTCATAGGGTAATGAAAATCAAATGAATACGCATATTTCATGTATAAATTGCAACATATAAGGTACTAGGTGTGAAGTATCGCAAACTCTACATCGTTAAAGTTGCTGATAGGTTTATCCAAACAAGGGTGAAGTGATTCATGTATCCAAGGTATAAGATATGGTCTAGAAACACAACATAGGTGGTGAGGTGTAGGAATGTTTAGGGATATGGATTCCGATAATACACCTTCTAAAGGTTTGGCTCGTGATAAACACTTACACATTAATATCTCTGAGGCAATAATGGTCATTATGCTAAAAAAAACATAGGTAAAGAAGCATCACAAGGTATAACGAATACATAAGGTCCATTGTTCATTACCCAAGATAGGTTAAGTTCAGAAAATAGGTTGGCACCCAGTAAGGCCATGTGTATAGGTACCAATAAAAATTTCTAAGATGCAGTACAAAGGAAATGTAGGGGTTGATTGAGGTTTGTAGGTATTCCGTTTCAATGGGTACAGGTCAATAAATGATAAAAGGTGCATTAAAGCACTAATGATTACAAGAAAAAGAATATTAGCAAGGTCAATCATAAGTAGAAGGGGTTAAAAATTCTACCCCTAATGGATATAGGGTGACCAACATTACGCTGGACTAAGGGAACAAATATTTACTCAAGGCATATGACCGATGTCAACAGTTCCTATTTTATAAAAATCAAAAATTATGTATTTTATGGAATCATTGTTGTGTCATGACTTTCAGAAAATGAAAGAGCCGCTTTGATTTTCCTTAACGGCACTTTCCCAAGAGAAAAGGATAGGGCATCAGACCCAGCCTAAGGTGAAAGTTGAATCGAGAGCCTTACGTGAGTGGTAATCAACATTCAATAGGTGGTCTCACGAAGATAGTGATCGATTTGATTGGGTAGAGATGAGGAGGGAATTTGGTGATGACAGAGGTAAGAGAGGGGGTCGTGTGGACCACCAAGATGGTGGCTCAACATTCCTCCATAGAGATGACATTGCGATGAGGTAAGATTCAATCTCCATTCTAAGTTGGTTAGGTATATTGATTTGTAGAAATCAAAGTTAGGTAAAATGGGTTTTTGGGGAATTATATTGAAATTTGGAAGAAAATGGGTGAAATAGTAAGCTTTAGGAAGGTTCATATAGTAGGTTAAGGGTAGATGGGTGGAGGGAGATTTGGGTAGGAATGTGTAGGTAGTTAGAGAGGAATGGTGAAACTTTTAGAGAAATGGGTAGGGTTTTCATATTTTATCGCTATTCAACAAATGATCATACGTTAGCTCAAGGGTCTTAGAATTTATCGTTGGTGGGAGTGAGTCAAAGATCGGTCACAAATGAGGTGAATGATGCCACTTTTGGGAGACCAAAGATGTTGGCTAATAGGAATTGATGATGGTTGAAAGTGAGTGAAAAATAGGCCAGGAGATGAGATAGGGTGGGTAGGGGAGATAAGCATGGGTAAGAGGTATAAATAGGAAAGAGTCGAGGGGTGGAAAATTGAGACGGGAGGAAAGGTAGTTGTCAGGGTTGGGGTGGGGAGATAGGTCATGAGTAGGGGGTTCTGGGGAATAGGTTGGGGTTCAAGGGTGAAGTGGAGTATGGTCGAGGTTTAATGATGTTATGGTCTTGTTAGATGCAAAGGGCGAGGACCAGTTATGGATATGCGATAGGGTACCACCCTTGTTATTAGCGATACAAGGACATGGGTGCCCACAGACAGGGTGGGGATAGATATGGGTACATGTGGCCACCCCTACAGGCATAGGTAGAAGGTTTGTAGGGCCAGTTGGCCACCACTACATGTGGTGTAGATTGTGTCCCTTTAGGCCTAGGTACATGCACACACCTACACATGTTCAGGACAAGGTCCCATTTTACAAGAAGGTGGGACATGGTCCTTTTTATAGGAAGGGTGGGACAAGGTCCCAAGGTATAGGTACTGGGTTAAGGTCAATGGCACCACTGCAGACATTACCCATGGCCGAGTTCAAGGATGCACTAGGAAAGGTGATATATTATCACGTGTGGATCATCGGATGGTCGTAGGGATAGATGTCCCTACCTACCTGTAGAGTATAGAGTGTAACATGCCTCGAGTGGAGAGGACCATCACGTCCTCGCACTCATAGTGTGGAGAGTACAAGGGGCCATGGTGAGCCCCTGAGACAAGGTCAAGGTGAGGCCACTAGTGCATGGAGGCTAGCTCCAGGTGAGGTACCAATAGAGGGTCAGGATGAGGCCCATGGAGGGTGGTGAGATGCTAACGCAGGATACCGCATGGGAGTAGAGGAGGAGGAGGAGACAGGTGAGATAGGCATGGAGGATATCCAAGTAGAGGGATTCCCTGATAAGTTACGCATACTTCCATTTTTGTGTATTTTTGGTATATATATCGAGCTGCGTCTTGAGAGTGAGGTTGTATACAAGAGTTTTGAGATTTTTGATCATATACTGGCCTACGTGCCAAAGATGGTGAGGATGTATCTGAAAGTGATTTGAGATATTTTTATTTATTTGTATCTATGTACATATGTATGTATACACATAATTTCTTGTTTATATAGATGACTATATTTATAGTATGAGGGTGTATTTGTTTTTAATTTCCATTATTATGCATGTATGTGATGGAAACTAGGTGAATTAGGCATGATTGAGTCGAGGTTCAAAGTGTAGGCATGGCTGAGTTAGGTCAATTAGGCATGATGGAGTCAAGTTATAGGCATGATGGAGTCAAGTTATAGGCATGGTGGAGTCAAGTTATAGGCATGATGGAGTCAGGTTATAGCATGATGGAGATAAATGATGATGTATATGCATGTTATGGTTTAAGTTTCCCAATATTTTCTATAGTGGAAATGTGAAAATGATAAATGAACGATGTGATGATGGGGTAAAAATGTTCATCAATTGTTGCTTGTTTGGTTTAATTTCCAATTGTTGATATAAAATGGAAACGAACTAAGGTAGGATGTGAATAGGGAAATAAAGGGGAAAATAAGTTAGGGTGAAGAGTGGTCGAGCTAACCTTCAAGGCCCCATGCCCTCGAAGTGTTGCCTACATAGCCCATGTAAAAGGGGCCTCGAAGCCAATGTAGTTCTCCCATAAGCTAGGGAATAATATGATGAGGGAGAGGGATGGTTTTGTAGGTTTAGGTATGATCGAGAGGCCAGTTCATAGGAATAGTTTAGTCTTGGGTGATAGTGGGAATGGTTGATTCGAGGTCAATTAAGCATAGTGATGTTGGTGAAACAGGAATTTAGAAAGTGTAGGTGTTGATGGTCTCAAGTCCAAGATAGGAAAATCAATAAGTAATGAAGAAGTTGAAATATAAGAGGGGTAAAAGGAGCCACCAAATTGATAAGGATCATAAAGGGTGGACTATACCACAGAAAGGATTATGAACATAAGACCCTAAAGGTATTGCATGATTGATTATTCAAAGGGTAAAGGAAGTCACTTAAACACAAAATGTCGATTTATGGCAAGTAAGTCCCTTGAGGTGGTAGGAAATGACGGTATGAAAAAGGTAATAAGGTAAAATGATTAGTGAAATGTAACATGGTACAAAATGGATTACCCACGTGGTAAGAGACCCAAGATTCAATATAGACAAGTCCATGACAAAAAAGTTGATATTTTTCTACTTTTTCTTTGTGACTTTGATAGACTCGATCAATGCGAAATCTATATAAGATGATTATATTATCTCTTTGAGGTCTTCATGAAGCTGGGTCGATGCATGAAGCTTCAGGATATTTTTATTTATTTTTTTGCAAGAATAGTCTTTCTTAGACTATATGTAGTGTGGTGAGCTTTGTATAACCTGTCTCTTCGAGGGAGCAGTATATTTATAGTGGCGAATCGAGATAGAGATAGATGTCCTTTTACGAGTCATTTTTTTATGCAAAGTTTGACTCAAGGAGTTGAATCCCATTTGGAAGTTTATTTTGGACTTTTAAATCATGGAAAAGACTATAGAGAAAAATTTTGGTCAAAGCAGGTAGGAGGTGAAACTGGAGCATCTTGGAGGGTAATGATGATGGAGGAGTATTAGGTGATGAATGGCCATGTGATTTTTTCCTTGGAAAAGATGAAAATTATCCATGAGAATCATGCCATGAGTAGACTTGTGGTACTCATATTGAAGATAAGGCTGAAAGGTGATGGGTAATCACATGATTCTTGTTTAGTCGTTAGGGAAAATGGGAAATAAGAGGTGCAAATGACGCTCAAGGGACGAGCATGAAATGGGAAAAAGTGATATAGGACTTGACGTCAACAATAGAATGGTTGAAGATGCAAGGCATTGAGGGGATCAGGTTTGGGTTTACCTCGAGAGTGAAGATAAATTATAAGCACCTAATTCATAGGTGTGAGTCATGATATTTTGTCCAATCTAATTAGAAGAAAGTTTTCCTGTTACTTTTTTTTCTTCTTTGGTTACGTGTTGATTTTATTTCAAGACAAGGTCACCGAACCCGAAAGGTTCATTCATGGACACATTTTTGTAGGCACGTTTGATACATTTTTAGTAGATTTTGAGATGGTCAAGAGAATTGAGATGGCGTTCATCTAATAACTCAAGTTGCACCAAATGATCTTGGTGAAAGTCATCATCAAGTTGAGCATGTCATGTAGTGTGATGTAAAGAGATTGACTATGGACTTCTAGAGGCAAGACCTCTTCTAAGATGCTGTGAGACCCGAGAGAAAGGTGTGGCTACAGTCGAAAGTGTGAATACTAGTGTGGTAAGCCCATAAGGCAAAAGGAATGTGTGTATGCCAATCCTTCCCAAAGTATCATTAACTACTTTCATAAGAATTTTGTTCAAGGTTTTATTGGTTGATTCTAATTAGCCATTTGCTTGTGGGTAATAAGGTGATGAGAAGACACATCTAGTTGAATAAAATATACATGATCTAGAGGAGTTTATTTTGAATTAACTTTACTCATATCCGTGATTTTAGCCTTACATTCGGGATTAGCTTACAAAAGTGATGGAAATGATGTGATGGTGAGATGAATTCTAATAATTTCTGTAGGTTTTGATTTTAAATGAGGGAATGGATTCTAAACCCATTTAGTGATAATATTTAATAAATAAATGTTATTTTCCATTGATGGCATTGTGAAGAATGGGATTGATATATAAAGATCCAAGCCCCATTGAGAAAAGGACCAAAGGTCTCATGCTACCTCATAAGGAATGACTAGATGTGTGATGAAGATTAGATTGGAGGATAGGAGTTGATGGAAGATTTCATACACTATGCATGACATAAATCCACAACCATATAAGTCATGGTTTAGTGCAAGGATCCAATAATAGCCAAGGTGAAGAATGTTTTCTTCTAGGCGTTTGTGAACCACTAAAGTGGCCTAAATTTCCATCGTGAGTCACTTTAGTCTTATGGTGTAGTCAATTTTTATTTCTGATATGTGTGATCATGATCTTGAATATCACTTAAAGTAACCTATAAAGGAGACCACCCATGAACATATAAAACACTTTTAAGAAAGGCATCAAATCCCATTAAAGTGAAAGATGTAAATAAAGAAAAATTCACAATTGCTTGTACCTTGAGGTCACGAGGATTAGTGAAATTTACATGGAGACTCTAGGTATCTTAGAGGGTGATGCAGTTCTTTATATTGTATGAAAAATATTTTAGATTATCAAGCTTGTTGCGTATCTAATAATCCAATCAGACATGTATCCACAAACTTATTGGGTAGAAGGTGGGGTGGATTACAAGGAAGAATTCTAACGATCATTCAGGTGGTCAAATAGGTATGTTTCGCGATGCTTATATTTTGAAGTCTCATGTGACACCGGTATATACCATGTTGACTTGTGTTTACAACCAGATTAATCACCAAAGAATTTTGAGCTCAAATGGTGATAAGCAGCTCTAGAAAAAATGAGTGCAAATTCGTAGATAGAAACATTGTTTGTATAAAAAATGAAGCTTGACCCAAGTCTAAAATAGGTTCACCATCAAGGATTAGAGAATGATGTGAGATAAGAGTGGGCCGTGGATAGTATACACGAAGCCATCAGAAAATAAGTGTCAGCCACGGAGGTGACTAGAAAGAGTCGCTTTAAAGTCTAAGGAAAGACGGGTAGCTAGAAAGAGTCGATAATGAAGAAAATTATGAATGATTCTAGGAAAGGAGGGTGTCACATGCTAGTTGGTGAAGGATTGGAAAATGGACTTTTGATAATGAAAAATTTGAGTTAGGTCGAAAGAAGAATAAGCCAATACATGAAATGGATCATCATGGATTGATAAGTGTTTGGGAACAAATTGATAAAAATATCAGTGACAAAATGGGGTATGAGTTGGTAATGATATGAATTTGTGCACGATGAAAAACTAATTCCAAACCAATTTTTCGAATATCTCTAATTTCATAGTGTAAGAAGGGTTTAATGTCCTATGGAATTTTTCAAAATATGGTTACATTCTTTATGTCTTAAAGTAGAAAATCCCAATTTTAAGGTCATAATAAATATATGTGGAGAGGATTTGTTTGGATCATATAGGAAAAATTTAAAATCCTAGATTGACAAGAAATTCTTTTGAAATTAAGTTTCATAACCGTTCTTGCTCCTCTAATCCCATGTGTGAAATTAATCCACTTAGAAAATGAGAAAAATCAAGTGCGATAACATGAAAGATAAGATAAAATACTCGAATGGATTTAAGTTGCCTTGTAGGATTCAAGTTGATGAGATTAGTGGTGGAAAATGAGAAAAGTGTATTAAATGAGATGAGGATTGAGTATAATCATGCCCGAGAGGTGCAATGAAAAAAGAGAGACCAAAATGAATCTTCAGACAACTATTGATTTGGATAAGAACACAAATACTCATAGTTAAGGTTCAAATGATGATGAAGGACGAGATCAGATGCTCAAAGAGTGTTTGAAGATGAAAAGAGAGTCTACGAGATCTAATGTGTAATTCTTCATGATGTATGGGTGATTATAATCCATTGTGTAAGCAACTCTCGATACTATTATGATCGATTTATTTTGTAATATAATCTTATAAGTTCAATCCTAGATTATAGGGGTGGTCTTTTGGTCCCTGTAGTTAGAACTTGCTTAATTTGGTGAGTCGGTGCTTAGCTTCTTAAGTGGGATTAGATAATATGAATTAGGTGCTTCATATGGCTTCCTTCTCAACCCAAACCAAGATCACTTCTTTGTATGTAGGTGAATTTAAAGCTGGGTTTTAAGTTCCTTGGCCTTAGTTGCAAACTTATCTCCTTTATCTAACTCATGCATTACATTTCAGTATTTATCTCTATGTATGTGTTTAAACCCCCGGCCTGAAATGAATGGTATATTGATTTCCATAATTAATTAAGGAATGTGTATTTGAATTGTTTTCTTATTTTGTCGTGAACGTGTCACCCCCTCTCGGCATTGTGATCCAGGGGTCATTTTAAGAGACCTATTAGAAATCGGAGGTGGAAATGAATATCCTCGGAACTGTTCAGACAGGCAAGGATTTTGGAATCCTAAAACAACAAATTTTTCTTGAAATTAAGAGGTAAGAATATATATAGCATACTACCTAGCTAACAGAGATTTAATTGATTTTATTTCAAGGTGGTAACCATTAGCCTTGTGCTAATCGGTGTGTCAATAGGTTATTGCGCGTTAATGAGGTTCATTGAATGCTATAAGATTATGTGATGACAAAAATCTTCTATCATGCGTCTATCCTCTACTATGTTGTGAATTTCCATGTGGAAACTACCTATCTAGCGAGGTAGTGTGTTTGCTTCCTTCACACTCCTATCACACATAAAAAAACTTCTAAACTAACCTAAGTTCTTATGTAAAGCCTCTATCCTAAGATATTTGAATACTTGATAATACATATGCCCCCAAGTGGGATGAGTGATCAAAGGTTTTACCTGAAAATAATCTAGGATTATGTGGGGATAGTTTCAAGATAAGGCCAACCCCTAAAAAAATTAAAGTAATTTTTAGGCTTAGTTTTGGTCAGGGCGCCAAAAAAATTGGAGGCTTTTGGTAGTTTCAAAAGATGGAATATTCACCATATTAAATTTGAATATTCACCACTAAAATTATCCTTGTTGTGATCTCTAAAACTTGGTATCATGGCATTGGTCCTTAATGGAAGCCTAAAATCTTGAAGGAGATCCTATCTTCCCAAACATGACATAAAAAATCAAGGGTGGGTGAAATATAATGCTGTTTTTCAAGAGTGAACTACCTCTAAGTTTGACTTGCACTTCTTTGATTTTTAACAAACTACACATTCTAGATAATCAGTTAAAGACATATCTCATGTCAGGTTTTGATATATGGGAATTTTTGAGGAAGGATACAATCTTCTAGCCATCTCCAATTGTCTACAACATACAAAGAAGAATATGAATACAACTCAAGATCCTTGAATGCACTACTATGTGGCCTAATAAATAGAATTTGTTAAGCTAATGCATTATACATGTTTCAAAAACAAATCTCGACCAAGCTTTTGAGATTCTTGAAGGATATGACAAGGTAAAGCTAGCTAAATTTTAAATCTCTGCAGAGCTCATTTTGAGAGCCTAAAAATGAAATAGGATGAGACTATTGTATCGTACTTACCTTGTGTTGGATGAAGTGATCAAAACATGATTAGAGATCTAGTCATTCTAGAAGCTAGAGAAATCTTTCATAGTCCAAAATGTCCTAAGATATTTAACTCCTAAGTATTAAGAAAAGGTCTCGCTTGTTGAGGGAATCCAAAGACATGAAAACCTTAACATTGGATGAAGTTTGAAGTGTATCTTATCTTCATATGAGATGAGAACACTTGGATCCAAATGTACTAAGAAGGAAGTTGTATTTAAAGCCAAGAAAGAGACTCATTCCAAGTAAGAAAAGAAGAATCAGGATGTTGAGGATGGAGAAGATGATGAGAGAATTGAAGCAATGTTCATGAGAAGACTTGCAGAGGCTTAGAAAAATACAAATGTAAGCTCTCATTTAAATGCTTTGATTTTGGAAAAGTAGGTCATTTTACTCACAAAATGTCCAAACAAGTAATGGAAAATCAGTATGAAGAAAACCACAAACATAACAAGAAAAAGATGAACTTCATGAAGAAAGATGACAAGAATAAACTCTTTAAGAACAAAAGAAACTTCTACTCAAAGGAGAATTCAAGTGAATATGATGTAAGAAAGTGTTATCCAAAATTCACCCCCCAGGGTAATTTTGATAACATGCATTAAATTCTTCGGTCCCGAGCAAGATAGATTGATTCAAGGCAAAAAATCATGTTTCTGGGGTCCCCTCGGCTTTTTCTAACTCTCCTGTCCAAGAAGAAAAGAGCAAGTTCTAAAAAAGGGTGAAAAAGTTGCAAAAACAAGCTTGGGGCAGAAAAAATCATGAAAATCAGCTAAGTCCTAGTCCAGCGGTCTGGGACAGTTGGGACGTCGGGGCGCGAATCGGCCGAAAAGCCTCCAGGCCAAAGTGGTCCATAAAGACAAGGGACATCCGGATGCCGGGGACGCGGGACGCGAAAGGCGAAATGGCCAAGGTGGGAAAAAATTGACTAAGTTTTATCCCGTTGACGACATTCCGGGCCGTGAGGACGCGAAGGACGCGAACCGCCCGGATCGGCCGCGAAATAGAGGAACTTTCATTTAGGACATCCGGGACAAAGGGACGCGTGGGACGCGGAAAGCCGAAGGAGCCGAGAGCCAATGAAATCATGCCACGTGTCTTCACCAAAAGAGGGACAAGGAAGCCCGAATCGGGTGGATCGAGAAATTTGTCCCATACGCTTTGGGGACATCCGGGCCAGTAAGGGACAAGGGACGCGGGGAGCCGAAGAGCCACCGATGAATCGAATGTGTCCAAGTGGTCTTTGGGATCAAAGCAGGGAGAAAGGGTGAGATTTTTACTTAATGTTTTGCCAAGTTTCCAAAGGTGAAGTTTGGAGCGTTGGCCCGAGCCAATAAAAAGAGGACGTGTGTCCTAAGGAGAAGGGGAGTGTGGAGCTCGGGGAGGACTTGGAGAATTTGGCAAAAGTTTTGGCCAAAAAACTAAAAGGTAAAAGATGCCCCCACACCCCTGTCAACCAACCAAAGCATGCCACGTGTCCCAAGTGGCGGGGCGCGGGGAAAAAATGGAAAATTTTCCAAAGAGTTAAAAAGGTCAAAATTTCAAGGGAAAGCCCGCGGAAAGGTGGAGGAGAGAGAATTGCTCAGCGAACCAGCACCTGACACGTGGCATCCGACCGGCGGAGCGCGGAAATTTTTCAAAAAATTTCCAAAATGCAAAAAGGTCAAAATTTAAAATTTTTTGCCCGACATCCGTTTTTTGGGCCGTTTTGCCCTAAAACTTCAGACCTTCATATCTTTTGATCCAGAGCTCGGATTTGCACGTTCTTCATATCATTGGAAAGCTTATGAAATTATCTATAGGATTTCATGGTCAATTTTGAATTTTGGTTTAGTTTCAAGAGAGAAAATTCAAAAACGGCTCTGGTACGTGTCCATGGGCAGAAATGACCTTTCAGCGACCAAATTTAATGCAGGATGGGTCGCATTCTCCTCCAATTTGGTCAAAAATGATAGGGTATGGGTTTGTAAGGTCCCCCATGCCATTTTAATGCATTTGCAGTCAATGAGGAATGGGCTCCCACGTTTTGTATGTTTTCTCTCTCCTGGGCTCGACCCATGCAATGTAAAAGCCAGATTTGGCTCATTTCTTCAAAGGGGAACACTTTTTGGCATAGAAAACTTCTTCTTTCACCTCCAGCAAGTGATTGTTGCAAGAATCAGACCTCTTCAAAGATTGTAACAGTTTTCTACCTCTCTGAGGTTGTAATGCAGTGGTTTTGACATTGGAAATGATAATGCAAGCTTTGTGAATGGGTTTCAGTCCTTTGTTTGTATTATTTGCTTCATTTCAGATCCTAAATTATATCTTATCACCTTGTGTGTATGTTTTATGTTGCAATCTTTGGTTTGTGTCTATTTGCATGACAAAAATATTCACCACTCCTTTTGGTGCATCACCATCTTTAGTTAGTTTCAATTTTTGCATTTCTATCCCTGTCTCCTTGCAATTTAGAGTAGGATTAGGATCTGAACCTCTGTAGTTGTGCAAAATATAGATCTAAATCGAGGAGTTTGAGGAACCATCCTCTAATCTAGAGATTCCTCTCTCGCCACAAGTCCCACACTTGGAGAGAGGTTTCCATGTTGTGCAATCACACTGGATGCCTAAGAGTGATCAACCTTAGAACCTTGATTTGCATCCGTGGTGCCGTGATTTTAACAACAGTTTTGCACACCTGGGGGACACTAGAGGTCTCATTTTTATTGCAGCAAAGTTGATGTGCATCTGCTGCAATTTTCTTTCTTGAAAAGAGCTATTATTTGCATATCTGGCGACTCCAAGGGGAAGAATCAACTGGTTTCAGCAGTGCAGGCCTAAAAACTCATGAGAAGAATCACCACAAGGTCAAGAGTTGGAGAAGAAGAAGTGTTGTTTGAATACCTGCAATTATCTCCAAGAAGAAGGCAAAGAGGAAGAAGGATTCAAAGGTCTCCATCTCCACCAAACAGAACTCTCTCAACTCCTCCACCTGGTAGGCCTTTCATTCAGTCAACAAGGGTTTTAAGACCAATTAGAATGGCACAAAACAACCCCTATGTCAACTTCACAGCAAGAGCCCACTTGCCCTCAATGCACAACATCCAATTCCTATTAGCAGCCTTGAAGAACATTCCATACTTCACTGGAGAAAATCAGACTACTCCAGGTGATCATGTTAAAGATATTGCTAACCTTTGTGCAATTCATGAAATCAATGAGATGCAAGTGGCTGTCAAGTTACTGGCATCTTCATTCAAGGGTAAAGCATTGCAATGGTTTAGAAGCCTTGGAGCTGGTTCTATCACAAATTGGAATCAACTGTGTATAGCACTTCATGAGCAATTTGGAGAAAAGGGAGACAACTTGTCTCTTTTGGAGCAGCTGACAACCATCAAGAGAGCTCCCAATGAGCAGCTGACCGATTTCAACTTCAGATTTCAAAAGACTTGGGAGAGAATTCCAGTGGCAGTCAGGCCAACAGCAGAAGGTGCTTTTCTCTACTATCTCAAAGCTCTAAATTCTGATATTTCTATGTTGATTCAGTCCATGGGAGGCATAACTATCCCTATGGCTTATATAGATTGCCATTAGGGCTGAAAATTGTTTGATCCAAGCTGGAAAACTTGCCCCTAGACCTCCCATGCCATTGTTTCCAAGTTTAGAGAGTCCAAACACCAATCAAGCACCTAATTTGGCTCCTTCTCCCACTCCTAGAAATCAGAGTTCAAATGAAGCTTCCACTTCATCTCCAAGTGCCCCAAATGAGCTTCAAGAAGTCATGAAGCAATTGCAAAACCTAGGCAATGAGCTGGTTACTCTCAAAAGGCAGCAGGCCCAAGGTTTTAGACCTTCTTATCAACCCCAAGCTCAGCCTAATAGGCAGCCATACCAACCACAAAGGCCACCTAATCCAGCTGCAAATATGAATCAAACAAGGCCTCCTGCCAATAGACCATTTCAGCCCTATAATCCAAATGCCATATCTGCCTCTAAGGCATTGGTGCCAACACAAAACAACATTGCTCAGGAGTATGATTGGTGTTTTCCATGCAATGAGCCTCATAACCAATCCATGTGCTTCAATGGTGCTTTGAATCAAGCATTAATGGTGACAACTACTGGTGTGGAGGGTGAGGGCAGTCAAGGAAACAACCAACAACAAGAAACATTCCAACAGCAATCAGCCCCAAATGACACCACATTGGTAAATTGGCAAGCAGAGGATTTTTGTGGCATGAACCAGTAGTTTCTCAAGGTGTTGCAGCCAACACAAGGTCAAAAAGGAGGAATTTGGGTGAAGAACAACCATTAGCCCCAACCAATCCACAACCTTCCATGGCTCCACAAATGGTTGGCAAGCAAAATCCAATTTCAAATGCACAAGGGCAGCCAAGAATAGCCCCTAGGCCAACTCAAATACCAGTTGTTGTTGCCCACGTGCAAGGAGTGAATGTGCAAACCAAGGGACAACAAAGAGATCCTTCATCACCATTCAGTATCATTGATCAGATGAAGAAGACAAATGTCAATATATCAATGTGGGAATCCCTATCTATCCCAGGCCAAAGAGATCTCATTGCAAGCTGCCATGAAGGATCTGCCAACTTCAATCAAGCAAGTTCAGATGCAAGACAAAGTGCTTACAAATGCTGCCCAGCCTGAGGGAAATCATGGAGGACAAGCAAGGTAAAATGTTGAAGCCCCTCCTTTCTATGTTTCATTGATCATTGGAAATCAGCTAGTGCACAATTGCATGATAGACTCTGGGGCAAGTAGCTCAGTAATGCCTAAACAAATAGCTGATCAGCTAGGGCTCCAGTATGAAACAATATCCAAAGGGGTAGTGCAGCTAGATGGGACAATAGAGTAAATAGTTGGAGTGATTAGAAACTTGAGTCTTACCTTGCATGCATGTCCAAATGTTGTTGTTTTACAAGATGTATCAGTCATAGACCTTCCACCACTCTTTGCCCTATGCTTGTCAAGGGACTTCACAGCCAAGATTGGGGCTATTTTCTGCTGATTGGTCACACATGCTGTTCAGAATGAGGTATGGAACTAAGGCTACAATCAGGTCAGAACCTATTGCAAACTTCCATATTGAGCCTTACACTCCAAGTCAGATTAATGCCAATTGCTCAGCATTTGATCAAGAAGATCACCCAAGCACTGATGAAGCTAACACTAAGGTTGGAAGCATCCCGATCTAACTCTTGATGAATGGGCAAACAAGATACATGCATTTGATCCTTATCAAGAAGTGGAAGAATCTGAGCTAGGGGTCTATTGCATACACGAAGAAAATCAGCCTATTCCTAGCATCACCAAGCCAAACCACAAGGATGACAATGAGGTATGGCAGCTGTTTTTTGATGGATCAAGGAGTAGACAAGGTGCAGGAGGTGGAGCTATGCTTGTTTCACCTCAAGGAGTAAAGTACTATTCAGCTTTTAGATTTCAATTTGCATGCTCCAATAACACTACTGAATATGAAGCCTTGGTGCAAGGGATGCATTGGGCAATCAAGAAGAAAATAAAGAACTTGCAAGTCTTTGGGACAGTGAATTGATTGTAAATCAGGTCAAGGGACAACATGCTACCAAGAATGATCTACTCAAGTGCTACAAGAATAGGGTGTGGGACCTCATGGAAGATTTTGAGGGTTTTGGCATCAAATCCATTCCTAGGAAAGAGAATCAAGCTGCTGATAGGCTTGCAGCAGTAGGGGCAGCCTTTGACATTGTGGAAAGTATTCAACAAGACAAGGTACAGCCAAACATCCACGTGATTGTGAGGCCTTCAGTGCCGGATAACAATGTCAGTTGGCAAGTGTTTGAGAATGACCAGCAAATCATCCATTTCTTGCAAGAAGAAGCTGAGTTCTCACCAAGAATCAAGAAAATTGAATAAGCAGATGGTGACCAAGTGGTATAGCAACTGAGAACTAACAAGCTACCCAAGGGACTTATCACTTTGGAGTCCATTTTTAATCCCAATGATCAGTTTAGAAAGGAGAAAGCAAACATTCAAGTCAAGAGAGAGGATTCAGTATCCATCTTGGTAGAAGAGAACAAACCATTGCAAATTGGAAGGATGACAACTGAACAAGAAAGGTATGAGTTCATATAGCTGTGTCAAGAGTTCCCTAACGTGTTTTCTTGGAGCTATGAAGACTTGAAAGGTTTCAATCCCAACTTAGCTCAGCATACCATCGAATTGGATCCAAATACTAAGCCTATCAGGTAGAAACAAAGACCAGTCAATCCACACATGGAGCCTCTCATGAGGAAAGAATTGGACAAGCTGATTGAGTCAAGGATCATATTCCCAATCAAGCATTCTAGTTGGGTTGCCAACTTAGTTCTAGTCAGAAAGAAGAGTGGAGAGATCAGATTGTGTGTTGACTTCAGAGACTTGAATAGAGCCTCTCTCAAGGACCATTACCCACTCCCTTCCATGGAGCAAATATTAAGTTGTATCTGGCTCCGAGAGGTTCTCATTACTTGATGGCTACTCAAAGCTATAATCGATTATGGTGAAGGAAGAGGACCAGTTCAAGATGGCCTTCACAACCAAATGGGGAACTTTTGCATACAGGAAAATGCCATTTGGGCTGTCCAATGCTGGTGCTACCTTCCAAAGGGCAATGGACATGGCATTCAAAGGTTTGATTAACAATGTGGTGCTGATTTACCTTGATGATATCACTATTTTTCCAAAAATGCAGCAGACCACCTCTCTCATTTGAGGCAAGTCTTCACGAGGTGCAGGAGATTTGGAGTGTCTTTGAATCCTAAGAAGTGCATATTTCTTGCACATGAAGGAAAGCTCCTTGGCCATATTGTCTCCAAAGGAAGGATTAGCAATTGATCCAGAGAGGGTTGAAGCCATAAGAGCACTACCATTGCCAAGCCACAAGAAAGCCCTTCAGAGTTTCTTGGGAAGGATAAACTTTGTTCGGAGGTTTGTCCCAGATTTTGCAGCCCTTGTCAAGCCCATCACCAAAATGTTAAAGAAGAGCATGGCTTTCAAGTGGACAACAGAAGGCAAGGAGAGTTTTGAAGCAATCAAAGAAGCCATCTCTCAAGCACCAACTCTCATCAACCCGAACTTCTCCAAGGATTTCATCCTCTATGCATTTGGAGGTAATGACACTATTTCTACCATTTTGGTACAGCAAAACAAGGATAATGATGAGCAGCCAATTGCCTTCTTCAGCCAGAGCCTAGATGACTATGAGGTGAGGTACTCTTTTATTGAGAAGCATGTACTTGCAGAATCGAAGCTTGAAGAAATTCAAGCATAGTCTCAAACAACAAGGTCCAATTCTTGGTCTCACATGTCAGGAGTTAAGGACTTCCTCCTCAAACAAGGATTTGAATGAGAAAAGGGCAGGTGGATCACCCGTGTCATGGAGTATGATTGAGATCAAGATCACCAAGCTTAAGAGGGAAAGGACGTGTGAGCCTTTTGATATGTGAAGTCATGCTTTCCTCCCAGATATGGTGTTGATATATGATTTCTTTGCTCCCAAGGATGTGTTCCTTTGATTGTGAAGTCATGCTTGATATGGATTGTATCCTCTTTACTCTTGAAGATCTTGACTGAGTCGATATGCTTGGACTCTTTTATTTCTTTCATTTTTAGCACCTGAGTTTAATCTGATTTCGGGGTGAATTGTGGATTTACCCATCTTTATGACTCAGCCTTGGATCAGTGGCATTGATCCAAGAGATGTTTTAAGTTTATTCTGGATGAACAAAAATTATAGACCTTACGAAGGTTGCAAGGTCTGAATGTGTTGAATGAGCAATTCAGGAGTTAACTCAGGCTGATCTTGTTAAATGAATTGGTTCCCGATATCGTAATATCAGGAAGGTCTAGACCTTGAGCCAGGTAATAAATTCTGGTATACATATTGCTAGCTTATTATCAATGCTGGATTGAATCCATTTCGGGAATGTATATCTGTTGGTTCTTATACTGAACGATTCTATTTGTTAGACCTAGACTGGATTTATTAAGGTTAATAACCTAAACCTAAACTATAACCTATGGGTTGGATTAGTGCTAATCTAACCTAGCCCTAAACTATAAGCTAAATGTTTCTAAGGTTAGTGACCTAGCACTAAGGAAGTTAGACTAAGTATCACCTTAAGATCTAACCTATGTTTCTAACCTAACTAATGATATGGATGAAGGGGGACCTATGAAGGGGTGCGAGCCATGGGCGGTAGTTTCTATGGCATTAAATGAAAGGGATAAGCATGAAGGACAAGGGATTTAGTGGAGATTTCAAACGGCCAACGAGACCGACGTGGCAGAGTCACCAAATCTGGAAATGGTCTTTGGTTTGTTTTTGTCCATCGCCAACTATGGCGGTCGGTGGCAATGGAGATTGAGCGGGAATTTTGGAGTTAATGCAATTAATGAACTCGGTTCCGAGCACGGATTGCTCGGAAGGCATGCAAAATGGAAAACTAGTTGGTTGTTTGGTTTTCCATACGCTCCGGTTTTCTCTCTGTTTGATCACTGGTTCTTCGAACCAGTCTACTTGGTGTTGCATGGCAACTATGAGAATAACTAGCTCTTTTCTCTGTCGAGGAAAGTTTATAAGGCATGGAAATAACAAATTATTGTTGTTGAATCTAACGTGGAAGAAGAGGAGAAGGCTCGAGCTCATTCAGAGGTCTTCTTCGATTTTTAAGCGACATTACCAGGCATGTTAGGCCCTAACTTTTAAAAATCTTGCTTTCCTTCAAATGATTTCATTAGAACAACTCTGTTCAGATGATTTTTGGTTCAGTTGGTTTTAATGGTAGCAATGTATGAATTATCTTGTTGTGTTTTCATGCTGGCTCGACTATTCAGTTGATTCCTTGCTGGGTGTACATTTGGTTTCGTGTTGTCGAATTATCTTGTTGTGTTTTGCATTTTGGTAGATTCCGAAGAAATGCTTGCAATGATAATGTATGAAATTGGCTCTGTGGGAGTCCATGTATTGTTTTCTTGTTTGATTCAGACTTCAGTCGAAACCTTGCTGTTTTCACTTGTTGAAAATGATACTGTTGGAATTCTTGAAATGTATAGTATATTTCGACTTCTGTAGAAGTTTAGTCGTGAGTACTATATGTTATTGTTGCTGTTGGAATTCTTGAAATGATAGTATGTTTTGACTTCTGTAGAAGTTTAATTGAGAACACTATATGTATCTCCTTGAAGTCCTTGATTAAATATAAATAATTTCTACTCGTAGGAGTTTAGTCTGAATACTATATGTTATCGTATGTCTGGAATTCTTGAAGCATTTTTGTAGAATACTTGTTATGTTAAGGTTGGAACTCCTTGCAATGATAGTATGTTGATAGTATTTTGTTAGGTTAATTGAGAATACTACATGGGTTCGACTCCTTTCGAGTCCTTGAAACGTTATTAATGTTTCGACTTCGGTAAGAAGTTTTGTTGAGAATTCTGTTGGAATCCTTGTAATGTATAGTATGTTTTTAACTTCTGTAGTAGTTTCATAGTGCATACTGTTGGAATCCTTGAAATGGGTGGTTTGTTATTGACTTCTGCGGAAGCTTGTTGTGGATACTCATTGGTTTTGAGTCTGTTGAAGTTCTTGAAATGTAACTAGTGTTTCTACTTCTGTGTAAGCTCAGTTGTGAATACGGTTGGTATTGACTCAGTGAGAGTCCTTGAAATGTATCTAGTATTTCAAACTTCTGTCTAAGCTTGGTTATGAATGTTGTTGTTTTGTTAAGAATACTAAATGTTATTGACTTCGATGGAGTCCTTGAAACGTAATTTATGTTTTAACTTCTGTAGAAGTTTTGCTGTGAGTACTTTTAGGATTCTTGAATTGTTGTCGTATGAATTCAACTTCAATCGAAACCTTGGTTATAAGTACTGGTTGGAATTGACACTGTTGGAGTCCATGATATGCTGCGTGTTGGCTCATTTCTCGATTTGAGTCTTCGCTGAGCATGCATATTGTTTTGACTCTTTCTTAATATTGTTGTGTTATATTTCGTAGTAGCTCGATGAAACTTTGAGGAAAATTATTGATAGGGAATTCAGCTTCTGTGAAGACCTTGTTGTGATTATTCTTCTTGAAATCGGCTTCTAATTTACATCCTTGCTTGTATAATCGTAGGGATTTGTTTAGTTGAATGAAGTCATGTGTTGTGAGTGTTTCATGACTCTAACAGTGAAATGTCACCGTTGTTTTGCATGGTTACCTTAATTCTGTTATTGTGTTATCTAGTCTTGTTTGACTCAAACAAAGAGTTACTAGTTGCATGTGCTGACAAAGTATGGCGTTGGATATTTTTCATGTTGTTGTATAATATGGAAAGTTTTGTTGAGCCTATTGGAGTTGGATTATTTATTAATGCTTGTTGCGTGAACTCTTGAATCGTTTAGTAGCTACAGGTGACCTTTATATTTGGAATTAGATGGAACTGTAGCTCTTCTTGTAATTTTTTCGCTTAGTCGCATGCGTAAATGTATTTGTATTAAACTAAAGGAATCGGTACAGTCCAGAATGTTATTGACTTAGGATTCTGATGGACTCTGTTTCTTCTTCTAGACTGTAATTTATATGTTGATGTATAAATAAGTTGAAGGAAAATTCTCTCTCTCCTAGTCAGGAAACCTTGTGTGCTTTCTTCTTGCATCCTTTTGCGATCTCTATGGTAAGGGCATAACAAGAATAAACTGAGGTATTGTATGGAGAGACTGGTATAAAATGTGTGTTGCTGTATAAATAGGTATACTTGTCAATACCATTGAAATGTGTTATGATGATAAAAGAATTAAGACAGTGAGCTTGTTGAATGTTTTAACTGCCTTTGAGAAATTGTTAGAAACAATCTTGTAGGAGTTTTGTTGTCTTAAGAATGGTTGTATTCATATGTTCTTAGTCTCTAACATATAGGATGAATAGCCTGATTTAAGTTTGGAATGTGAAGAAATGATTTCATTTAAACAGGTTGTTTAATGAAAACAATTGGTGGATTGCAATTGTTTTAAGAATTAGTGCTTATCATGCTCAGTTCACCGAACTGACCCATGTTGACAATTTTTGTAGATGGTTGCCGTAAGTGGTAAAGGCACGCAGATCTGATATGATGTTCAGATTGTTTAATTTGGTTTTATGATGAATTTCAACTTGATTCTCTAAATGTACTACTTGAAGAAAGATGTTCTTTTGCTGTTGAGTATTGTATCAAATATGTTGAATGCATAAAATGTATTTGATTAGCTTAGAAATGAATGAAATGAGGTATTTGTTACTTATGTGTTTGCATTCGTATCTTGATGGATTGATCTTCTTCGGTTCGAATGATTTTAAGAGCATTGTTATTATTGTATAACTTGGAGACATTTGTGATTATCTAAGTAAGCTTTGCAAGGTTATGTGACTGAATACTTATGATTGTTTAGTAGTTCTATTATGTTCTATCTAAAGCTAAATTGGAATTTAGATCACTGTCTTTCGAGAAGCTAAGGTTAAAATAAACCTCAACAGGAAGCTAAATGAGCTGAATAAATTATTACTTCCTAGTCTTGATCTAAGTCAAGACAACGTTTAATTGGATTTTTAATCACTATATCTCAATACTAATAAGTAAGATATATTTCAGCTATGAGATCTGATATAAACCAAAAAGGGTTTGGTTAGCAATCTCATGTGAAGATTAAGGGTTATTGTCCAGTTTCGTTGATTTAGATTTATGTTTTTCTATGAACTCCTTGTTGGGACCTCAAGTCTTAATAACTTCTCTTTGTGTAATGGGTTTTATTGAGAAAGGTAATTCTAAGGTGAGGAACCCAGGGGTTGGGAAAAGACTACCCTAAAAGGAGCGTCTTAAAGTATAACTTTAACTCAACGTATGTAACACCTTATATATAAGTAGATCTTTTCGAGGTGGATTTGAAGGTTGATGGCACAAGTCAACTGCAGGGTTGTACCTTCGAGAAGATTAGGATCTTCTCGAAGATACAACAATGCAGGTGACTTATGGTGACACCCTTTGCATTGATCGTTAAGATTTACACCTTAAACTCAAACAAGTTTTACTCTGGGACTGATTAGGAACGTGGTCATGTTATAAGGCTGCCCCAGGAGACTCGGGGTATCTTGACACACTGGGTTAACTAGGGTTGACCCAGTATGTCAGCGTATCCCTAGTCCTCGGGAGCATCCCTATAACGTTGTCATATTACTAATCCGTTCCTGAGTGAATAACTTGGGGCAGGAGAGACTGACAGAAGTCAGTATAAGACATTCTACATAACATAGGAATGGGGTGAAGGACGTATTCCAGAATGACGAGTATGCCATCAAGGAATACGAGACATAAGCAGTATGTTTCAAATCTTTGGCCAAAGTATCGCAAGCTGCTGATTGCATTGTCCTATGTCACCTAGTCTAAGGGATGAGATGCCGATGAATAATGGTAACAATTATTCAGATAGGTTCCTTGGACAGAGCATTCTGAATCCCAGATTAGGGAAGAGAACCGCAAGAGTGATGTGTTAAAATAAAAATGCCAACTCTTTGATACTCATGAATAGATCGGTAGATTACCGAGTCATGGAATGAATAGATCGAGGTACTCCGAGTCATTACAGCTGCATATGGTTATCTGTTATAAGAATGGTGGTTTTGATTTGTGAGTTCTAAATTATGTATTTAGAACTAGGAAGCATTTATCAAAAAAAAAAATTACTTGTTCTAATGTTCTTAAATGGGGATGTTACATCTTGGTATCAGAGCTGAAGGTTGCAGCTCTTGGACCTATTGTGTCCATAATCTGATAAAAACCTGAATTTTCTTGTAACAGAAAATGGTTAGAACAAGGGGGAACATTGCGAATAATGCTCCACCAGAAGGAGGGGCAGCAACAACCCAAAAGCTTGATGAGATCCTTGCTGCCCTATTGGACACAAGAGATCATTTAGCTGTACTTGAACAGCAAGTAATGGGAAATGAGGAGGAAGATGAAGCTGGTAATAACAATCAACAACCTCCTGAGGACAACCCCGATATGGGTGTTGATATTAATGCTGGAAATGCACCTGTCCAACCAGAAAACAAAAAGGCCAGGTTGGCAAAGAAAACTCACTAATGATATAAAAAGGATAAGCCCACCTAAATATGATGGCACCACATTAGGAGATGGAGCTGAGAACTGGCTCAATGAAATGGAGAAGTACTTTGCAATAAGAAACTTCTCAGAGGAAACCAAAGCTATTTGGGGAGCCTATCAGCTTTCCCACGAAGCATCTTCATGGTGGGATAGCCGTAAAGCCGAGCTAAATATTGATGAGACCAATATTACTTGGGATCAATTTAAGGGCTATTTTAGGCAACGTTGGCTGCCACAACTTTTCTATGATCAGAAAATGACAGAATTCCAGAACTTAGCTCAAGGGAAGCTAACGGTAACTGAATACTGGGAGCGGTTTACAAAACTCCTCAAGTATGTACCACAGTATCAAACTAACGAGAAGTTCAGAATACGAAAATTCATCATGGGACTGAATCCCGTGATAGGGGAGAGGTCGATGTTCACAGTCCAACCACTATGGAAGGAGTTGTTGAAAAGGCCATAAGACAAGAACATAAATTAAAGGCTATTTCTACTCATAAAGAGGAAGTGCGGAAGAAGATTGCAAACCCTTCTTCAACTTCACTTGCACCCAAAAAGGGACCATGGAAAAAGTTTGGAAACAGAAGTAAGTTTCCAGGGGATAATAGTAAGAAAGCAGTAGCAAATAAGCCTGCTGGAAATGTAAGGGATAATTTTGCCAAAAATTATAACAATGGGCAGAAGCCCTATGGAGGACAACGTGATAATTACAAGGTTGGAGGTAATTTTGAGCCTAAAAAGGGACCTGTAGGAGGCTGCACATAATTGTGGCAAAGACCACTACGTGAATCAGTGCCCTTTGAAGAAGGATGATCGTAATCAGCAGCATAAGATACATGCTGCAGTAGCAGACAAGCAAGCTGAAAAGCAGGTGACACCTATAGAAGTTTCGGGTAAGTTATTTGGCATACCTGTCACTATTCTTTTTGATACAGGAGCTACTGAATGTTTTATTTCTAGTAAACTTGCTTCTAAACTTAAGAGAAAAGCTAGAAAAATGGATAAATCTTGGACTGTACAGTATGGTAATAATTCTGTTCATACAGTGAGTATGTGTCTTTTTGGGGCAGTCCTTGACTTACCTAACTTTTCCACGGAAGTTGACCTCTATGTTACACCTTTGGGATCGTATGACATTGTCATCGGTGTCAATTGGTTAGCTGACCATAAAGCAAAAGTAGATTGCTATGAAAAGAATATAAAATGTTTAGATGATCGGCTGGAAACAACAGAGATTCAAGGGTGAAACGGGAAATTTCAGTTAGAAAACTGTCAGCTATGCAGCTTAAAAAGGCTAAAAACAAAGGATGCACCCTTTATGCAGTAAAGATATCTAAATTTTCAGAAGAAGATGGTGATTCCATGAAACGATTTCCTCTTGCAAAAGTTTCAAAGATGTTTTTCCGAGAGGAATTACTAGGGTTACCACCCAAGAGGGAATTTGACTTCACCATCAAAATCAAACCAGAACGAACCTATTTCCAAAGCACCTTATCGGATGACTACTACAGAGTTAGTCGAGCTTAAGGCACAATTGCAAGAAACTTTTGTCTAAAGGTTTGATTAGACCAAGTGTTTCACCTTGGGAGCACCAAGAATATTTGTGAAAAAGAAGGATGGAACACTTAGGTCATGGTATTGATTATCGATGTTGAACAAAGCAACAATCAAGAATGATACCCACTTCCAAGGATCGACGATCTATTTGATCAGATGCGTGGGGCAAGCGGTTTATTCTAAGATAGATCTTCGATCCGGTTATCATCATGCTAAGGATTAGAGAAGAAGATATTCATAAAACAACTTTCCAACAAGGTACAGACATTATGAATTCACGGTTCTACCCTTTGGATTAACTAATGCACCCGCAGCTTTTATGAACTTAATGAATAATATCTTTCAAGAATATTTGGACAAGTTTGTACTTGTATTCTTGGATGATATTCTCATTTATTCTAAAAGTGTCGAGGAGCACAATGAGCATTTGAAGATAGTTTTGGGAATTTTGAGAAAAAGAAAGTTATATGGTAAGTTATCCAAATGTTCTTTCTTTGATTCAGAAGTTCACTATTTGGGTCATGTCATTAGTAAAGAAGGAATTGCTGTAGATCCTTCAAAAATAGTGGCAATAACTGAGTGGCCTGCACCAAAGAATGTGCACGAAGTAAGAAGCTTCATGGGTCTTGCTGGTTATTATAGAAAATTTGTTAAGGATTTTTCTAAAGTGGCTGCACCGATAACTTCATTGCAGAAGAAGGATAAGAAATTTATTTGGAATGATAAGTGCGAAACTGCTTTCAAAAGTCTGAAAAGCCAGTTGACTTCCGCACCTATTTTAGCTGTACTGACCCTAATGGGAGCTTTATATTGTAATGGATGCTTCTGGGGAAGGCCTTGGAGGTGTTTTGTTACAAAATGATCAAGTCATAGCATATGAAAGTAGAAAACTTAAGTTACATGAGCTGAATTATGCTCCTCATGATTTGGAGCTTGCACCATTGTTCATGCGCTTCAAGTCTGGAGACACTATTTACTTGGGAAACCTTTTGAGTTGAAAACTGATCACTTAGGACTGAAATATATTTTCACTCAGCCTAATCTAAATGCTAGACAGAGAAGGTGGTTAGAATTTTTATCTCAATATGATTTTGATATTAGCTACATCAAAGGGAAAGAGAATAGGGTAGCAGATGCTCTAAGTCATAGGAAGCACATTTCTGCTCTTATAACATTAAGAACTCAGTTTAAGGATGAGGTAAAAAGTGCCTCAGAATCTGATATATACTTTCAGCAAGTAAAAGCAGCGCTTGCTGCAGAACCTAATGATGAAAGGTATAAGGGTTTTCATTTTGATAATGAAGGAATCTTACGTTATGAAAACAGGGTATACGTACCTATGCTGAATGATTTGAGAAAGAAGTTGTTAGTTGAATTTCATAATTCACCTTTCTCTGGACACCCGGGTATCACAAAAATGCTTGCTGATCTAAAACAACAATACTTTTGGAAAGGTATGAAAAAGGATGTCATTGATTTTGTGACTCATTGTCTGGAATGTCAGCGGGTTAAGGCAGAACACATGCACCCTGCTGGACTATTATATCCTCATAGCATACCGCAGTACAAATGGCAAGTAATAAGCATGGACTTTGTACAAGGGTTACCTATGTCCAGGAATAAACATGATGTTATCCTGGTAGTTGTAGATAAACTAACTAAGGTAGCTCATTTCATCGCTGGAAATCTAAAGGATGATTCACCAGTGTTGGCCAAAAGATTCGTGCATGAAATTTTCAGGTTACATGGTGTACCAGAATTGATTATATCTGACAGGGATCCTAGAATGACGTCAAGATTTTGGCAAACGCTTAATACAGCTCTTGGAACAAAACTAAACTTCAGTTCTACATATCATCCTGAAACGGATGGACAAACCGAGAGAGAGTAAATCAAGTGTTGGAAGATATGTTGTGAATGTATTGCATGGATCAACAGTATAAATGGGAAGAGTATCTTCCATTAGTTGAATTCGCATACAACAACACTTATCACTCATCTCTTAAAATGGCACCTTTTGAAGCACTTTATGGAAGGAAGTGTAGAACCCCTGTTAGTTGGGATAGTGTTGAGGATAGAGTGGTAATTGGACCAGAGATCCTCACTGAAATGGAACAACAAGTAAAGTTGATTCGTGAACGATTAAAGGAAGCAACAGATAGGTAGAAGAGCTATGCTGACCTTAAGCGGGTTGATCGAAGGTTTGAGCTTGGTGAGAAGGTTTTTCTTCGTGTTAAACCCAGAAAGAGTTCTATAACTTTTGGCAAGGCTGCCAAGTTGTCACCTCATTTTGTGGGACCTTTCGAAATTGTCAAATAATCAATCTTGTAGCTTATCGATTAGCATTACCACCTACTTTGTCTCGCATGCATGATGTTTTCCATATTTCTTTGCTTAAGAAATACGTTTCAGATTTGTCACATGTCTTAAATTGGAATTCCTTGCAGGTCCAAGACCCAGGAATAATCGTGGTTAAACCCACACGAGTGCTGGAAACTCACCAATTGCATTTGAGAAATCGTGAAATACAACAATGTAAGGTCCAGTGGGACCAGTTTAACGAAGAAAGTGCAACTTGGGAAAATCTGGAAGAGATGAAAATTGCTTTTCCTTTTCTTTTTCAACAGAATGAAATCTGTTGACAAAACATTTTTTTATGAACTTATCTTTTTCATGTTTATATGAAAGCCAGATTGAGGAAAACATTATTCAGGCTGAATAAAATGTATCGTGACATTGATTTCTGGAACTATTCAAGTTGGAAATAGTCACATTGTATTGTGAACTAATAAATTGGTTGACCTGAAGGTAAATCAAATATGTAATCATCGGGACGATGAATCTTTTAGGAGGGAAGCATGTAACACTCTGAACTATTGTTACTTCCTCCTGAGCATTCAAGTGTTGATATATGATTTCTTCTATAAAAAGGATGTGTTCCTTTGATTGTGAAGTCATGCTTGATATGGATTGTATCTTCTTTGCTCTTGAAGATCTTTGACTGAGTCAGGATATGCTTGGACTCTTTTATTTCTTTCATTTTTAGCACCTGAGTTTAATCTGATTTCGGGATGAATTGTGGATTTACCCATCTTTATGACTCAGCCTTGGATCAGTGGCATTGATCCAAGAGATGTTTTAAGTTTATTCTGGATGAACAAAAATTATAGACCTTACGAAGGTTGCAAGGTCTGAATGTGTTGAATAAGCAATTCAGAGTCTAACTCAGGTTGATCATGTTAAATGAATTGGTTCCCGATATCGTAATATCAGGAAGGTCTAGACCTTGAGCCAGGTAATAAATTCTGGTATATATATGCTAGCTTATTATCAATGCTAGATTGAATCCATTTCGGGAATGTATATCTGTTGGTTCTTATACTGAACGATTCTATTTGTTAGACCTAGACTGGATTTATTAAGGTTAATAACCTAAACCTAAACTATAACCTATGGGTTGGATTAGTGCTAATCTAACCTAGCCCTAAACTATAAGCTAAATGTTTCTAAGGTTAGTGACCTAGCACTAAGGAAGTTAGACTAAGTATCACCTTAAGATCTAACCTATGTTTCTAACCTAACTAATGATCATGGATGAAGGGGACCTATGAAGGGGTGTGAGCCATGGGCGGTAGTTTCTATGGCATTAAATGAGATGGATAAGTATGAAGGACAAGGGATTTAGTGGAGGTTTCAAATGGCTAATGAGACCGACGTGGCAGAGTCACCAAATCTGGAAATGGTCTTTGGTTTGCATTTGTCCATCGCCAACTATGGCGGTCGGTGGCAATGGAGATTGAGTGGGAATTTTGGAGTTAATGCAATTAATGAACTCGGTTCCCGAGCATGGATTGCTCGGGAAGGCATGCAAAATGGAAAACTAGTTGGTTGTTTGGTTTTCCATACGCTCCAGTTTTCTCTCTGTTTGATCACTGGTTCTTCGAACCAGTCTACTTGGTGTTGCATGGCAACTATGAGAATAACTAGCTCTTTTCTCTGTCGAGGAAAGTTTATAAGGCATGGAAATAACAAATTATTGTTGTTGAATCTAACGTGGAAGAAATGCAGAGTTGATGGAGCTGCAAGAGATCAAAATCAGCATCCCAAGAAATGGAAAAGGATCAAGCTTTGATTAAGAAGACCTTTGATAGGAAGGCCAAGGATAGATCTTTTCAGGTTGGAGATCTAGTGTTGAAATGGGATGTGGATAGAGCAAAACCGGAAGGCATTCAAAATTTGATGCCATTTGGAGTGGCCCATACATGGTCACGAAGTGCAAGGACAACAATGCTTTCCAATTGGCCTCATTGATGGTGAAGAACCGCAGATTCTAGTCAATGGAATCTATCTCAAGCGTTGCTTCTAGAGGGAAATTCACTACCCCGTAAATATTAGATTAGATTTTCATTCCTCCAAGTTCTTGTGCACATTGTTTTGTTGTAGGTTAGTTTTGTTTTCCTAAGTGCTTTGGCACGCTTATGTTGTCCATGGAGATGTTTTGTAGCCCTTGCTTCCATCAAGTGATATTCCATCTTCCTCCTTAAACATTCTAAGTCGATTGGGGTTCTAAATAGAATATTTGATGACTCCATGCCCAATGGATCGCTTCCAAGCTATTGGAATTTTCATCCAACAGCGGATGACCCCACTGAGTCACCAAATTGTTATCCAAAATTCACCCCCGTGGTAAATTTGATAACATGCATTAAATTCTTCGGTCCCACGAGCAAGATAGATTGATTCAAGGCAAAAAATCATGTTTTTGGGGTCCCCTCGGCTTTTTTCTAACTCTCCTATCCAAGAAGAAAAGAGCAAGTTCTAAAAAGGGGTGAAAAAGTTGCAAAAAACAAGCTTGGGCCAGAAAAAATCATGAAAATCGGCTAAGTCCTAGTCTAGCAAGACCGGGACAATTGGGACGTCGGGTGCGAATCGCCAAAAGCCTCTAGGCAATGCACACAAGACTGGATAGTTGGGACATCGGGACGCGGAAAGCCGATTCGGCCGAAGGAGGAAAAATTGACTAATCACAGCGTAATGTGCTAGAACATCTAGGCCGTGAGGACGCGAAGGACGCGAACCGCCCGGATTGGCCGGCGTAGGGAACTTTCATCCGGACAGTTGGGACAAAGGGACGCGTGGGACATGGAAAGCCGAAAGAGCCGAGAGCCAATGAAATCACGCCACGTGTCTTCACCGCAAAGAGGGACAAGGAAGCCCAATCGGGTGGTTTGGAGAATTTGTTCCGTAGTTTGGGACAGGTGGGCCGTGGGGATGCGAGGAATGTGAAAAACCAGCAGACCCACGACAAATCAGAATAGGACACGTGTCCTAAGGGCTGGGGAGTTCGCGGCATGGGGAGCGAAACAAAATTTTGGCTAAGTGTTCGATGCAAATTTTAAAGGGGAGAAAATGGAAGCCAGGGCCGCGGCAAATAGGAATTGGACACGTGTCCAATGGAGCAGGGAAGTGCGGAGCTCGGGGGAACTTTGAAGTTTTTTGCAAAATTTCTTCGGCCAAAAACTAAAAAAGCAAAGGTCTTCCCCATGCCCCTGTCAACCAATCAATGCATGCCACGTGTCCCAAGTGGCGGGCACGGGGAAAAAATGGAAAATTTTCCAAAGAGTTAAAAAGGTCGAAATTTCAAGGGAAAGCCCGTGAAAGGGTGGAGGAGAGAGAATTTCTCAAAGGAACCAAAGACTGACACGTGGCATCCAACTAGCGGAGCGCGGAAATTTTTCAAATTTTTTTCCAAAATGCAAAAGGTCAAAATTTAAAATTTTTTGCCCGACATCCATTTTTGGGCCGTTTTGCCCTAAAACTTCAAACCTTCATATCTTTTGATCCAGAGCTCGATTTGCACGTTCTTTCATATCATTGGAAAGCTTATGAAATTATCTATAGGATTTCATGGTCAATTTTGAATTTTGGTTCAGTTTCAAGAGATAAAATTCAAAAATGGCTCTGGCACGTGTCCATGGCCGAAATGACATTTCAAAGGACCAAATTTAATGCAGATGGGTCGCATTCTCCTCCAATTCGGTCAAAAATGACAGGGTATGGGTTTTTAAGGTCCTCCATGTTGATTTAATGCATTTGCAGTCAATGAGGAATGGGCTCCCATGTTTTGTATGTTTTCTCTCTCCTGGGCTCGACCCATGCAATGTAAAAGCCAGATTTGGCTCATTTCTTCAAGGGGGAACACTTTTGGCATAGAAAAACTTCTTCTTTCACCTCCAGCAAGTGATTGTTGCAAGAATCAGACCTCTTCAAAGATTGTAATAGTTTTCTACCTCTTTGAGGTTGTAATGCAGTGGTTTTGACATTGGAAATGATAATGCAAGCTTTGTGAATGGGTTTCAGTCCTTTGTTTGTATTATTTGCTTCATTTCAGATCCTAAATTATATCTTATCAGCCTGTGTATGTTTTATGTTGCAATATTTGGTTTGTGTCTATTTGCATGACAAAAATATTCACCACTCCTTTTGGTGCATCACCATCTTTAGTTAGTTTCAATTTTTGCATTTCTATCCCTGTCTCCTTGCAATTTAGAGTAGGATTAGGATCTCGAACCTCTCGCATTGTGCTTGGATTTTTGTTGGTTGGATATTTTGTCAAACCAAAATATGAGGTTCAACCACAAGACATGAGATTTAATCCTCCTCAAAGACAGTGAGGTCCTTGCTTATCGCTAATCTAAAACACAAGAAATAATATATACAATATTCACACTAATCTAACCATTGGGGGTTGGGATGAAATCCCAAATCCACATTCACACGATTCAAGGATATTGCTTTCGTACGTGAAATAGGTTAGAAACTATTACAAAGAAAGAAGCACGGAGAAAGAAATGGGAGAAACGTATTTTCTTTCGAGTAAACACAGAGCACGAAATAATCATACGAGTTTTAGATCACAAATATAGTGTCCGAGATAATTAGAAACACTGAGATTCTATGCAAAGAATAGCTTTAAGATCATGAACATAAGAACAATATCTTAAATAAGATATATTTCACAACACAAAGTCTGTAAAACAATATCAACTTCTATTCTTCAAAATGATTGAAAGAAAACACAAAGTTTTTCTCCTTTCCAATAGCCTCTTAATGCTCCAAAAATTCTCGACCCTTTAGAATGCACAAGCATCCCTTATTTATAACAAAAGAAGCTAGAGATCAAACAGGACAGATCCTAAAGAGTAGCCTGTTAACTGGAGCTTCAACTTTGCATGACTCTCACGCAGGAGATCAAGTCAAAGTATGAATTAAAAATAATGATAAAACGGAAATAAAAGATATGTCATTCTAAAAATAGAAATGGCATGTGACATCTGGACTTAATCCGAATCATCATCTTTTGCTCCTTCCTTCTGAATCTCCCCCAAAAACTGATGATTCTTCACCACGTCTTGAACTACTTCCTTCCCCTGTTGGAATAACTTTTGGATCCATTAGCAATCTTCTCAATCGTAGGCACCGATGAGAAATCGAATCCGGCAGAAACAGAAGAAGGTGTTATGGATTCAAGAGGTTTTGAAAGTTTAATCAAAATCTCTGTCAACTGCTCCACTTTTTCCTTAAGCTCATCTCTGCTGACTTCTCGGCCTTCTCCTGAAATGGAACAGGGTCCGACATGAAGAATGTTGGAGGGAGAAAGGCTCTACTCAGGTGATGCTGTTCAAACTGGAAATCCCGATTGAATGAATGCGCTGGAAGAAGAGATGAAACCAACACGCCAAGAGGATGTCGAACTTTGAGGAACCCGACAAGTTTGATCTGCTTTAACCTCGCCAAGCCCGACACTTGCTTTCAATGGCGGAAACAGGAGAAAACCCGACACTCACTGTTAATGGCGGACACGGGAGGAAATCCGGCGCCCACTTTTGATGACGGAACTTCGGAGATGCCCGGCACTTAGTGTTGAGGTCGGAAAGTTGATAAACCCCGTCACCGCGAGCTTCCTTTGTATTTCGGACTTTTGAATCTGCAAAACAGTCTTCCAAAAACCGAGAAACAAAAACAGAGCCTTTCCTTTGAATTTCTACATACACATCTTCCTTTCTTTTTTGTTATTCATATCCCATACATCATGCAAGTATTTGGAATTTGGGAGGAACAGCACCAATTAATAATCTCAAAAAGAAAATAAACCCTGAAAACCCAAAACCCCTTCCAAAACGACGAGCAAAGAAGGAAGAAAAACCCTCAACAATCGGCAAGAAAGTACACGGAAAACGTTTCTTAAATCAAGAACAAAGGAGGAACGATTAATACCTTCCAATCGAGACAGGTGAAAATGAAAACAATCGATCCAGTATGATAACGCGAGCTTGCGGGCTTTGGAAGCGGAAAAGCATACGAAAAATCCACGAGTTAAAAATATGAACAGTAAGAACGACGTGGAAATCCGCGTTTTTATACGAAAATGGCAATAAATACACTTCAACTCCAAGACGTACAACTCACCAACCATTCGCTTGTGCCACGTCAAGTCAAGATGTTGAGGAGTCCGAAACCCGACACGAGGAGATTTAGTGCATTTCGGGTTTCGCTTCGAAAACATGGAGCACAAAACATGTTTTGAATCACGAATGTTCCGATGCATTGAACTTCCGAAACCCGATTACAAAGGCTTGAGCGAATTCGGGAATCGGGAACATGGCGCATAAAACATGTTTTGGAACATGAATGTCCCGATGCTTTAGAGTTCCAAAACCCGAATACAAAGGATTGTCTTAACACAGGCAGGGTCTCGGTTTCGAAGTCACGCGACACAAAGCATGTTTTAACACAAGTATGTTCCGATGCGTTGAATTTCCGAAAACCCGATTTCAAAGGATTTTTCAATACAAAGCGGTTTCGGCTTCGAGGTCATAAGACATAAAGCATGTTAAAACTTATGTCAAGTCACAAGAATACACCGAAAACCCGATTTGCTCTAAAAGAGGTCATAATGCAAAATCACTTCAAAATTTTGTAGGGGTTATCCGATCGCTTTTGTCGCTTACTCAAAACGGGATAACAAATTGCCCAGCTTGGGGACTTTCTTTGCAATACCAAAGGAAGAGAACTCAGAATCTCTGGTCTTATTCATTAGGCTACGGGGTCAAGGAGAAAACCAAAACAAAACAAAACGAAGAAAGAAAGAAAACCAAAAGCAAACACACAACAAAAGCAAAATATGTACAATGCAAGAGAGCATCTTGCATTAATGGTGGAACAGCTTTAGATGTTGCCCACTGAAAGGCAACGGAAGTAATCCTCCATCCAGATATGATAGCAGGAAACTATTCTCACCATTCAACTGATGGACCTTGAAAGGTCCTTTCCATAAAGAATCAAACTTTCTATGCATTCCTTTCCGTTCTCTCCTTTTGTCCCAAATCAACACCAAATCTCCAATCTGAAAGTCACGCTGCTTTAATTTCTTGTCAAAAAATTTCTTTACTCTGTTCTGATGATCTGCTAGTTTCCTGGTTATAGTAACCAAATTCTTATCAGGAGGTTCAGCATCAAATTCGAGAGTCCAAATAGCATTGGGATCTTCCTCTTTCACATCTACAATAGGTATCTCTGAAGCCATGAAATAATTCCCAAAGCTAGCATCTTCGAAAAGGATCTGAGCCTTAGGATCATCTGATTTGGTCACCAAATACTTTGCCTGCGGTTCAGGATGAAGAACCTGTTGAACCCCTTTGACTGGGATCTTGGCTTTGGTCCAATCCATACTAATCTCTCCTCCGACATCTTTACAAAATCCTCTACCCAAGAGAATACCATAAGTCGCAGAATGTCTCGCAACTGCAATAGTCATTTTCATTCTCTTCTCAGAAAAGCAACAAATGCAAATCATAGCATCTTTGATTTGACCAATCAGGGACTTGCTTAGTTTCCATGGAATAACACCGTCCATATGATTTAGTCAAAGTAAGCCCAAGGGCATGAGCCACTTTTGCAGGCATAACATTATCAGAGGCCCCTGAGTCAATGATACAATTGCTGAGTTTAAACCCATTTATAAGTAGAGACAAATAAAATGGTTCAATCTTTCCCGAGGAAGAAGCAGAGGTCAGATTATTCTCGAGGTGTGGTTGAGCAGATTTGGAAGAAGACCTTTGAAGGTGATGGAATAGCCGCTTTACTTCGATAAACTTGGCTAGCTTTTCAAATTGTTCAGATTTGATCAAGGTATTCTCGCTTCCGACATTTGAATTTTGTTCTCTTCGCATGATCAATAATATCAAAAGCAAGATAAGAAGGAATGATAGTAGGCTCTGGCCTAATTACATGAGCAGGCCGGGCACTGGCCTTAGGAGAAGGAGCATAAGGAGCAGCTGCCTTTTTAGTAACCTCTTTTCTCGCCAGTGCCGAAATAGGTGTACCCCTCTTGACTATGGATATGGGAGGTTCCTTATTCTTCTCCTTAGTATTTTCTGGAGGTCTTCTGGGATTCTGAGATTGAGACCGAGTGAAAACAGCAAATGATTGACCATCGGGCTCACATTCATCTTCATCGTATTCCAAATACCCAATGCTGGAGTCGCCAGCTGACTCATCATAAGACTCATCAGCATATCCTGAAGCTTCAAAATCCTCATGGGAATCCTCTTCTTCTGGTTCATCATCCTCTTCAATCAGTTCCACTGCTGCATTAACGGGCGGAGCTTCAATTGCTAATCTTGGTTGAGCAGGAGCTAACCGTGGCCTATCTCTGGCAGGTACACCATTGTTATTAAAATTCCGCCTAGGATATCCCTGGCATTTTAACATTGCTCAATCACCGAGACACTTGCTTCTTTAAAGCAATCAAATCATTAGCCATTTTTTGAAACATAGGGTCAATGATACTTGAGAAGAACCTTGATTTTTGATTTTGGGTATATCTTCTTGATCCTTCCGCTAAGATGAGATCATCCTCTATTTCAAAGAGCTGCTGACCGAGCAAAGAGCTGATCTGGGATAACCGACCTTCGTAATAAAAAGCTTATATCGAGGTTGAGCATTGATGAAAAAGCACTTTTGATTTTCCAGAGTCGGTACAGCTACCACTGGAATTTTCCGAATCAGCTTATTGAACTTAGCCACGAATTCCCGCATAGGTTCATGCGATTCCTTCTTCATATGAGTAAGCTGGGCTAACAATGCATGAGAATCTTCGGCTGGTTTGAAACGTGCCTCAAACTTGGTCCGCATGGTAGCTCAACTGAATGCATGCATTCGGGAGGTGATAAAACCATTCACCGCTACTCCTCGCAATGTTTCAACGAAGAGTCGAACAGAGACGCCTTCGTAGGCTACTCCAAGAACACCGCATGCAACAAAGAAAGACGCAATATGCTCATCAGATGATCGCTTCCCATCCCCATTAAACTTGGGAATGTTTTTACGTGATCCACGTGGTAACTCATGCAATGGAGGAGTCAAAGTAAGAGGACCAATGGCTGCACCCCAAGGCACAGGTTGAACCGCCATCCTTCTGAAAAGAGTGCGTATAGGGATCCGGGTATCAGACAAGAGTAGTGCACGGCAAGTTGCAGATGCTTCACGTTCTTCAGGGATCCGATTTCTCCGAACAGGTGAAGAACTTCTGGCTCGATTAGAGACAACGCTGTTGGGAGAAAGGCTGAAATTGTGCTGTTGCAGCAACTCGAAGAGTGGATCAATTTCACCTTGAGCTCGGCGAGACCGAGTGAAGATCCTCCTGGCCAGCTTGAACTGAAAGGAGATCTTATTAAAAATAAGGCAAATATGGAGTCGCCAGACACCGAGAGGATAAGCTTTATACTATTGATCCGTAGATCCCCAGCGGAGTCGCCAAAAACTGTTGGTTGGATATTTTGTCAAACCAAAATATGAGGTTCAACCACAGTACATGAGATTTAATCCCTCCTCAAAGACAGGTGAGGCTGCCTGTTTATTGCTAATCTAAAACACAGTAAATAATATATACAATATTCACACTAATCTAACCATTGGGGGTTGGGATGAAATCCCGAAATCCACATTCACACGATTCAAGGATATTGCTTTCGTACGTGAAATAGGTTAGAAACTATTACAGTGAAAGAAGCACGGTAGAAAAGAAATGGGAGAAACGTATTTTCTTTCGAGTAAACACAGAGCACGAAATAATCATACGAGTTTTAGATCACAAATATAGTGTCCGAGATAATTAGAAACACTGAGATTCTATGCAAAGAATAGCTTTAAGATCATGAACATAAGAACACTATCTTAAATAAGATATATTTCACAACACAAAGTCTGTAAAACAATATCAACTTCTATTCTTCAAAATGATTGAAAGAAAACACAAAGTTTTTCTCCTTTCCAATAGCCTCTTAATGCTCAAAAATTCTCGACCCTTTAGAATGCACAAGCATCCCTTATTTATAACAAAAGAAGCTAGAGATCAAACAGGACAGATCCTAAAGAGTAGCTGTTAATCGGAGCTTCAACTTTGCATGACTCTCACGCAGAGATCAAGTCAAAGTATGAATTAAAAATAATGATAAAACGGAAATAAAAGATATGTCATTCTAAAAATAGAAATGGCATGTGACATCTCGACCCGAATCATCATCTTTTGCTCCTTCCTTCGAATCTCCCCAAAACATGATTCTTCACCACGCTTGAACTACTTCCTTCCCCGTTGGAATAACTTTTGATCCATTAGCAATCTTCTCAATCGTAGGCACCGATGAGAAATCGAATCCGCAGTAAATGTAAGAAGGTGTTATGGATTCAAGAGGTTTTGAAAGTTTAATCAAAATCTCTCACAATCGCTCCACTTTTTCCTTAAGCTCATCTCTCGCTGACTTCTCGGCCTTCTCCCGAAATGGAACAGGTCCGACATGAAGAATGTTGAGGGAGAAAGGCTCTTGAACTCGTGTGATGCTGTTCAAACTGAAATCCCGATTGAATGAATGCGCCTGAAGAAGAAGAGATGAAACCAACACGCTCAAGAGGATGTCGAACTTTGAGGAACCCGACAAGTTTGATCTGTCGGAACCTTGGCCAAGCCCGACACTTGCTTTCAATGGCGGAAACAGAGAAAACCCGACACTCACCGTTAATGGCGACACGGAGGAAATCCGCGCCCACTTTTGATGACGGAACTTCGAGATGCCCGACTTAGTGTTGAGGTCGGAAAGTTGATAAACCCCGTCACCGCGAGCTTCCTTTGTATTTCGACTTTTGAACTGCAAAACAGCTTTCCAAAACCGAGAAACAAAAACAGAGCCTTTCCTTTGAATTTCTACATACACATCTTCCTTTCTTTTTTGTTATTCATATCCCATACATCATGCAAGTATTTGGAGTTTGGAAGGAACAGCACCAATTAATAATCTCAAAAAGAAAATAAACCCTGAAAACCCAAAACCCCTTTCAAAACAACACAGCAAGAAGAAGGAAGAAAAACCCTCGACAATCGGCAAGGAAGTACACGGAAAACGTTTCTTAAATCAAGAACAAAGGAGGAACGATTAATACCTTCCAATCGAGACAGGTGAAAATGAAAACAATCGATCCAGTATGATAACGCGAGCTTGCATGGGTTTTGGGAGCAGAAAAGCATGCGCAAAAATCCACGAGTTAAAAATAAGAACAGTGAAAACGACGTGGAAAAACCGCTTTTATAAGAAAATGGCAATAAAAATACACTTCAATCTCGCAAGACGTGCAACTCACCAACCATTCGCTTGTGCCAGTCAAGATGTTGGAGGAGTCCGAAAACCCGACACGAGGAGATTTAGTGCATTTCGGGTTTCGGGCTTCGGAAAACATGGAGCACAAAACATGTTTTGAATCACGAATGTTCCGATGCATTGAACTTCCGAAAACCCGATTACAAAGGCTTGAGCGGAATTCGGGAATCGGGGAACATGGCGCATAAAACATGTTTTGGAACATGAATGTCCCGATGCTTTAGAGTTCCAAAACCCGAATACAAAGGATTGTCTTAACACAAGGCGGGTCTCGGGTTTCGGAAGTCACGCGACACAAAGCATGTTTTAACACAAGTATGTTCCGATGCGTTGAATTTCCGAAAACCCGATTTCAAAGGATTTTTCAATACAAAGCGGGTTTCGGGCTTCGGAGGTCATAAGACATAAAGCATGTTAAAACTTATGTCAAGCTGCTAGTAACACCCGAAAACCCGATTTGCTCTAAAAGAGGTCATAATGCAAAATCACTTCAAAAATTTTGTAGGGGTTATCCGATCGTTATCCTCAAAGCGGGGATAACAATTTTGTACTTTTGAACCCTTAATCTTTTTATAGAAAAAGAAATTTCGATTCATTTGGGACCAATCTTTTATATGTTGTTTTTGAACTTTCTTTGTGTATTTGTTCTAAAATGAAATGGGAACTCATGCTTTATTGAAGGTAAAGATTGTAAGGGAGACTTGCAGTATATTTTCTTCTTACCTTGAGTTGGTTTTGTTCTCTCTTCTGGGAACTAGTGTATGAGCTTATGGTTTGGATTAGAAAAGGAAATTTGTTGTTAAGTGTAGTGAATGATTTAAGGATGGAATCACATTCTGATAAGATTCCTTTTCTATGCTGTTGGGTTAAGTTCATTTGATTGAAACCTTTTGTTATTGATTCTCTTAGGGAATGGAGATTTATTATGTTGATTAGTCTTCTTGTACATATCATTTGGTAAATGATGTAAAAAGAGATTAGATGTTTTGGTCTTGTTGAACAGAAAATGTAAACTTGTTGACAGAATGTTTGATTCTATATTCCTTCAGGGATGGACATGGGATTCTGTTCTGATGAATATCTTAAATGTTGAATGTTAAGGTAGTTGTCCTTTAAATGAAACAGTTAAATTCATGTTATGAATCTGTTTCTATTTTTTTGGATGTTTTGTGTTTGGGCATAGTTTGTAATGGTTCTTCTTCTTCTTTTGCTTAAGAGTTAGATGAATCATCCTAATGAGAACCATGCTGTAAACCCTTCTTTTGGCTTAAAGCAAAGATAAATGTTGTATTCTATTATGATAGAATTGGGAACAATGAGATGATATGATCTATTGTTTGCTTAAGGATAATTGATAGGATCAATTAAACTTTAATTTTGTAAGGCAGATATAGTGGATTATATTTTGTTCTTCTCTTGGAAGTGAATTCAATTGGTTAAATGTACTTCTTTTCCGTTTGCTATTGCTTATATTGATATTTATGATGTAATAATTGTCTCATTAAAGTAGAGTTGTTTTAATGGAACAATTATTGGAATGCACTTCATTTTAAGGCTTAGTGCTTATCATGCTCAGTTCATTGAATCACATGTGATAGTAATTTTTGCGAGATGGACTTTGTAAAGTGATAAAAAGAAGGCAAAACTTATGAGATGCATTACTGATTTAAATCTGATTCCTTGTGAAGAATTCTGATTCATTCTTAAGATTGTATTGAAAAAGAAAAGTAGTATTCTTTTTAATGAAGGCGGTTGTTATGCAGTATGCCTAAAATGCATAAGGCTTGTAAATGTATAAGTTATAAATATGAATTGAAAGCTGAGAATTTACTTGTATTGGTTGTGTAAATTATCTTGTACTTGTATGAAAAAGATGGATTTCTATCTTGTTGATATTCTTCATATTATTTTTATGCTTAATTGGTTATCCTTTAATAAGTTGGATAGAGGATTTAGTTCAATTTCCCTACTTGTGATGCAGCTTGTTAAGTTGCAGAATATGATATTCGTTATCTAAACTATATAACATAGTAATGTAATGTGTGATGAACATACATTAAGAAATGTGGATATTGGGTAGGATAAACCCTAACACTTAACATGTAGAGAAAGACTCTTTCTCTTTCTTAATTGAATATAAACCAAAAAGGTTTGGAAATATGACTACAATTTATTAGACTTCATTTTGTATGAAGTCTACTTTATATTGGATATATTCGGCATTGAACTTTCCTAAAAAGTTATTGTACTTTTTAAATAAGACATATTATAATGTTGTGATTACGGTTAATTGACAGTTTAACTATGTGATCAAACATTAAAAGTGACCATGAATATAACGAAGTTCTTAATGGAATAAATGAAGCAAATTTAGGAAAATAACTTATTGAGTGTTGGATTAGGGTTTGGCAGGGTTGCTGTAATCAAGAATTAACTCAAACTAACAATGTATTAACAATCCCCTCGGGGTATGTACATCTTGATGAGGTAGTTTCTATAGGATGTTGGCACATGCCAACTACAGGGTTGTACTTTCGAGAAGGCTTGGGTCTTCTCGAGAATACAACGTTGTAGTTGACATGTGGCATCACCTTCACATTGATCATCTAGATCTACACCCAATAGGAATTAAGACTTGAACTTAGTTTCCCTCTAGGTCTGGATAGGAGCATATTTAGGATATGAATTAGCTTCCAATGGCTCAGGGTACATTGGCACATCCGGTCAACTTAGGTCAACCGAGTATGCCCATATACCCTAAGCCATTGTGAGTGTCTTCTTATAATAGGTTATGTTCCTACCTAGGTCTAGGGTTAAACCTAGAACAAGTGGACTAACAGTAGTCAGTAAAGACCAATCATGATAAATGAGGAGTGAGGTGAAGGACGTATTCCAATATGATGAGTATGCCATCTAGGAATAGTGACATACACAGTATGTTATAAATATTTGGCCAAAGTATCGCAAACTGTTGCTAGTTGCGTTGTCCTATGTCACCAAGTTTAAAACAATGTGATATCAGATGAATATTGGTAACAGATATTCATATATGTTCTTTAAACAGATCACTCAGTACCTAGTGTAGGGTAGGATGAAAAAGTATATGAAGTATACAATATGTATTCAATACATAAGATAACATAAATAGATCGGTAGCTTACCAAGTTATGGAATGAATAGATCGGTGAATCACCAAGTCATTACAGCTGCATATGTTTATCCATTGAATTTGATTGGCATGGAATGTTTGTTCTAAATATTGCTTTATTTAGAATAGTGAACATTATTATTAAAAAAATTCTCTTGATTCTAAAGTCTTAAAATGGGAATGTTACATAAGTCATGGCTCACTGTTGGTAAGGTGGCACCGACATTTTAAGGCCAAAATGCATGACTCGATAGCAGAAGGTCCTCGAGGGTGATGAAGGTAGTCTTGTGTTGATCTTCCTGGAGGCAAGTAATATTTCATTATAACTAAGAAACTATCCATGAGTGATAGCATTTCATGGTGGAGGTGAGATCAACTAGTTGGTCAATTCTGTAGGGGAAAATCATCTTTGGGACAAGCTAGGTTGAGATCACGAAAGTCCATACAAATTTAGAGTCCCCATGTCACCTTTGTGATAGGAACGATGTTAGAAATCCATTAGGGATAATCAATTGGTAGGATGAAGAAGCGAGAGAATGGGTTGAAGCTCTTCTTTGACTAGAAGAGCAATGTGAGGATGCATTTTCCACATGACTTTTGTTTGATGGGTTTGGCATGAGGAATGGTTACTATATTGTGGGCCAAGATTTTGGGTCAATGCCGTGAATATCGGCATAAGACCGGGAAAAAGTGTTCTTGGTCCGAAGGAAAGAGCAAAAGCTTTATGCTTTCGAGTAGCATCTAAAGATTGGCCTATCTTTAGAATGTGTGGGTCATCCTGAGTGTTAATGTTGATTTCAATGGCTTCGATTCATTCAACATGTTTTTGCATCTCAGAAGGTAAAGATCGGTGAATATAAGAATCTTCCACACCAAGGTAGGTGAGGATGAACTCATTATCCTCGACATTGAATGACATTACTTGAAGGTGTATTGTCATTGATCATCTTAGGATACGGGAATGGGAGAGAAGAGGGACCCTCGCCATTGCGTTGATAGGTCAAAGGTCCCAAAGAAATTTTGTTTATGAAAACAAGAGTTAGGAGGAATAGATTCGGGATTTATGGACTCCGTGGTGAAGATGGTGATGTTGGTGAATGGGGTGGAGATGGTTTGTCTTCCTCAATGAGGTCGATGCAGTCTTCTTGGGAGATGGTGTGGAAAAGCCAATGCCACTACGGTCATTGTGTTTATAGGTGGTACAAGAAATGTGATTGATGGCAGCCTGTTCATTAAAAACTGAAGCCAAAGCCTTTCCATGTGCAACGGTGAAGGAAAGTGTGAGTGAAGTGGTGATTAGTAAGGGATTGTAAGTCAGATGAAAATGGTCATGTTTGGGATGGAGGTTCGGGTGAATAAGTGGCAATATCAAGTCCCCCATATGTTATATTAGTGCGAAGGTGGGGAGGACCATAAGGAAAAACCTCACCTATGTGGTAGTCATAACTAGGGTGCTAACATAGGTTCCCATACTCTTGCGGAGTGAGGAATGTGTTGATATTGTATAGGTGGTACTCCCCCAGAGTGAGGCATTGAAAAACACCTTCTAAGGGATCAGTAGTTGATATGTGGGTAGCGGGGATAGATGAATTGCTAGATGATTGGGAAGCAGGTGAGTTAGTTGTAGAGGCTGCGGTGGTAGTAGGAATAACAGGGTTAGATGTGGGAGAGGTGGTGGCAGCCTTGGTGGATGGGATTATGGGTGAAGGTGAAGTGGGGATAGTGACAGATGCCTTGACTAGTACAAGTACATCATTGGGCCGGTATAGCATGTTACAGGTCTTGAAAGGTGATGGGTTGGTTGGGATGGTGTAGTTATGTCCTTCATGTTCAAATTTGAGGTAGTGGTGTAAAGTCGAAGGGACACAACCCATGGCACAGATCCAAGGTCAGCCAAGCAACAAATTATACTAGAACTCCTTCTAGGACATAGAATAGTTCTAGGATAGTGCGGGGACCTACGTAGACATGGAGAATGACGGTACCCAAGGTAGAGGTCATGATGTCATTGAAGGAGTGTAGCATAACTAGGTTACCATGCATGCAATTGGTAGGTATGTGCATTTGGTTGTACGCATGGGAGGAGATGATGTTAATACTAGCACCACCATCGATCATAACACATTGTATGCATATATTATTGATATAGACAGAGATGAAAAGAGTGGGATCGGGGTCATCAGACTAGAAGGGTGATATCTTCATCATAAAAGCTGAGGGTGACTACTTGGTGAGTAGATAGAGGTGAAGAGGAATGTAAAAACTTAGTGAGAGAGGCTTTCGTGTGTTTAGGAAATAAGGGATAAATATGTGGAATAATCCCTTACGAATCGCAACAATAGAAATTAATATGCGAAAATATTACAGATCTCAAATAAAAGTGCAAAATAAATAACACAACATAGAGAGACAAGATTTAACGTGGTTCACCTAATTTGGGCTATGTCCTACCAAGAATCACTTGCTCGGATTTTATTACAAGCCTCCACTCTCTCAATACAATACCCAAATCCGTTTAGAGCTATGCTCAACAAACTCTCTGAAAATTCACACCGAATTCAAAACACATCTGCAAATACATTTACTTGTGCATCTATCATATGCATAAGACCATATAAATAGACAATTGCTTAAGCGATCTTACAAAACAGTGGGTATAAAAACAATGGGAAAAACAAAAATGTCCCATAAACCTATGGTAACATCAAAGAGGCGGTTTTACAAAACAATGAGTGATGCCAGAAAAACATGGGCCCAAAATAGCCCATAACGATTTACCCATTACCCATGGAGTTAATAAACCACCCATGAAAATTTACTTGAGGGCTTCGTCCCGAACCCCACTTCGCTCACCGCGAGCGGGACCACCGTTAAAATACTTAGTGTAACACATAGAAGGTATACCACACTCTAACATGAAAATATGCTCCTGAACATATGATATGATGAGGAGGTAATGATGGAGGCTACGGGTGTGGGGTCATTTGGTAAAACCTCGATAGATTGAAGGACCTCCAGTGGGGATTGACGATGTGACTCGGAGGTTTGGATGAGGTCATATAAAGGCATTTTGAGGAGGATTGGTGAAATTGTTTTAGTATTGTGCGATGTGTGACCCCATCAAAATAGGATACATAGGACTTGAATGGTGACTTTGGGTGTGGTGTAGATGGTATGTTGGTACGAGGGTTGGTTGATGGGCTAGTTTCCTTTTTCTTTCCTTTGTCTTTGAAGTATGGGTGGCAATGTGAAAATGTTAATCGAGAGGAGGTAGATGGAGAGGGTGTTCCATAGAAGGTATAATGACATGAAGGGAAAAATATTAGTGGTGGATAAGAGCCTTATGAAATGAGTAGGGTGCATTGCCATTTGGGTGGTGGTTTGGCCAACTCTCTTATGTAGACCATGTTGATATCAAATATCGGGGGTAGATAAAAGGGTTGTGAGGTGGAGATCTTTGGTCGTTGAGTAGGTAATGGAAGAAGATTTGGGAGATTGGTGAAGGTGGAATGGGGTCCTCATCAAGAAGATCATCGTCTTTGAAATCATGCTCAGGAGGAAAAAGTTGGATAAGAATGGTCTTCAAGGCCTTACAATTTTCAACATCATGTCTGTCATCGTACGATGATAGGCACAATCTTAGTTTCTTCAAACTCTTTTGGTTTGGGTTTTGAGAGGATCATAAGGTAGAAGAGGTGGTAATGTGATGACGAGAGGTCTACAGGAGATTGGTTAAAATATTGGCATAGGACCCCGATAATGGATCACAATGGAAGGTGAGTGTGGGTTTGGAGTACGAGGTGTGGCTAATTGTGAAAGAAGAGGCTTTACCAAAGCGGGAATGGGTTGGTGTACTAGTTTGGTATGTGGAGTGGTTTTGAGGTCTTATGGGCATCTATTTGGGTAAAGGTGGGGTAGAAGAGTGTGATGGAAGGTTTGGTTAGTTTGACTACCTTATTGGAGGGTAGTAGATTCTTAACTTTGGGTTATACCTTCTTGGGTAAAGGTGACATGGGAGTACATGATGTAGAAGGAAAGTAGATGGTGGAAGAGCATGGGTTACCCATGGGGCAACCACGTTGTGGTAGAGGTGGTTGGTAGAGGTTGGGTAGAAGGTGTAAGTGGAAGAGAGGAGTGTCATGGGTAGTGAAGAATTTATGGAAGGTAGTGGTGGTATGGGTGGTAAAAGGTCATGGGTGATGGTGGGGGTGTGTGGATCACTTGAGTATATTGGAGGGCCGTGATGAGGAGGTGATCTATTGCGTTCTTGGTTTCATCGGTGGAAGAAGGTTGCTTTGGAAGGTCAAGGGTGAGCTCTAGGATGGACATAAGGGGTGAAGGTGACAATGGTGTGGTAGGTGAGGTTGGTGTATGAGGCCTAGCAGGTTGGGTCTTCCTTTTAGGTGTAGGAATGAGTTTAGTGTTGGTTTGGGAAGATGTGGCTAAATCTAATTTGATGGGTGGATGAGTAAGGTTTGATGTCGGTATGACCCCTAAGGTAGTGATGGGTTTAGGTAAGGGAGATGATATAGGTGTGGGTAGGTGTTTGGGTATAGGTGTGTGTTGGGTTATGGGAAATGACATGGAAGGTGTTCCAATAGTCATGGTTGTGTTTGGTTTGGTTTGCTTGAAACACTTTTGGATAGATTTTGGAGGTGTCGATGAGTGACAACCGCATTTGAGTTGAAGAAGTAGAAGACATTCCCAATGTAAAAAGGCTCTATCAACATAATCCAGGCGATCGACCAAGCGTGAAAATGGTGCTCTTGCTATAAGCGGGCTAATGTGGATTGATTAATAATCCCGTAAAATGTGTTTGAGAAATAAGAAATGGTTATCTTTGGACTACTGTGGTAGAGAGCTAAAATAAAATCAACAAGATCTTGGAAGTCGATGGAGAATGGTCACTTAAAGGAAATGGTGTTTTCTACGGTATCTCTATGGGTAAAGGAGATGATGGGCTAGATGAGGTAGAATCTCTTTGTGATGGTTTAAGGAGTGGACATGTGTCCTCTGAGTAGGAGAGGTCTTCTTGACGACTTCTCGATAATTTGAGAGGCCATAGGCAGAGTGCTAATTATGGGATCTTTCACGGGTGAAGGAGAAAATAAAGGGGGTTCCTCTATGGGTAGAGGAGTAGATGAAATAGGTTCCTGTGTAGGTAGGGGAGCTCGAGGCTAGGATTTCATCTATGGAAGGAACATGGAGCAATTGGGAAGCAAGCGGCATGTCATCCGAAAATAGTGTGGACCTCACGGATGTTGCTATCATTGGTTGAAGTGTCACCAGTTTGGTTGGAAGATGGAGCATGATTAGGGAATGGTTTTTAAAGATGTATACGTTTTGGTTGGCCCGATGCATTTGGGTTTCCAAGACTAGATCTCCATTCTCTAATATTTCTTGGATGATATTCTTGAAGGTGATGCGAGTTACTGCTATGATCTTTGGTAGGATGATAGTTGCAAAGTCATGTTCTTTATACCGCATATCGTGCAGGCATGGGAGTAATCGGGTCAAAACCAAGTGTGTGGTTTATAGGTGGGAAGAGTAATGACACCACCTTAATAAGATTTTCCAAAATAGAAGAATATGGCTCCTATTGGGTGTACTTTCTTTATTCTCATTTAAACTGGAAAGTTTGGATGGGAGAGAGATTAGAAGAAGGTTTGGCTTGGTTTGATGGGTGAGAGGTCCATCTTTGAGAACCCCCAGGCATTGGCAGATCCTTTGGATTTTGAATAGTTGTTCTAGGGTTTCAAAGATGAAGAAGCATCATTTGATTTGAACGTGGTGTTTTGTTATGTAGCTGAATTTTCTTCTCTTGATATCACGAATCTCGATTTTTGCCATGGTGAATTCCTCTTCAAAGGTGCAAAGTCTACACCTCCACGGGGGTTGGTGAAATGTGTCTAGCGTAGCAGTAAACAACTCTATAGTTTAGATTGGGGTAATTCAAATTTGAGATGGTTAATAAGGCTACACTGCAAATGAGTGACAAAATCAACGATAGATTTTTTTCATACTTTGCTCGAGTGGAATAAAGATCAGTCATGGTGACTTTCTTGATAATGTTGATTGAGAAGTGGTCTAAGAAGGCTTGGGCTACTTGATTAAATGAATAGATGGAATGTTTGGGTAGCCCATTGTACCAATCTAATGCAGGTCCTGTCAGGGACATCGAGAAGGTCCGTAGGAGTAAAGCGTCATCATGGGAAATCAGGTAACACCCATGTTTGAAGGACCGCAAATGTTATTCATGGGTCTTCTTTACTATTGAAGGGTTGATTTTTGGCATTTCCCAATGTCAATGCGGGTATGGACGCATAGGAATGGATGGATGAATGAGATCATTAGAGATTTCATCGTAGGTGAGGAATTACATGTGCCAAAACCAATTCTTCCAATGTCTACATCTTTTCCATCATTAAATTGATGAGGTCATTATTAGGTTGTGCTAGAAGGCCGTCTTCTGTGGTGTAAGAGGGTTAGTGCTTGAACATGTGATGTGGGTGGCATTCCATCGTATGGTGATGCGGGAATAGGAAGGTTGATAATGGGAGACCAAAATGGAGGCATATACCCCGTAGAATGAATGACGAACAAGATAGGGGTTGTTGATAATATGTATATGTAAGTGAGACATATGACCCAGACTGACAATCTAGTAGATTTGGGCAGCGGCAATGGGATAGAGAGGACAAGACTCTAGAATGGGTAGGGTTACCAACACCATTAGGTGGTTAGTTGTAATTATTATATGTGAGATAATGAGTGCAAATGGGGTTATGTTCTAGGTAGTCGATGAAGAAACAACGAATACTATGGGTGCGACATGAGATTCTTGCAGATGCGAGTGGTCATAATGGGTGTGGGGGCTGTGTGAAACCAAGTCTTTGGGGAAAAAAGGTGAGGTAATGCCGAACTAGTAGGGAGCTGATGTAGAAAGTGGGGAAAAGGGTAGAAGAGATGGATATAAATATGTCATATATCATTAGTGGCACGAGGAATCCTGAGTGGATGAGTGGGAAAGATAGAATTGTAAATTTTGCTATGGGATTCTAATCAAGGAGTCGTGGTGAACTCCTTGTCACCTATAATAATGGTGGTAGATGTGAGTCGAGATCCATGGGTAACATGATACAATGTGGTGAGGGACTAGGTGGGAGTGGTTGACGTGCAGTGTGGAATATAAGAGTGTTAGTTTGGCTGCGAGTCAACACCATGTGAATAAGTGTTGACACAGTAAGAATTTAATGATACTGTAAATGACATAGAAAACAATGAGAAGAGATAAAAATGAGGTTGGGAGGAGAATTCGTTCAAGGTTTGGATTTAAAAAATTAAACATAGACACCGATTCTTTAGATGAAGTGATTTGGTGACGGTTAATGGGGAAAACAATGTTGGTCATAGTAACTAATGTCGATTACTATGAAAAACACCAAAGTTTAAAAAGTGAAATATGATGTGATGAATTTATGCAAGAAAGTAGTGTTATAGATGGCAGAGTAATACACATTATGATAGAGGAAAATATGGAAGGTGCCCTAAGAGGCCAAAATAAAAAATGAGTGAATGAAGATTGTCTCTTGGAGGAAAAAATACCCGAGAAAGCCGTTAAATGGCGGCCATGGGTTATGGTTAACCGATAGTCACTGGGTCATGGGACCAATGCCGATTACTATGAAATTTAGAGAGAATGAAGAAAACTGGGTTTTGTGAATTAAATTAGGTGAAGAATCAAACTCAGGAATCTGAGAATGAGAAGATGGGGCCCTACACACTTAGATAAATTCATAATACTCAACTATGGCGGTGGAGTGTGCAAATAAAAAAAAGAAAAATGTAGAGTCATAGTCTCACACCTCAAAACGTAAGGCGAGTTAGCGAAGAAAGCGAAGAAAATGCAATCCTAAGGTGATTTTTCTTTTATGTTTGTTCGGCTTATGCTTTTTAAAATTATTGTGTGCATTGGCTCAAAAATTTTAGTTGGAAGGCATCTATGAAAAAGGAGATCTAGAAGGTGAGGTTTGAGTTATGTTATGAAAGCGAGGCGGTCTTCCCTCACGATAAGGTACTAGAATTGCAGAGGATATAACTAGTAAAAAAGATCACTTGTCATCCTCTAATCGTGTGATTGTTGACATGCATTCCCAGCCTAAGATGTTGTTTAATGAAGGTGCGTATATTCAATTTTTTGCGATTTGTATAGCAAGAGAGATAGAGAGAGAATGTGCTTTCTACGATTCTTTTATGTCAACCATCGACTAGGCATGACTTACAGTATATAAAGTTGCCCTCAATTTTATTGTGAGCTAAATGTAACATACTGAGAAATGCAATCTGACTATTTTAAACCCAAATTGAAATATGATATTGAATGAAGCAAAATGATGAAGCAGAGTGAGGTGCACCTATTATGATTTTACAACTTTTATGTAAATCCATGCTTCTCGAGAATGTTACAGTGAGTGCAATACCTCTGATATTTTATGATCTGTCACTAGGTCACAGCTATGGTGTATGCAGAGGTATGAAAAGACTCCCAGGTCATGCTTGCATTACAGCTCTCTTCTCTTCCCTTGATTCCATAATGTAAATGCCAACCTCTCCCACAAGGTTTTCTAAAGTGAATAAATGGTAGCCGATGATGGTTCTGATTGTGGTGTTGGTTTTAGGATGATTGGCATCAATTAACATGGGATTCCCTAGGTTTACTAAAAATGGCAAATCTTGGCAATCACCTTGACCAGTTTTTTTAAATTCTCACGGATCTAAATGGAATTTTCCTTCTAATGAGTGGGAATGTGGTTAGAGGAATAATAGACATGTGCTTTTAGGGTTAAACTAAATCTTAGCTCATTAAGGTAAGTAGGACTAAGTCTTAGTTAGTTATGGAAACATCTATTACTTGGAAATTACATGGTGAGGTGTCTAGGTGAGGTGGAAATTAGTTTGATTAGGATAATTAAATAATAAATATTGTGAGAATGAGTATTAATTTAATTGAAGTAATTGAATTAATATTAATGTTAAAGTGAAAGGGGCCATGGTTAGAGGAATATTTTTTAAGTTGTTTGTTTGGTGGGGGATAAGAGTGTAGTTAAATTTTAGTGTCTCTGGCACAGGCCACACTTGCATTTGATTAGTGTTTGGCGTGGAGGCTGTTTTACCGTAGAATTTATGCTACCATCCTGTGTATTACGCGTATAAGAGGGTTAGCTAATGAAAAAGCAATTCAAGAGCACATGGAGAAGCAATGCGATTGGACAAAAGGTGGTCCCAACTGGCTTAGATGGAGTCAAGTAGAAGACTGAAAAGGCACAACAAAAAGCATGAAACAATCATCATGTTAAGAATAAACAATTCAAGGTTGGGAGATGGTCTTACTTCATTATTTACTAATTTTTGTGCCATCTTGGGAAACTGAAATTCCATTAGTTAGGGCCATATATCATCTTGTACATCCCCCTCGATTAAAGTGCATTTCGATTCTGAAAAAGAACTAGATGGGACAGCGTGATTGCACTGAGCCATTTCAATGGGTAAATAGTAAACCCTACTTATAAGTAAGGCTTAGTATGTAATCATAAATAAGGTAGTATTTCCATTTAGCCTAGGGTTTCTTTGCAATGCATTTTCCTTTCCATGTGTTTCCTTTGTTATTTCTTGTTCCTTTCTTTTCATTGTTGTTTTGAGCACCTTGTGTGTTGGTGGCCACTTATTACTTTTGAAAAGGTTGTGTATATGCGATGAGAGGACCACACATCTATTTTTGTGTAGGTGGAGTAATGCGAAGTAAAATGAAAGATGGTAGAAGTTGAGTTTCGAGTGACTTGGATTGAAGAACCAAAATCCTGCAAAGGAAGGAATGTTGGAAAAAATTAGTGCGAAGGTAGATGAATGAAAAGCAAGATAAGCGAGGAAACATGGATGGAAAGGGTCTCGTAAGTTTCATGCAATGCGATTAGAAGGTGGGTTGAAAGAGCAGGGAAGACCATGAAAGGGAGCAGTGCGCGATATATGAGTTGCTGAACTATGGGGAACTACTTAGTAGATGACATAGAGGTTATGTACTTGAGGTATGGGGATACATTCGAATCTGGTATGTAGTAGTCTAAAGTGATGTTGGAGCACACTAGAGGGATTACTCTTTCTGAAATGTGAGGAATTCACGAAGTCAAATTAAGTGAAGGAAAGTGTTTTCATTAAAAGTGACTTAGGACACGTGGTTGGAGGACTACCAAGGCATTGATAAAAGTATAAACAAAAGCGATTATTCATTTTAGAATACCTTGCCTTAAATAATTTTATTTGCTTCTCCCCAGAGCTCAAGCATGATGAGGGATTTTTCGAGAAAGAGAAACGTGAAGTCTGATCATAAACCAATGATGAACTTGTGTAAAGCTATATTAATACATGGCAATGTGGTGTAATACAAAGGAAGAATACTGATGGAACAAAAGGAGAATTACGTGAGAGAGAAGTAAAAAGATTTTCTAGTTCCGAGTGATAAAATAAAAAAACAACAACTAGGGCATGAAGGAAAGTAAAGAAAAATGCAGCACAAAGAAGGCACATAAAGAAACTAGTGGTGGAAAAGGAGGACCTAATGGAGATATATACTCAGAGATGCAGTTTGTTACCCCACTTGAATGATCGAGGCCGAAGTGGAATTGGCGCCATACCAATATAAGATCGTAGAGTACAGCCTGACGAATAATGGCCTGACAGTATTGAGAATCTAATGTACAGGGCGGAATTGGCTGGTGCAGCCGTCAGAAGGTAGATGGGCTTTGAGACCTAAGGTGAACAAAATCAGGTGAAGGAAATAACTATAAAAGAGATAAAATATTTACAGTATAGGAGCTACCCTTATTTTCTAAACCCACCCAGCTTTTTAGGTGGTTAATGTCAGAGAGTAAACAAATACACTTCTTATACTTTGTAGGAGAAGAAGAATGTGGATCACATGCAATTACTTCAAAATGTAACAAGCATTCAAAATCTTGGAGAAGATATGACACTGGATTTATTTGCAACTACGAATCGAGAGAGTCTCAAATAAGCTAAATTATGAGGATGGAGAAAGGGCTCAAAGTAATTAGATCTTTACAGACCCATCAGCTAAGGTTCACCTCCAGGCTTCATTATCTCTGGAGATTAGTGAATCAAAGAGGTGGAAAGGACATTAACCATAGATTCCTTTAAGTGGCCTGACGGGGGTGTCAATAGGGCACACTACAAATTTTCCCAATTCATCGCAAATGGTGAAAAATGGATTCACCCACAGGAGTAAAAAGAAAATCACAGAAAGCACTTGAAGTGACGAGGAAAGAAGTGGACACTAGTTTCCCAGTACATGGACTTTGTGGATTACCCCAAATAAGGTCTCGCTTAATAAGATTTTAGAGCCACCCTCCCACAGAGAAGCCGCCATAGCCTAGGAATTGCTCGGATCAAACAAAGGTGAACAATCACTATCAGAAATATTCTCATCTGGGCTATGCGTTGCCATGTAACAGTGAACACTGAAGTTCAAGGTCTCGATCTTGAGATCAGGACCATTTACACAGGGAAGAAGGGAGGAGACACATATAAGGTGGTGGATCCCTAAACACCTCTACGATGTGGGGAATGTAACACATTGTAAAATATATCATTAGAGGTGATACGACACATTCATAGATATAGGGGGCCTTTATGTAGACCTTTCTCACGAGAATGAAAGAGAAAAGAAAATGAGATGGAAATATTACACAGGGGTTGAAGGGAGAACATGTAGAACAAAAGGAAGTATGACTCAGAAGTGGCACCTCTTCAGGAAGACCGATGCAGGACAGATATATGACATTAGTAAGATAGAAAGGACAAATCATAAGGATGAGATGGAATATCTTAAGGACCTCATCATATCTGCTATTTAACACCAACGAAGTGGCATATGCTCAGATAGTTATGTGGAACTTACAAGAAAAAGAGGATAATAAGGTCGTCATTGAAGCCCATCTCCATTGAGGTTAGAATACTTGATCTCCCAACTTAGAGTATGTAAAAATACTTTAGTAGATAGAAGTCTAGTGATAGCTGAGGTAAAATGTGAGCCTATAATCAACGTATGTATGTAATGGAGGAAGAGGTAGACATTAAAACTTTTTTGCAAAGAGACCACCCCCATCCAAAAGGTAGAGCACATAATCCCCAGGTTGTTAACACCCACAAACTTGAAAGAGAATATAAAGACTAAGCATGTTAAGCTAGAACTCAAAATCGAAGAACTACGATGTACTCCATCCGAGTAGATGGATGAGTTTTAGGTGTCTCCATGTATGTTGGGAGTGACCATCGAAGTGCATTAAAGGAAAAGTGGGAGAGATCATCACGGATCAGTGCCTAATATTTAACAGGAGACATATCGGTCAGAAGGGCCAGTATCAGCCCAAAGGCCTAGAAGAAGCGAGGATGAGATAAATGTATGGGTTCCACTAAGATCCTATAGTTGGCCATGTATCGTATACATCCCCTCATTCTTTAATTATTTCTCAAATTACTTCGCCACCATTCTTTATTCCTTGAGATAGCGTTCTGTTTTACCTTGTCTGAGGTTTCATTCAATGAGACTTATCCTTTTGTTTGGCTGACATGAAGGGTTTAGTGGGTGGCAACTAGTTTAGTGTGGGGTGATGTTGGACCCCTAAAAGCCCAAAAGTTCTAATTAGTGTGAAGCACTTGTAGGCATGCAGCAAAATGGCACGAAGCGAAGGCGTAAAAGTAGTCTAAGAGGGGACACGAAGGGGGTGCGGAGATGAATTGGAGTTAGGAATTAGTAAAGTTTGGATAAAACAGAAAGATGTCCATAAGGAGAAAACAAAAGTTACGGGATACAAATACGAGATAAAATTATGAAGACTTACGATCCTGGTAAAGGATATTCTAAGATCAGTTTCACATGTTATCATGTGGAAGGATAAGCTAGTTGAGATGTTGTTAAGTTAAATGCTTTCAGCAGCAAAGACACTACGATTGGAAGGAACACACAGTGACACTGGACATGTTCCAAAGTAGTGGTAGAAAAACATAGAACATTTCATCAGTGCCTTCCACATGATCATGAACGAGTTAGGATAATATTCCCTTGACTACTTGATATAGAGGATCATGTTCTAGAAGGAAAAAAAGAGAGGAAAGAGTAAGAAAGAAGATAGAAATAAGAGAATAATGTAAATACGTATGTGAGCTCCAGGAACAGCAGAAAGGCTTGTTATGGATGGAACCTCTGAATGTAATCTTACTAGCTTTGTAATTGAATCATGAATATATAATGAAGAAATTCTATAATACTGGAAAATGAGTCACTAATGTATTATATTTAATTTTTCATATGGGTGTTAGCTTAGTTTCTCAGATATTTTTGTGATTTTTTCTACTTTTAATTGATCATGTTAAATATGTGTTTTAGAGTATATCTCCAGGAGTATAAAATTACATCTAAAATACTATGGATAAATGCACTCATTCTTTGGTTATTTTGGTATCCAGCATGTTAATGAAACACATTCCCCCACAAAGCTCACATAAAAGAGTGCTTCCTGGGCACCGCACGTGGCCTCAGGTGAGATTACAGGATAGTGACTAGATGTTATGTCAACACACCTAGGATTGGTTGCTGAAATAGGTTATTGTATTGGATACTTACATGGGTTATGCTGAAGTGTTGTCGAGTTTATGGAAAATAGGATAGTTAGTGAAATTTAGGTATTAAAATTGCTTGACCAAATTACTAGGTGTTTATATTTTCCCCTCTTTGAGGTGGCGTATGAAGCAAAACCACTTCCAAAGATAATAGAAAAGTGTATGAACAAGTGATGTTTTGAAGGGATGGAAGAAAACTTAGTAGAGTGAAGAGATGCCCCTTGAGTGTCGATGGGGTGATGAAAGAGGTTGAATAATGATCAAACATGAATATGAAAATACCGAAGTGGGAAAATCCCATTGCAGATTAGGAGACATAACGATGATAGAGAGGATAAATGTGGGCGCTTTGATCCCTTCATAATGCTAATAAGAAGTATTTTGTTAAAAATTTCCATGGGGGATATCATTATAGAAGCACAAGATATATTTCTTAATAGATACGCTGGAAATTATTCCTGACGCAAGTGATCCCAGATACTTCCAAGTGAGTTGGAAGAATAGTGTTAATAGAAGAGAGAGTGATATGGAAGAAAATGGAAGATGAAGGATGGATATAGATTGCATCCAGCTGATGTAAAAACCACATTATGTCATCATGTTGCAAGTAATCTTACGCTGGCATCGGTCATTATTAAATATTTATGCAAATAATAAAAGTGTATAATGACACTTGAAAATCCATAATCCCAGAGCATTTTGTTCTAGCAAAAGAACTAACTCAATGAAACATACAAAATGCAATGCAATATGAAAAAAGTAAACAAGCTAACCTACTTAGGGAAACAGAGTAGAAACACCGCAAACGAAAATTCCATCAAGATAGAATGGTTATGCAGATTTTTTTGTTATCAAGCTGTGATTATGACTGTGTGAATTAACAAAGGGTTAAGAATGGCACCTCAAACTAGGATACATAGTGAGGTGAATAAGAGAAGTACATAGGAGTCTAGTAAAAATCAATCATGCTCCTAGATACTACCTGAGCAATGCATTCATGTAAAAGAAAATAGAGTTAATGAGCAAAAAAAAAAATTGTTGATGGCTGGGTGGATCCAGAATGATACGTCAGTCACGTGACTGAGAATGGGTGAGATTCAAAAAAAGATGCTTTAGTAGGAAAATTTTGATGCTCAGTAAAAATGAATTCATACACCGATTTTAGTTGTGTGATTTCAATTTTTGAAAAAATTGTGTTTTCTAATTTCTTGGATTTTAAATGATTTCACCATGTTTTTGGATTGTTGAATTTTTACCAATTTTTATATTTTGATTTATTTTGAATGTTTAAGATTTTTATATTTTTTGAAGAAATATTGGAGAGAAGATTACCCTAAAGAAGAAAATGCATGAGAGAAGAAATGGTTTGTCGGTAGTAAAACCTGCCCTTGAGACAGACAAAAACAAGGCGAAAAATGATCATTTATTAAAAATAAGTATTGCAGCATGTAGTAGAATAAAAGCGTAACCATCATGATGGTCAAATTATGCCTCGACCATCATGGTGGGAAAAACACACCTCGGGGTAAAATATCGCAGTATTTATTTATTACCAAATTCTTACAAAATTTTCTATGTGATTCGCTTGCTCGACTGCGCAGAAGAGATGGCTCAAGTTCACACAATGCGAATAGAAGTGCATACATTGTTTCGAAAGTACATTACGGCCATGGAAATGGACTCTAGGTATGTAAAAAAAAAAAATCATTTTGAGTCATTTATTAGCATTTATTAAGGGGTAGGAAATGCGTGATAGTGTACGCGCGGCCCTTAGGGCATGCATACATTCAGGGCACACACATGGCATGGATGGGCTTACGCATTCACTAGGAGAGTCACACATAGTGATGAGGTTAATTAATTAGCATAGATGTTAGGCACACATGTGCCGGAAGGGAGTGTATATGCTAGGGCATAACACATGACAAGCATGCGGCATACATGCACCAACCGGCAGTAAACATTCATGAAAAAAGTGGATAGAAAATGTGACACACATGCACGAAATGGTAAATATATGCACTTAAATAGCAAGCATGCATGTTCTTTCGAGAGGCATGATTACGCTTATAAGAGAATCGCGCATGCATTGAAAAAGTGTGGGTGGGAAAAAAAAAAGTAGTTGTAGGCTACCTTAGAAGAAATTAGTAGATTTTGGAAGAACATAGGGGTAAAAATAGGAATAAAAATTAGATGAATTTCTTAGAGCAAATGAAGTTAATGAGTGTGTTTTGTCATCCTTTAGGGTGACCTTCCTTTCTTGGAGATGGGGGAGTGAGCATTGTGAGTTAAGCTCTTTCGAGGGTGACCTTTGGGTGGTGGGATAGGGGCTTATATAGACATTACCACAGAGGTTCTTATACTTTCATACGATGTGCACAAATCACCATGATTACATAGATCATAGCACTAATAAAATCCTTAGCTGGCAGTATTACACTAACAAGATTAATTTCTTTTCTTCATTATTGGAGAGATTTACCATAACATTAGAGGATGTGTGGCGGATTCTCGAAGTTTCAATCCAGGGGATGATTGATAGCCAGTAGACACCAAATTTGTAGTCTTACGACCCCTGTGCCCCGCATCTCATTTCATGAAACTAACCTCATCACCTAAACCTTACACAATTATTTATTAATTACCTTATAATTAATAAATCCACATCGCCATTACATCAAGCCACCTCATTGCTCGCCACCGACACAATCATGACCCTAGTCGTAACCCTACACTAACGCTAATTAAGACCTATAACTTGGTGCAGATCCACACCTGGATGACTGATTACTCCTCACCAGCACCTAAACCAACCTCATGTAATGACTCTGACCAAGCCCACAACTATAATCCCTCGGGAAAAAGGAGGGAAATGGCTAGCTTTACTAAAAATAGCCTTTGCTTTGGCTGTCAGAAATCACAGTTCTGCTCGGCCGTACCAGTCGCTTATGTAACACGCCATCATTTCCTGCAAGTAAAATACTCCAACCAAAAACAAAAGGATTGGATTTTCGTGGATCCGAATCTGGCAAGTCATTGGAAGGATCTGGAATTTACTTGGCTGAAGGAGATCTAGTGAAAGAAGTCAAGAAGAGTTTACAGAAAGAAGGACATCAAGCCCAAAACCTGCAAATCGAGTAGCCAGTGAGCCTTATGGCGACTCCTTGTCCGCATTTGTTGAGGAGAGGAAATTCTCATCTCTGGATCAATGCCCAGTCATCCTACTTGAGTTACTGCCATCATCATCACAGTTCTTGGACCCATAATCAATAATCGTCGGTAAGTAGTATCTTGTATGTCCCTTTTAATGCCCATTTCTTAGACTTCTAAATCATGAGCCATCATGGGAGCTCATGTCCTGTATCTACTTACCCATTGACACACACTCCATCTGACCACCCTCTGCCCCTTACATTACCCCAAGAACACCCCCCGCACTCTCTGGAGTCCTTCTCATCACCCCATTACCTAACCCCACCCATTTATCGGCCTTATAAAACAACACAGCCACCTTACAGCCAACTCCTTCACCAAAAGCCCCTAAGCATTTCCCTACCGATATCATCGGTTACAGCAATAAGTCACGATTGCGATGGCAAACATCAGTCACCGTGATTCTAAGCCAAGACAGTCGGCTTTCTCTATTGTTACTATGAAGGTAAACAAAATTGTGGTCGAAGGCTGATAGCTTATTTGTTAGAATTTGTATTTAATTCGTATTAGAGGTACCGACCACCTTGAAGCGAAGTTTTACATCATTTCTGGGCCCAGTTCTCTCTGTTTATTGTACTAATTAAAATCTGGTGGTCTTGTATTCTTACTTCTGGTGAGTCCTTCAGACAAAAGGAGTTCTTGTGATTTACACGATCTCTTTCTACATGGTATACTTTCATCTCAACATTCAGCGGTATTCCTTGGCTAACCCTTTTTACATTCTCGAGAATGAAGCAGACAAACCAATCTATTCAAAAGTCTAGTAATTCCGTGCGAAACATTTTGTATACGCTGATCGTTCTTCAAGGATTCTGTTTCTCTTGCCCCCTTTCATGCCAGGAGCGTCTCTTTCTTTATTTTCTTCTTAAAAATTTCTACAATTATTTTATTGCCTTTAGTAAATAATTTTCTTGCTTTCAGTTTTCATTAGTGAAAGTATCTTATTTTTCGCGAATATCATTTTGATTTGGGTTTTAAAACAAATGCATTACATTAACTAACTACTGTTTTGATTCTAGTGAGCGTGTTAAGTAACGGAGTCATACGTGAGGGTGACTCATGTTGACGAAATTAATCTTACTTTCAACACTTACAACCCATACGAATCGCCATGAGTACTTTACTTGTCAAAACATCCCCGCACTCGCGGTATTCTCTTGGGATTGAAGTAACCTTATAAGCCAAAGCAAACTTGACATTTCCCTAAGTCTTTTGTTCAGGATTGACATGTCCTAACGTCTAAAGGCATAGCCCAAATTGATTAAATTAATCAAGGAGGTTGATACATTAATTTGTTTGTGCATTTTCTTTGTTTTGATTGTGTTTCTTGTCATTACACTATTTTGCCTTGATCCTTCTGAGCAGGTTTGGTAGGCATACTGTCGGCTAACGACAAATCAACAACTACCACTGCGCCGCCATGATTCTATTATACAGCCGCCGGTTTAGCTTACAATGGCAGATGCAACACGTGTTATCGGTTACACAGCCAGAGCATCGATTCACCCGGCCTACGGTTAAAACAGTAGCCTGCAATTTCTGCCATTCTCGATGCATTCCTATTCTTGTGCGTTGAAACCCTACCATACTCTTGTCCGTGGTTGGTATCACTGAAAAGCCACCTCCGTGGTTTCCTGTGCTTGCTCACGTGCCTTTGCTGAATCACCTTCCCCAGCATTATGGGGAACCCTACGGACACGGTGGGGTTCGCAAATCACACACAACAGGAGATGAGGAATTTGTAAAATTACAGATGCCAATCTAGCCTTTTTGTCACAATCTTATTTGTCTCAGCCTTTTGTACCGTCGCCCGATGAGTGACTCCGCGTGGCATGCGCAGTAGTATAGCTGCTCATTTTGTCACGCCTACCTTTGTCTTCTACTTTGCATACATCCTTACTTGTCTCCCAATCCAGCGCTTCGAGTTGTCAACCTGGTGCTTCCTTTAGGTAATCTTAGGCCCCACATGTCATTACATTGCTCCTACCTCGTCTCTCTTGCAGGTATTCTAAAATTCTTTGACTTGCTCTGCCCGGCCTATCATGCAGGCACCTTCTCAGGCTCCATGCACCATTGCCACATGTATCCATTAACCTCGATAACATATGGACATCCACTGATGATCGCCTCAAACACATTACGTCCTCCATACCTTATCAACATTACTTACATATTTTACAGCGGTGGCCCTTGGCCCGATCTACCTCGTTTACAGCCACACCATCGTCTCATCCAGTGCGATTTAGGTGTAGATGATGGACAAAATGCAAAATCTGGAAGCCACATTTGAGAGCCGTAGCACCTAACATCACGAGCAAGTTTGTCGAGATCCTATCACCCATATTGTCCCCGCCATTCATATCCTCCTGGTAGAGATTACCCAGGAATTTACCGTTTTAATAGTGAGATCCTCGTAACAACTAGCTCATTTAGACATGCCTGTATCTAATTGCTCACGATGATGCCTTACTTTACTCATGCCTTTTATGTCCTTATCAAGACCCTTGTAGGTAGTATAGTGCTTTAACCCGGCCTCAATCTTCTCTTTAACTTAATGCTTGATCTTTAGCAGATCATTTCTCCGTTAACATTGCGTACTCATCAAACCCTTTATGCCATCAATGATTTGAAGATGAATACATCGCGATTTCGTTGGGCGATGGCGGCCTTATCCAACTGACTTACGTATGCCTTGCCTCAGTGAACTTATCTAACTCTTCTACGGGCTACTTGTTTAAACTCATCTCTCCTACCCTCGGAAGTGAACTTTACACTTACGTTTTAGCGAGGCCTTTCTGTGGCTCGAAAACTAGAGATTGAGCATGAAGGAAGAGAAATTGCGGTGCCTTGTCTAAAACCCCAATTTTAGACAGATTCCACCCATGGAGCCTAACACCACAGTCTCTTCACTGGCGGCTTGAAATCGAAAGGAGGTATGCCTTTGTGATAGTCAAATCAACCACCATCAATACCCACTTGAGCTCCTATAAGTATAAAGGTAGGCTGTCATTTCCTTTGCCAGGAGAAACTTATAGTGTGATATTGGAAAAATTTCTTAAACAGAGCCATTACCTTACCTCTGTTAAGCCTCCTCCAGTTTGATTCCACTCCATGCTGCACCTTAAAATGCAAATAAAATGACACATAACTTCGCGCGTGAAGGACACGGTCATGGCTGAGATGTTGAAAAACATAAGTACGAAATGATTAATCACGAGGTGATATAGCCCTCGATGATCCTACCTTTTCTTAGCAGGGAGTAGAAAATTTTGACAAAACCATTCCCAAATCACTCTTAATAATGCCTTAAACCAAGATATTTTAGCGGGGAAGAGAGTGTTAGCGAAATCCATAGTCTTCGACTCTGGCAACCTCTGCTCAAATTCTGAATCAAAGCCTCTTAAATACTTGGGGGCCGAACCCTTGTGCATACATGACAGACGAAATCCTTGCGTTCCTTTACCCATCGAGAGTGCTGCCTTGATTCTCTTCTCCCAGGCCAGAGCCCTCTCCCGCATCAACCGCGCAGGCTGGCAGGCGGATGTTATCTAACTTATCTGGCCTACGAAGCGTCTCCTTCACCATTCTTGTTCACTCTGAGGAAGAGTTCACCATCTTTTGTCATCCTTAGGCGAGAAGCCTCTTGCACCGGATCACCACATTGCTAAACATAATGGGATCTCTCAAAGCCACGCCCTCCTACTGTATTAGTTTCTTCATACTTTAAATCTTTTCGGTGTGAGTTGACCTGCTAATGCCGGGTGATAGGTGCCTCATCTGCCCTATGTCACACCCCGGTGGACCGGGAATCAGTACCTTTCTTCCTTACAAAGTTCCTATTACACGTAGGGTACAGCCGTTTCCACGGAAGATAGACGGAGTCACATCAGGAATATTAAATCTGTATGTTCCTACTGAAGTGCATATAGCCAATCAGACCTTTCTACAGCCTGTAGAAGTATTTCACAGAAGCTTAAAATACATCACATTCACCCCCTCATCTCTGCAAATACCTCATCACCTCTAGCCAACTAGCAAATCTTCCCTACGCTTAGGACCTCATAATGCAGTCTACTTGCTACCTAGCAGTTAGACTTATCAAAAAAATAAAGCCATCCATAGCTTGGGGAGGCAGGACCGTCTGCAGCTATGCCTCTATCTGACTAAAACCTAGTCGTCACACCTACACCTTCCCTTGGGACCCATCCCTCCACCTTGCATCAGCCTGCTCCATACCTCATGTGGCTGCCCCAACGACTGCATATACCTTGCCCATCACCCAGAGATCCAGTATAACAAACCGTCTTTACGCGTATCTTGTCCGCTATCAAACCACACAAACAAATCCCATCATCAAAAGATTTGTTTGTTTATTTACTCCTATTTCTCGTGGTTACTTTGATACCCGTCATACGCCTAGCCTCATCCTTAACATTTAAACATAACCACCAACTTGTTAAAGCCACGTTTGAATTAAAACCCGATAGCAAACCCTTTCTTTAAGCGTCAGCATCTGAAATCAAACATTACCCCGTCATTTTGAGAATCTACCCGGTGTTGCTCGTCTTCCTCGGCTTTGGCCCACTCGAAGAGATCTTCCTTAAAATCCTTCTTTATGTTGGTGGAGAATCACATTAATTTCACTACCCCAACTTGGGCTTTATGATCCATTGAAACCTCGACCTATAGGTTATGATGATCACAAAATCTTCCTGCACACGGACATGGCGTAGAGATGCAAGCGTTGAAATCCATGCTTAAATCAGTCCTCTCTTAGATAGAAAGAAGTTATAAGACAACTTACGAAGGAGAGGCATTGCCAATTCCCTCTCTATACTACATCCTTTGCAAAAATACATCATTATTATTTCACCTGAAGGCCAGGACTTATCCACTCCCAATCTTCCTCCTCTACGTATTCACAGAATCAATATGATTAAATGTTGCTACTCGAAGCCCGAGCAATCGGGAAAGTGAAAGAAAGCACACCTCGGCCTCCCTTTCTCCCAAGTCCGCCCATCACATTCCTTCCACTAAAGTGATTATTAATGGAACCCTTTACCCCATAGCAATACGTAACTTC
>JADAXU010000013.1:0-24393 GCA_018340775.1 Taxus wallichiana var. yunnanensis | reverse complement strand
AATTTTTAATTTCCCACTTCTATGGTTATGCATATTCCAAGATTCGAGGAATTTTTGGACAAGGGGAGAAAGTACAAAAGCCTTCGGTCTCACATCTAGAGTGGCACTTGGGTGTAGACTAGTGGTAGTGGGGCATTATCACGCACCATCAAAACTTAGTTTAGTGGAACCTTGGGGACCCTTGGGATGACCACTACGATTGCACAGGTGGACCTAGTGGATCTGGAGGATCTCGGTGGCTCGGGAGGCACATGACACCCCGGTGGATCTCAAGGTAGAGGAAACACCTTGGAGGGAACCAAGGCTCTAGCTCGGGAGGCCAAGGGCCCTAGAAACCCCTCAAGTCTTCTTTGAGATGTCTTATTATTTGCTAGATTATAGAGGTATTGAAGATGCTACAGAACATGTTCACAAGTGTGAGATCTTTATGGCACACAAAGGGGATCACAACCCCGAAGTGGAAGGCTAGTTAGTTTTTAATGATTTTGCAAGGGCGCATTACAAAGCCGGTATAGGAAATATGACCCTCATCAAATGATGGTGGATTATACTACTTTAAAGAATGCCTTCTTGGTAGAATTCACATCCTCTGAGTTTGAACAAAAGAGCATCAACATCTGAAGGAGATTGATAGGGAATGGTGGAGAGTGTGTGGGAGTATGATGCATGGTTCAAGACCCTCCTCGTCCAAAATTGTCATATGAAATTCACCCTTCACAACATGCTCAATGGTTTGTTGGGGGGTTGATAACTCCATTTAGAAGAGATTTATCTCATAAAAATTTCTGAGACCCATGCAAGGCATTAGAAACTACTCTGACCGAGGCTGCATTGGAAGTGTTGATCTTTGGTGTTATCCCATTCCTAGAGGCTCAAATTACATGCTATGGATAAGTAGCTAGAGAAGTTTTAAACTCACCATGATACTTCGGTGGTAAATGGTGTATATATTGTGAAGTGGAGGGGCATATCAAGGATAGTTTCCCTGAGAGGACGAGACGTGATGTGACATTAGATTATGAAATTTATCATGGGGACCATGATGCAAGTAGATGTCCCCCGTTACAACGTGTAATTTGGAAGAATGTGTCTTGCTATCTTTGTAAGATCTACACCTCTATGACCCATGATAATAAGGATTATAGGCTTATTGACCAGATCCACGAGGCCATTGATCATGGGGTACACCGCACCAACATTTCCAAGAAAGTAGTTCTAAAGGTGATGATCACCATTATGAGGAGTGTGTAGATAGAGGTGCATGTGGAAGGGGGTTTCTACAGAGATTTCGTGGTCATGGTAACCACGGAGGAGGAATAAGTGAGTTCCCATGTGGAACCTGTTTTAATTATGGGTCTATAGAGCATTACAAATGAGAGTGCCCGTCTATGTGCAGTGCTCATGGTATGGGAAGAAACACAAGTATGAGGAGTTTGCTGAGTTGTTTGATCACATGAATCAACAACACCGGAAAGACAAGGGCGTTACAATGGTAAGAATTAAGAAGAAAGACACAAAATGGATGCCATGGGTGACACATGATGTGGGTTTAGAATCTGTATGGTAACAACAAGAGTAGGGGCCGCACGCACAAAGGAAATGCCAAGGGCGTAAGAACTTGGTTTCAAGGGAAGAAGTGGTACATGGGAAGTACCCAAACCCTACACATCAAAAGGAGGTATATCAACATACCATGGATGCCATTCAAAGTTTACAAGGAGAAATCCAAATATTTAAAGAAGTAGTCCAGAGGGAGGAGCAAAGAAGGAAGGTCAGGTGCTAAGAGATGACTCGGATGAGGTCAAGGAACACGTGATGCGGGTTTGGAATTTGTTATGGTAACAAAAGAGTAGAGGCCACACGCATAAAGGAAATACAAAGGCGTAAGAACCTCGGTTTCAAGGGAAGAAGTGGTACATGGGAAGTACCTGCACCATAGCATCAAAAGGAGGTATATCAAGATACCATGGATGCTATTCAAATTTTACAAGGAGAAATCCAAAGGTATTTAAAGGAGCGATCCGGGAGGAGAAGCAAAGAAGCAAGGTCGAGGTGCTAAGAGATGACTGGATGATGTCAAGGAAGTATGTAAAATACTAAGGCAAGAGAATATTAATCCCTTTCTAGGAGCATGGTTGAGAGAGAAGGTACCACGCACTAAAGAAGAGTGTGAGAGGTAGGTCTTGCACGCAAACCTTCCCCTCACAACCTAAACTATGATAGGGAGATCACATTAAATGCGGTCATGGATGGATGGATCCTTAGTAATATCCTCATGTAGACACCAAATTTGTGTCTTCGACCCCCCCGTGCCTCGCATCTCATTTCTATAACTTGGTCGATTCCACACCTATGACTAATTACTCCTCATCCACACCTAAAACCAACTTCATAATGACTTGACCAAGCCCGCTACCAATCCCTCGGAAGAAAAGGAGGGAAAGCTGGCTATTTTACCAAAAATAGCCCGCTTTGACCTGACCGATACCGGTTCCTACTCGACCGCCGTCGGTTGCGTAACCACCATCGGTTCCCCGTAAATGACCACTTCCAACCAAAAACAAAGGATCGGATTTTCATTTGATCGGGAGAAGGAGAAATCATCGAGAGAATCCAGATTTTGCTTGGCGAGCGAGACAAGTGAAGAAAGCGAGAAGAGTTTGCGAGAGAAGGACATCAAGCCCAAGGCTGCCCAGTGAATAACTTGAGAGCCCGGTAACACTCATCCGAGCATCGAGAGGAGATAACTCATCTTGGATTGTCAGATCATCCAACTTGGTTCCTGTCTTCATCATCACAGTCCTGAAACCTGCATCTGCATCAAGGACTAGTGAGTAGTGTTTTATATATGTTTCTAAGCACCATTTTCTTGAGTTGTTGATTAATAGGAATCATAAGTTTATTCCTAGATCTACTACCAAAGCAACATACTTTGCACTTAACCTTCACCCATACATCCCGATATTGCCCGAAGGCCATTTTACCACACTCGAGTCTTCCTATCCTCCCATCATTCCCCTCGGCCATCCACCAATCCTAATAACCCCACAATCACCTTACTGACCAACTTCTATCCGAAGAAGCACTTAGATTCTGACCCTACCACTATCGTTTATCCTCTCCGTGGCGGATATCTAACCGCGGTCGGTTACCCAGTGACCGCCGTCGGTCACTGTGACTTATACTCCAAAACCTTTTGCTTGCCTATTTGCCACCTAATAACCCCAAATCCGATCTGGTTTATCCTATAACTCAACTTGAGCGTATCAGAATGACCCGATGGCAAGAAACAAACAACGTGACGCTTTATTATTGATAGTTTAGTTTCTATTGCTTTGTAACGAGATACCTAAATCGTGATTTTACAATAGCTTTCTATATTATCATTTGTGTTAAATCGTATTAAAAGGGGAACTGACCACCTTGAAAGGAAGTTTTTATATTTCTGGGCCTAAGGCGGATCCCTCATTTGTTGTCTAATTAAAATCTGGTGGTCTTGTATTCTTACTTGCGGGTAGTCCTTCCAGACAAAAAGGAGTTCTTCGCGATCGACCTGATCTCTCTCTACGATGCGCGCACACCATCTCAACATCTAACGAGGTATTCCTCCTAGCCCTAACCCTTATCTCTGTTTCTCAAAGGAATGATAGGATAGAAGCAAGTCTATTACTGCGAGCCGAAACATTAAAATGTGCGAAACATTTTGGCACGCCCGGTGGGACCCATTTCGGGTTTCTGTTTCTCTTGCTTGTTTTCATTTTAGGAAGCATACTTGTTGTTGCTGTTTTTGTTATATTTAGTGAAGAATTTGTCTTGCTTTCCTAGTTTCGCATTAGTGAAAGTCATCTTATTTGCTTCATCGAATATCATTTTCGATTTGGGTTTAAAACACGTGCATTACATTCTTGCTTGCTATTTTCAATTCTAGTGAACATAGACTAAGTAACAGGTCGTACACGTGGGGGTGATTTCCATGGTATTGACAGGAAATTAATCTTACTTTCACTTTGCCACACATCCGAATCACTTCACAATTAACACAACACTCAAAACATCCCCCTTTTCGCGGTATTCCTCACTTGGATTGAGGTAACCTTATAAGCCAAAACAAACTTGACATTTCCCCTAAGTCTTTTGTTTAGGATTGACATCATTCCACGTCTAAAGGCATAAGCCCACAATAATTAAAATTAACCCTAGGGTTAGTCTCGGATTTGCGTGTGCATCTTGTTTATTTTCGTTCTTTTTTCTCTTGTTATACTGCATCTTACGTGATTACCTTAGAACAATTTGATAAATGTCTTGAGCGTTGTTAACAATTAAATCAACGGCTTCTTATATTTTCTTATACGGTCTTCTTACACCGCATCGGTTACGACCGACCAGCGTCGGCTATAGTCTAACCACATCGGTTAGCGGACCGATATCGATTCTTGTCTTTTTACTGATTCTGACAAACCAAACCTACCAATTTCACCATTAAGTGCATTTACATTTCTGATAGATTGAAACCCTACATGTGTACACTGTCCATGGTTGTTATCACTCGAAAGCAAGCCGCCACCATGGTTTCACATGCTTGCTCTGTCCTTTCCTGAATCACCCCCTTCACATTCTGTGGGGAATCCTACGGACACCAGCGAGGTTCCTAAAATTCCTGTGGGAGATAAAGAATTTGCCAAATTTCTGGATGCTAATCCTAGCGTTGTATAATACTATTTGTCTCATGCCCTTGACCGTACACCCGACGGTCAACTCCTTGTTGGCATGCCTATCAGTATAGCTGCTCATTTAGCCCCTTCTCCACCTGATAACTCCGCTTTGCCTTCCGCATCCTTAGTCCCGTCGCCTACCTCAGCAACTTCAGGGGTCCATACGGCACAGATTGGCTTTCCTTTGGTTAATCTTGGGCCCAACATGTCATTACCGCTGACTGCTCCTACCTCGTCTCTCTTGCAGACTGTTCCGTTCATGACTTGCTCTCTGCCACCTATCCACACGAGCTTTCCTTCTCAAGCTCCGCCCACCTTTTCATTTCCACACACATATCCGGTAACCTCAACAGCTTATATAGGACATCCCTATTCGGTTGCCTCAACACAGTCGTCCTCCATACCTTATCAACATTTAACCCCACCATTGTCTAGCGGTGGCCCTTGGCCCAATTTGCCTCCGTTTACCACAACCACACCATCATCTCATCCAACTACTGATTTAATTAAACAAATGATGGACAAAATGCAAAACCTGGAGGCTTCTGTTTCAGGAAGTCGTAGCGCCTTGACATACGAGCAAGTTTGTCGGGAGCCTATCCACCCTTCAGTCCCCCTTCATTCATATCCTCCTCAATGGGAATTACCAAAATTTACCCGTTTTAACAGTAAGGAGGACCCTCAACAACACTTGCGATCATTTAGACATGCCTGCTATCTGATTGCTCACGACGACGCTTTACTACTCCGCACCTTTCCCATGTCCTTATCAGGACCCGCCTTGGAGTGGTACAGTGCTTTAACCCAGCACTCAATCTTCTCTTTTAACCAGCTAGCCCAATCTTTCTTGGATCATTTCTCCATTAACATTGCCAAGAAAGTATCTATCACCGACCTCTATGCCATCCGACAATTTGAGGACGAATCTATCATAGATTTCGTTGGACGATGGCGGGGCCTTATCAACCAACTTACGTATGCCTTGCCTCGGACCAGAACTTATCGAGGCTGTTTACGCGGGCTGCGCTAAGCACATCTCTCTCTACCCTCCAAATTCAAACTTTCCGTACATTTGTGCGAGGCCTTTACTATGGCTCGAAAACTAGAGATTCGAGCCTTAGAGGAAGAGAAATTGCGGTTGCATGTGAACAAAAACCCCACTTTCCGAACCCAAGATTCCACCAACAAACCCAACACCACCAATCCTCACCCATCGACTACTCCAAAATCAAAAGGGGCCGTGCACGCGGTGATGGTAAAATCCCACCACCGTCTAATACCCCGCGCCCGAAAACCACCTATAAGTATAAAGTGAGCCCATCAACTACACTCCTTGGGAGAAACATATGGTGTGATATTGGAAAAATTGCTCAAAGCAGGGGCCCTTAACTTAACTCCTGTTAAACCTCATTCCGGGTTCGATTCCACTCGCGCCATACTTCCTGGTACAAAGAAAATGACTTTCTGTAACTTCCACCGCGTGAAGGGACACGATCATGAAAACTATGAAGATGTTGAAAAACATAGTGCAGGAAATGGTTGATGCGGGGATATAGCCCTCGATAATCCTAACGCCCCTGCTAACCGAAATTTGAAAATATTCAACAAACCATTCCCGAATCATTCTTCTAACAGTAAACTAAACCAAGATATCTTAGCCGAGGAGAGTGTTCATGAGATCCATGCAGTCTTCGATTCCCAGCCAAAGACCTCTATCAAACAAATTCTGAATCAAACCTCTTCACTAATGCAGGAAACCGAACCCCCTTCCTCACCATCAAGACAAACTGAAATCCTTGTTGTTCCTTTACCCATCAAAGAATTAACTGCCCAGAGTTCCCTTCTCACAGATGAGCCTTCTTACACCACATCCTTGCAAGACTGAGCGGATGTTATCTAATTTATCTATTTCCCAAACGTCTCCTTCTACCATTCTTGCTTTGTACAAGAGGAAGGCTCGCCACTTCCTTTGTCATCCTTAGATGAGAAACCTCTTGAACCAACATCCCCACAGTCTTTAAACATGACAGATCCTCTCAAACACGCCCTCCTACCTATTAGTCCGTTATCACCTAAATCTTTTCAGCAACCGGTTGACCTCTTAACGCCCATTGATACAGTGCCTCATATACCCCTTGTATCACACCCACAGTGGACCGGAATCACAACCCACCTTTCTTCCATACAAAAGTTCATGTTCACACGTGAGGACTGTCATTCCCCAGAAGATAGACAGGTCCTATGGGAACGTTTGAGTACGCCATATTCTACTCAAATGCAAATGACCGATCCTGATGCCTCTACCATATACCCGAAGTGTTTACAGAAGCTTAAAATGCCTATGTCCTCATCTTCACCCCCCTCATCTCTACCAAATACCTCATCCACTTCTATTAACCTAACCAAATCTTCCCCTACGCTTGGGACCTTACCCATACCTAGTCTAACACACCCACCTAAGCGGCTTGATTTATCTAAAAATAAAGCCGTCCATCCCATTAGGAGACAGACTCAATCTCCTCAATCTATGCCGCTAACACAACTAAAACCCTCGTCGTCACACCTACCTTCCATATTGGGACCCCATCCCTCTACCTTACATCAATATATCATACCTCCTGCGTTTTCTTTAAAGCGACCTATACCTTCTGCACCCATACAGAAATCCAAGGGTATAGCAACACCGTCACCCCGCGTATCCTGTCCACCTATCAACCCTAAACAAATTCCATCATCAAAAGATTTGTTTTCGGTCACTCCTATTTCTCCATGGTTGTTTTCTGATACCACATCATCTGCGGCCTCATCATCCAACATAGCTTCTACGTCAAAGAAACCACGGTCAGTTAAAACCCATTATCAAAACTCCTTGGCTAAACCACCCCCCATACAAACCAACCACATCACGTCATCACCAGAATCGACCCAGTCAATAGCCTCATTTTCCTCTGACTTTGACCCACTCAAAGGGTCTTACGCCAAAATCCTTGCTATGTTGGTGGAGAACGCGACCATCTCCCTACCCCCACTTAGACCTTATGATCCATCTAAACCTCGACCTATAGGTTACGATGAGTCTAAAATCTGCGCTTACCACCGCACACCAGGACATGACGTAGAGGGATGCAAAGCGTGGAAAGCCATACTTCGTCCGTCACCTCCCTCAGACAGAAAAGTTAAGAAAGACAACTTACGAAGAGAGAGACCTTTAGCTTCAATTCCCTCTCCTATATCACCTGTCCCCACCTCACCAAGATCTATCATTATTACAGCCCCACCTCTCGAAAACCATGACCTATCCCTACCATCTTCCTCCTCTCGTATTCACGAGATCAATATGATTAGTGTTCTTTACTCGAGGCGAGAAAAACAATGGGAAAGCGAAAGAAAACATACACTGCGGCATCTCTTTCTCCGTCCACCATCCCGATTGCACCACCACCTAAAGTGGTTATTCGCGGACCCGCTATCCGTCTCTAATGGCATTGCCCATGAACTATGATCAACGGCTTCACGATCACTTGTAAAAATGACCTTTGTATGATCTCATTCAGACTTCTGAATCTCATCGCCAAGCTCTCGTTGAAATCCTTGAGGATAGAGGTTTTACCTAATGAAACCTTGCCTGTTACCTCTATTCTAACACCCAATCACGTTGCTTCGCTCACCAAACAATCTATCTCCCCAACCACTTCTATCTCTGTACAGCAAGCCGCTGCTGTTAGTTTCTCCGAAGATGAAATTATCGACTTTGGTGCCGAAGATCCTGACCCTGCTCTTTTCATCTCAGCGTACGTTCGGGATATTCGGGTACGTCGTGTTATGATTGATGGGGGCGCTAGCCTAAACATCATCTCTTCAAAAGCCTTCCAACAAATGAATATCCCTTCTAGTTGCATGTGTGCCAACCCCATCATGTTGCGATCATTCAATGATGCTATTACTTCTACTTTAGGCACCGTGATCCTTAACATTCGTGTAGGACCACGTACTTTACCCGAACTCTTCTATGTCCTTGAGGGAGAGTTCCAATACAATATGTTGTTAGGCCGCCCTTGGATCCGGGCTATGGGATGCGTTCCCTCCACCTTACATAGATGCATAAAATTTGAGTACGAGGGGAAGTCCTACACCGTAAAAGCTGATCCTCCCCCTTGAAAACTTGCGATATGTTGTATCGCCCTAATGATGTGCTTGTACCGGTTAAGACACCCATTCATCCAACCCACCATCCACTTCAGCGCACCTACACCTTGACTAATGAAACCGCCATTCAAAATATTACTTCCTTTCCATGAGATAACATCCCAACCTCGACCCCTTAGTAGATGTTTTTCAACGCCTTCGTTGGGGAGTACCACCTATATAACGTTAGTTCTTTCCATACCCCGCAGGAGTACGGACAATTACATGCACATCCCACCTACGACCGTCGCGTGGGGGAGGTAATCTCTTACGGACCACCCCATTGCCGCACCAACCTAACGTATGGGGGTGTTGACGCATCCTCCATTACCCCTGAACCTCCTCTTGGTGTGGTTCCCTTCCAATCCGATTTTCAATACTTGACAAATCGTCGTTTTGCCCTCACCTTCTTGACTTGTTGTGCTTGGAAAGGCTTTGGTTTTGGTCTTTATGAACAAGGCCGACATACACTCATTCCCATGACTACACGCAAACACAATGATCGCAGTGGTCTCGGTTTTCTTGAAACACCTACACAGGAGACACCTCGTGTCAGTTGTATCCTGGAAGAAGATGATGTCACCCCTACCAAACCATCATCACCCACTTTGCCATCATCACCCACAGAGTCGATAGACCCTGAATCTATCCCTCCTAACTTTTTTTTTCATAAATGCTATCTTCATAGGTCCTCTCACTTATCAACGTGATAATGAGGACCCATCTTCTCTTCCCCTTCTGTATCTAGACATGATCGAAGAGGATTCACCTTCGATTAATGTTGTTGAGTGCCAGGATGACGACTCCATCCTCACTTACCTTGGTGCGGACGACTCCTATATTCAACGCGCCTTACCGTCTGAAAAACTCAAACCATGTTGAATGAGTCGACTATAGAAATCAACATCCACACCAGAGGAGGATCCTCACATTGTGAAGATCGGACAATCCCTTAACACATCAGAACAAGCCGCCTTTACTACCTTTCTCCATGTACCCGCAACCAAGTTTTCACTTGGTCCTACGCTGACATGCGAGGAATTGATCCTACCATTGCTGTCCATAACATCACCCTAAACCCTGATTCCAAACCAGTCAAACAAAAACTGAGAAAAATGCATCCACGCATTGCCCTCTTGGTCAAAGAAGAGCTCCAACGACTTCTTTCCGTTTCCTTCATCTTGCCTATTGACTATCCTCAATGGATTTCTAACATCGTACCTGTCACTAAAGCGATGGGGGGACTTCAGATATGCATTTCCGAGACCTTAACCTCGCTTGCCCTAAGGATGACTTCCCCCTCCCAAGTATTGATCAACTTGTTGATCTCACTGCGGGCCATGAAATGCTTTCTCTCATGGATGGCTTTTCGGGATATAATCAAATTTTGGTAGCCCCGGCCGATCAACATAAAACTACCTTCATAACTCCTTGGGAACCTTACATTATCGTGTCATGCCATTTGGCCTTAAAAATCTTTGGTGCTTACCTATCAGTGGGCTATGACTTACATTTTCATGACATTATGCACACTATCCTTGAGGATTATGTCGATGATCTTCTTGGAAAATCTAAACATCGCGATGAACATCTCGATGTTTTAACCATTATTTTCGATCACTTTGTTGCAATATTCAGTCAAACTGCTTGACCAAAGAAATGTGTCTTTGGTGTTCTTTCGGAAAACTTCTTGGCTTTATCGTCTCTTTGCGTGGCATTGAGGTCGATCCATCTAAAGTCAAAGCTATCCTAGAAATGCCCCCACCCAAAAACCTCAAACAATTACGTAGTTTGCGGGGTAAACTTGATCCATCCGGCGTTTCATCTCTCAACTCTCGGATCGATGTCAACCTTTCCATCACCTTCTTAAAAGGACATTGCCTTTGATGGAGTGAAGAGTGTCACCAAGCCTTTGAAGCTCTCAAATCCTATCTCTTGCAGCCACTGTGCTTATTCCACCTCGGGATGATCATCCTTTCTACCTTTACCTTTACTTGCCCGACCATCTTATAGGAGCCATGCTCGCACATCGGGACTCGGCACGTCGAGAACAAGCCGTTTATTATATAAGTCGTACTCTCGTGGATTACGAGACTAGGTATACACATGTAGAAAAATTGTGCCTAGCCCTATCATTCGTAGCCACCAAACTCCGACATTACCTCCTGAATCACAAAACTTTTGTCATCACCAACACGGACCCCATTCATTATATGTATGCCAAACCACATCTAAACCAACGCATCATCGCGATGGCTTATGCTCCTCGCCGACCTCGACCTTGAGTTTGTCTGAATGCAAGTCGATCAAAGGACAAACTATTGCGGACCAACTTGCGGAGGCCCCTTTACAGGGAACAATTCACCAATTTTAATTTCCCCAGACGAACTCATCGCTACTCTTTCACTCAGGGAAGAGTCATATCAAATGACCCTCTTCTTCGATGGATCCAAATGCCAGCGCGGCGGAGGAGCCGGCGTTGTTCTCATCCCTCTTGATGCTGAACCTATGCCTCTTTCATTCCGGCTTGATTTCCCCTGCACTAATAATACAGTGGAATACGAGGCCCTTGTTTTGGGTCTCCAGGTTGCGTTACACTTAGGTGTCAAATCTATTAATATTTTTGGCGACTCTCAATTGGTAGTCAATCAAGTTATGGGCATCTACCAATGTAAGAATGAGGAACTTCAAAAGTACAAACATTACGTGGATTCACTTTTGACCTCATTTACTCGTTATTCTATCCAGACCATTCCCCGCTCCACTAACAAATTTGCGGATACTATGGCTTGCTTAGCCTCGCAAATTCCTGCCTCACCAACTGACTCTGACATATTCGTCTTGGTCCAACAACTTTTTGCCCCATCTACTCAGCCCGGTTGTTTGTATGATAAATAATGTGTCTGCTAATTCGCGGGATACAGGTACCACAAATTTCACGACTACCTTACAACCTCTGTTCTCCCACCTGACCTTACTAGTAATGGCAAACGTGCTTTTCTGAAAAGTGTTTCTCGTTATGTCGTCATGGGGGGACTCCTCTATAAACGTGGCTTTGATGGCATCCTCCTTCGATGTCTAACCGGTGCGGAGGTCACCTATACCATCCAACAAGTCCACGACGGTATTTGTGGCGGCCATTTTAGTGGCCTTGCCGTGGCTAAACGAATCCTTCGCCTAGGTTATTATTGGCCTACTCTTAATAACGACTGCTACGAATATGTTAAGCGTTGTGTTATGTGTCAACAACATGCCAACCTTCAACATACTCCTAGCCATCCGCTACAGGTCGCACGAGATCTTTGGCCTTTCTCACAATGGGGTTTAGACCTTATTGGTGAGATTCACCCGCCTTCTTCACAACGTCACCGTTGGATAATCACAGCAACCGAATATTACACAAAATGGGTGGAGGCCATTCCACTCATTTCAATCAAAAAAGAAAAAATTGTCGAATTCGTTAACCACCACATTATCTGTCGTTTTGGTGTTCCTCATCGCCTGATAACGGATAATGGAAAATCTTTCAAAAATAAGTTGTTGCAAGACCTTTGTGACAACTTTGGTATCAAACTTAGCTTCTCCTCACCCTCTATCCCACAAGCGAATGGACAAGCCGAATCTTCTAATAAAACCCTAACCAAAATCCTTATGAAAGTTGTCAATGAGTCTAGAAGAAATTGGCATGATCACATCCCCTTCGCCCTCTGGGCTTATCGTACTAGCATTCGTACCTCCACTAATGCCACACCTTTTTCTTTGGTATATAGTGCAGAAATTTGTCTTGCCTCTCGAAATACAAATACCCTCCCTCGAAATATCTCTTGGGATATTCTTACCAATGATGATTTCACCAGAGCGGTTAGCCCAATTGGAGCTTCTTGACGAGCGTCGTCTTACAGCTCTTGATCACCTTCAAATCTATCAAAAACGTATTAAGCGTGCTTATGATAAGCGACTTCATGAGCGTACCTTTAAGGTTGGTGATCTTGTCCTCAAGAGAATCAACATGTAACCAAACTAGAAAAGAGCAAACGTGGAAAATTTGCTCCCGATTGGATTGGGCCTTACATAATCACTCACACTTATGGATCGGGCACTTATCGTTTAGCTTAAACTTAACAGTGGCTGAGCTGAACCCCTTAATGCCTTGCATCTTCGACCTTTCTACTGTTGAATTTAGCGTTATATCACTTCTTATCTACTTACCGCTCGTCCCTTGAGCTCCTTCACCACCACCATACACATTGTTTCCTACATCACAAAATAAAATCAAGCTCGCATGGTTTGATTCCCATCTTCCCTTTATGATGCCTTCCCCTTTTTAGTCTAGTCCATGACTTCAAAGTCTTAAAATGACACATTCTTAACTAAATGCTTATGGGATTTTCTTGAGTCAAACTTCCTACAAAACTAGATGCTTCATGCCAAACGGACATCTAGATCTCTAAATTATACATAGACTGCTCCCTTGAAGGACAGCTATATGCCAAACTTCTTGCTACTATTATATATAGACTGCTCCCCCGAAGGACAGCTATACACAAATGCCGCATCTGCTACTATAAATAGACTGCTCCCTTGAAGGACAGCTATACACAGTCAGCCTTTATCAGAAGCTTCTCGCATTGATCAGCTTCGTGAAGACCTCAAGAATAATACAATCAATATCCCTTGTAGACTTCCCGCATCGATCAGTCTATATTCAGTAAAATAAAAGCCTCATTCAAAAGTACTTTTGAGTCATGGACTTGTCTATCTAGGTTAGGTTCTCTTTCGTCAGAACACTCACTTTGTAATAAGTTCTCCGTACCACAGCTATACCATCCACCTCACCTCACCATTTGTTTAAACTCAAGGGACGTGACGTACAATCGATATATTGTGATCATACAACTCTTTTCACCTATTGACTTCTCGTCTATGCACGGTACCTAGGGGTTCAAGCTGATTCTACGTTATTATGTGGTTTGTTTAGCTCTTTTCACCTACGGAACACTCTTTCCTCTTTGCCTCGCATCTAGAATTATGTGTTGATCTTAATCAGGACATGGTTCCCTACCACTTGGGTAGGCTAACTTTCGCTTCCCTTATACCTTTTACAACATCACCTATTCATTACCAACACCAACAACATTACCCTACCAATATCAATATCAATATTTTTTTTTACCAACCAACAAAATTGCCTGAATTCACCTCTCCCTGATCCTAAGGGAGAACTACATCGGTCTGAGGCCCTTCCTTGCTTTATGCAATGGGCTATGTAGGCAGCACTTAGGAGACATGGGGTCTCCCAAGGTTAGCTCGACCATCCCCTACCATACCCTATCATGTGTTGTAAATATAAATATTTTTTGTGTATTTCTATTTGCCAACATTCATCTTTATCCTTTTTTTCAAAACAAACAAAAACAACATTTAAAACACAACCATTCTTATTATTATCATCACTCAAAACCACTTACATATTTAGTTTTATTTTAGATGTTAAACAAATACATCTTCTCTATCATCGACTCATGCAGGTCGGCATCCTTATTTATTCTTATATTCCTATGAAATTCACTTAGACTCTTGCACCTCCTCCCGAATCAGGTGGTGATCGTGATCGTCGATGCCCCTCAGTGGGCCTCTCCATCCTCAAAGGTGCCACTGCCATTGGTTCCTCCCATTGATCCACCAACATCTCCTGTAACATACGAATACGTCCTCTCGCGTGGAGGAATCTTGCCTCCAGTCTCTCCACTCGTAACTGTGAAGCCTCTAACAATCCCATTGTCTCATTCACCTGTGTTTGAAGCTGGCGAGCCAAATCCTGTAGATGATCTCTCTCAGTGTAATCACAGCTATGTCAGGGCACTCACGTGCACCTCGCAGCTCTGCTACCCACCATACTCTATACGCCTCTGTCGTTCCCGCATCCATAACCCTACGATCGGCTGCTATCTCTTCTGGCCCTTCTGGAGGTGTAGGCCGGGGAGGTGAGAATGCTGCCTCGGCGTCGATCCTCATGTATGGTCTATATGTCATAGGAATATCCTGAACGAACCCAAATTGTCGCCACACACGATCTAGAGGAATCCTCTCGTACTCACCCGGCCTATGCCTGATCCACCTCAATCGCTCTACACCCCTCAACTCCTCAGCTATGTGCTCTGTCACCATATAGTTCCCGTATGGCCTCCAACAAATATCCACAATCGTCACCATCTCCCATACCTATCTATAATACTCGATGTCATCTATCACGGCATGGGATCTCGCTTCTTGTTCTATCTGGACCCATCATCTGAATCCCAACCTTTGCACTCCTGCCTCTCCCGACTCAATGGGTCGGCCTATTGGACGCACACAAACAATATGCTCATAGGCCCAACAATGTAATAAGTACGAACAATCCAGTGTCATCCTGTGTTTTCGCTTGCAGGCCCATAAACCCCTATATAACTCTGCCAGATATGCGGGTGCCCATGCGAATGTCACGCTCATTTCTATCATTTCCCAAATAACACTCATCAATGCTTTGGGAAATCTTCCACCTTCCACCCTCGGCAATGCATAATACCCCACCGCTATCATTAATAGCACGGCCAACCTTGTTTCCTCAGGATGTGTTGCATACATTGTACCATAAGTAAATGATAAACCTCACTGTGTCAAATCTCGTGCAGCTGACCCAAATCTTTGTTATTATTGCTGCCCACCCCTGTTTGGCAATGCACGATACACGGTTTTTCCTATCATTGGGAGTCTCAAAATATGGAACACATCTTCCAATGTCACTGTCATCTCCCCTGTTGGCAAATAGAAGGTATTCTTCTCTGGATTCCATCTCTCAATCAACGCCTGCAACATAGCATGGTTACGTGTGATTCGTGAATAATAGCGGATTCCACTTAACCCCAACCGATTTATCAATGCCCATTCCGCTGGTGTTACATCCGCTCGGATTCGTGACAACAACGCTGGCACAGTATCATTCATCCTTAACCTTGCTTCTGCCTGCATACATCAAAACGACACACGATTATTCAAAAGAACAAATCTATACGGGTTTTTCTCAAAATCTGGAAACCCTTACAGTGACCGATAGCGGTTATGCATAACCGATACCGGTTTTCTAACCGATACCGGTTACTTAAAAATGATACCGGTCACTGTCAAAATATACCTACCCTGCTTAAAGCATCCACCTACGATAATTATTTTGCCCGTTTACTCCTATTTATACCTAACAACATACATGCCCACCCTGTTTACCAACCCCGTAGCACTCATACCATCCCCAACCCTTGCCTATCACCTTTTTTCTAATCCTTACCCACTTACACTTCTTTCATCCTATTTACAAACACATGCAAGAATCAAATTACAACAAAACAATTTACCTCTCCGGATGCAGCAGCTTGGGGCGGAACATGTCTTCCCCCTCGTCCCTGCCTGCTGGATGCTTCTCCTCGTTCAGCCATGTTCACCAACCTCTTCAAATATAACTTGTCTTTCTGCCTTCCGAATCTCATCCCACGCTCACTTCACCTGTCTCTTTTCTCCTTATCACCCAAATTCTTTCATGCAATTACCTGTAGCAATTGTCAAACAGCGTCGCATTCACATATTTAACGTGTTTCATGACTCTAAAAATAAGAATGCTAAAATAAGAACTTAAGTTGCCAACCCAGCAGTTCTATTTTTAGGAAAATCATTCTTGCATAACCGATATCGGTTACATGACCGATACCGGTCATACATCTACCGACATCGGTTACATAACCGATATCGGTCACGCCCAACTTGTTGCTTAAACCTAAGCCTTTTCTTCATTTTTTGCAAATTTTTGTGGCGCCCGTCCCTTTTTCCTGCATGAACAACACCATTATCCATATTTTTCATTAAATCCACATCTCATTACAATTTCATCAACATCATCTATCTACATTACACAAACACACAAGCCATCAATAAACGATATCAAAAACCATCAATCTAACACCATTTGAATCCAAATCAACAGCTACATACATTCAATTTCACAAAACCAGCGACAAAACATACCACATTTCATAATACAACATGTCACATAAACTCATCATCTATATACATACATACATTCCATCAACAAAAGACATCAACACCATCAATATAACACCATGTAAATTGAACTCATCATACATTAAATATCACAAACCATTTTCAAAACACTTAACACATTTTTACGCACAACATGTGGGTCAAATCATCATATCTATATACCAAGTTTCAAATATACAATGTGCCCTGCATCGGGGCCTCTGTGATCTCATAATACAATGAAGCCGGCACGCAGGCCGCAATAACTGTCAATAATCTCGACTCGGCTCGCAGGCCGGTCTCTCATATCAAAAACACACTCGGCTCGCAGGCCGGTATCAACTATACAACCCGTACTCGGCTCGCAGGCCGGTATATACAATAAATGAATGAATGAATAAATAAATACATCATATCTAGGCACGCAGGCCTCTCTAAACATAGCCGGTTCGCAGACCGGTGCCCATATCCAAGGAACCAATACAAAAATATGCAGGGACCCCTCAGCTCTCTCCACCGCCCTCGGCTGTCACTGCTGCTGGTCCACTGTCTTGCCTCTCGCCTCCTGCTGTCATGATCCACCGGGCCGTGTGGCTGCACCCCTGAGATCTCTGGCTCCGAGAGGTCTCTGCTCTATGTGCCACATATGGCTGATAATCAGCCCCGGTACCATCAAGAATATCCTGATAGTACCGGGCCTCCGCTCTAGCCTCCATATAACGATCTCGAGCCACCGTAGGTGCTGGGGCTGGTCCCCTGACTCCTCTACTAGGTGCCCCCATTACTGTGTCTTGGTGCCGCTAGTGGTGCACTGTGGGTGGTGGTACTGTACTGCTATTTGTGTGTAGTCTGTCTGTGCCGGTGGTGTCTGCTCTTTGCTGCTTGTGCACATGCTGTGCTGCATTTGGTATCTGTCTGCTTGGTGGTGGTACTTTTGCTTTACTTACATGTACTGAGCTGGGCTAGCTGCCCCTGTAAGACACCTATCTGTGCCTGTGCAGCAGCAAGCTGCCCCTGTAATAACTGTACCTACCCTCTGAGCTGGTCCCTCTCTGCTCTAACAGCCGCTAAGTGCAGGTTTGTGTGGGCTGTGCTATCCTCGCAGCTCTCTCTCCGGCCCACCAAACCAAAAATGCACTGTGCACCCAGCATCATCTACAGTGTCATCGGCAGGCCTCTCAGCAACCCAATCTGGATCCACGGGCTGTGGTGCAGGCAGTGGGGCCTCTACATCATCCCTCCGGTACTGAGGGAAGCGAGGGGGCTCATCCTGTCGTAGCCCCATCTGCCTGCGTACCCTCTCCAGGGGTATCCTCTCATACTCTCCCGGCCTCCGTCCCGCTATCCACAATGTGTACTGGATCCACTGCAACTGTCCTCGGGCTCCTCCGTGAGGGTGATGACCTCTATACGGTCTCCATACAATATCTGCCGCTGTCAGGCCCTCTAATAAATGCCGGTAATAAGTAACGTCTCGCCCTGCAAGCACTGCTCGTGGCTGACCCACGACCCCCAACCACCTCTGAAAGCCGTATCTATAGATGACCTGTGGCCCTGGCTGCTGAGGTAGCCCTACTGGTCTAATGCATATGATATGCTCATATGCCCAACAATGTAGCAAAAACGTCGAGCAAATCCCGAATCGCCTCATCCGGCGATAGCCCCACAGCTCTCGGTATAAGCTGCACTGTATACTAGTGCCCAAGCCATAGCATATGAGGTATGCTCCTCGACCATCTCATGTAAAACCCCCATAAGTGCCCGTGGAAAGCGGCCTCCCTCTGAGTCCGGGAGGGTGAAACAGGTGATCCCGATCATCATCAGCACGGCAAGCCGTGTCTCATGGCGATGGGCACGGTACATATCCCATGCGCGATGCTGCTTGTGTGATATGTCGATGGCGCATTGCGTCCCCTGAAAACCTACATGTTGTCCATGGCCATCTCGAATCTACGGAAGAACCTCTCCATCGATCGGCGGTCGAAGGATGCGATACACATCCTCAAATAGTCATCTCCCGGTCGGGAGATGGAACACATTGGTCGCCGGATCCCATCTCTCGATGAGGGACCATCAAACTATGATCCTGTCGATCGCTCATGTACTGCTGCTGGACTCAGCGATGAGTCCCACCTCGCATGATACCCCAATGTGTCTTGCCGGACACGTGTGGCCGCATCCGGCTCCCAAATGGGGCATCCCATCGCATCGTCAAATCCAAAACGTGCTGAAAACCAACCCACTACATTAGCCCTACTCTTTATCACAACATCTACTTTACCTCTCTATATCCCTTTCTTATCCACCTAACCACAACCACTCCATACCACACGTCTACGCCCATCTATCTTCCCTAAAACTTCTACGTTATCCCCTCCTCTTCACCCCAAACAACAACCCAAACCATACTCAAACAACCTACACCATGCCCAAATACCCAAACCACATCCAAAAACTCAAAAACAAAATCACAACCCACACCAACAAATTGAAATAAACCTAAGTCAGGACCGGTACCGGTCACTTATGACCGACACCGGGCCTATCCACCGACGCCGGTCAACGACCGACCGCCACCGGTCACCTACAGACCCACCCTGCCCCTAACATTTCGGGACCGATGCCGGTCACTTAGCGACCGACATCGGTCACTGCAAATTTGCCGAGCCGAACCCGACGCGGCTCCCCAATTCCCTTTTTCCCTATTTTTCCCTCTGTACCCACCCAAACACCCTAAAAACCTACCCACCCTACCGCCTTGGCCTCTTTCACCTATCTACCCTCTCCCTTTTTCCAATCATTTCCATTTATTAATTATTTTCTAAAAAACTTCTATTCCTACCCAAAACCCAAATAGAGCATAATACAATCCAATCTACAGCAATGAGGGGTTTTCGAACCTACCGGTACGATGACACGTCGTCGTGGTGGGATGGGTGGTGGTGGTCCAGCTGGTCCAGCCCCTCCTGCTCCTCCTGGCTGTGCCATAGCTCCACCTCTCCTCTGCTGGGTCCTCCACCAATCAACTGCTGCCTCCTACTCACTCGGGCCCACCAATCACTCACTCCTCCACTCAAATAGCGCCACCTCAGCTGACAAATGCACTAATCTCAATAATCCACCTCAGACCACTCAAATTGGTTTTCAAATTGCAAATGTGACAATGACTGGCCGTATTTTTCTTTTTATAGGTTTTTGACCTATAACCGATATCGGTTATATTGTGCCCTAAGGAACCGGTATCGGTCATCTAACCGATATCGGTCATAGAGAATCGACATCGGTTTTTCTCCAACCCTTCCCCCAACTTCTGCCCCTATTTACTAATCGCCCTTTCTCATAACATCGCCTATATCAACCTTTGCTGCCACCCCCTTTGTTAATATATTCGGCCTGACCCAAGGCCGCAACCCAACAACTTGGCCCGACCCAAGGCCTCACCCTACCCTCCAAGCCCGACCCAAGGCCTCCCTACCCATCACCCCCCAAGGCCTCACCCTGACCCATTTGGCCCGACCCAGGCCTCACCCTTGGCCCCAACCCTTTGGCCCAGGCCTCACCCCAACCATTTGGCCCGACCCAGGCCTCTGACCATTCACCCACCAGGCCAGGCCTCCATTTGCTTGACCCCAAGGCCTCACCCTACCCATCCGGCCCGACCCAGGCCTCACCCCAACCATTTGGCCCGACCCGACCATTTGGCCGACCAAGGCCTGACCCAACAACTTGGCCCGACCCAGTCCTCACCCTACCCATCCGCCCGACCCAGGCCTCACCCTACCCATCAACAACCCGACCCGACCCAGGCCTCACCCCACCATTTGGCCTCACCCAGGCCTCACTTTTAGCACCCCAACCATTTGGCCCGACCCAAGGCCTCGCCCTTGGCCCATCCGGCCTCACCCTACCCATCCGGCTTGACCCAAGGCCACATTTGGCCCGACCCACGGGCCTCCATCGATCAGGCCCACCCAGGCCCGTACCATCAAATACCCAAGGCCGTACCATAAAATACCAACATCAACAACATACACTTTTATCCACCCATCATATAGCTTTTTGTTCAATCGAGCTCACTGTTCGTGTTTTAGCATGATTAGGGTCCTTGACTTGATCTGTCGACCAACTTTGCCTAGACTTAGACCGTGACGTTTATCTCAACCAAACCAACCATTTGAGTGCTTTGCCGAACATGCCTAAACGTTCTGTACCTTACCTATTATATACCACTGGAGCTACTTCTATGCCTTGGATACCGAGGATTATATCACCCTTGTTTGGATAAACTATCGACCTTTGCTATGCATTGCTGGTTTGCTCGTCGAATCATATACCACAGTCACACTCTTTGCATTTCAACGTGCGTCTGCTTCTTTGGACCTACCCCACCATCTCACCCTCATCTCAACACCATTTACCCTTTATCAACCCTATCCCTGATTTCACGCTACCTCAATCTGTGATAGATTTGAGGGGGATTACCTATACCCTTAACAGGGGTAACCACTTCTTATTATTGTCCGTGCAGCTTTACAAAACAAACTACATGACAATAAGGGGCTAATGTAGACACCAAATTTGTGTCTTACGACCCCCTGTGCCTCGCATCTCATTTCGCAACCTAACCTCATCACCTAAACCTTACACAATTATTTATTAATTACCTTATAATTAATAAATCCACATCACCATACCTGCCACCTCATGTCGCCACCTCATCATGACCTAGTCTTAACCCTAAACTAACCTAATTAAGACCTATAACTTGGTCCAATTCCACACCTATGACTAATTACTCCTCATCCGCACCTAAAACCAACTTCATAATGACTTGACCAAGCCCGCTACCAATCCCTCGGAAGAAAAGGAGGGAAAGCTGGCTATTTTACCAAAAATAGCCCACTTTGACTTTGACCGATCAGTTCTACTCGACCGCCGTCGGTTGCGTAACATCCATCGGTTCCCCATAAATGACCACTTCGACCAAAAACAAAGGATCAGGATTTTCATTTGATCGGGAGAAGGAGAAATCATCGAGAGAATCCAGATTTTGCTTGGCGAGCGAGAGACAAGTGAAGAAACAGAAGAGTTTGCGAGAGAAGGACATCAAGCCCAAGGCTGCACTGAATAACTTGAGCCGAGCCCAGGTAACACTCATCCGAGCATCAGAAGAGGAGATAACTCATCTTGGATTGTCAGATCATCCAACTTGGGTCCTGTCTTCATCATCACAGTCCTGAAACCTGCATCTGCATCAAGGACTAGTGAGTAGTGTTTTATATATGTTTCTAAGCACCATTTTCTTGAACTGTTGATTAATAGGAATCATAAGTTTATTCCTAGATCTACTACCAGCAACATACTGCACTTAACCTTCACCCATACATCCTGATATTGCCCAGAAGGCCATTTTACCACACTCACGAGTCTTCCCTATCCTCCCATCATTCCCTCGGCCATCCACCAATCCTAATAACCCCACAATCACCTTACTGACCAACTTCTATCCGAAGCACTTAGATTGCTTGACCCTACGGTATCGTTTATCCTCTCTCGGTGGCGGATATCTAACAGCTGATCGGTTACCCGTGACCGCCGTCGGTCACTTGTGACTTATACTCCAAAACCTTTTGCTTGCCTATTTGCCACCTAATAACCCCAAATCCATCTGGTTTATCCTATAACTCAACTTGAGCGTATCAGCGACCCGATGTAGAACAAACAACGTGGCGCTTTATTATTGATAGTTTAGTTTCTATTGCTTTGTAACGAGATACCTAAATCATGATTTTGCATAGCTTTCTATATTATCATTTGTGTTAAATCGTATTAAAAGGAAGAATTGACCACCTTCGAAAGGAAGTTTTTATATTTCTGGGCTAAGGCGAGATCCCTCATTTGTTGTCTAATTAATGCATGAAACCTATGAGTTGATCGTGACAAAATTCAAGAGGATTGGTGATAAAGGTGACAAAGACACACACATTTCGGTGCCTCAGGAGGTAAGGAGCTACCTAAGTAGTCGAAGGAGCCTCCTTGAGGTATTTTTGTAGAAGATGGAAGCTCAGCTGGAAGGAGGAAAATAAAAGAAGGGGATGTTAAGTTATTTCTACTAGGAGTATTGCACAGACACCGGTGGGAAATGCATTGGGATAATCTCTTGGAATGGCATAAAGTAAGAATTGCCATCTCTATTTGTTTCTCTATAAGAAACGCACTCACCACTATCAAGAGTACTAAGGTAAGGATCTTGCCTCTTTCCACATCCAATCCTGTGAGAGAGCCTAGACGAAGGTGCAAAAGCTTTACCACCATCCTCTCGGGTACACAAACTATATTCTACATCTTTGTAAGGTTGTGCATGCGCATGGTACATCCACTTTGAGACACACTTTGTCAAACAGGAGGAATCGTGCGAGAACTAGTAGCTAATCTCATCCAAGAATTTAAGTATCGAAGCACCAAACCATTGATGGATAAGGCATTGTAGGTTGTCGTCAAGCACTTTACCATGGGGGATAGTGCCATGGAAGAAGATAGGATTATGGACTTTCTTTGTGAACTAGGTTTGGATGTGCACTTTGAGGAAGAGGAAACAAAGGAGGTTTAGTTTGAGCGCACGTATGTGAAAAAGGAGAAAGAAAATCTTTTATATGTAATTGATGGGGAGGAAGAAGAAATCTTGGATGTTAACTATTCTATAGGAACACATGAGGTAGTGTTATCCCTAAAATTGACAAGGGAAATTTTCACCGCGATAACCATACCGAAAATTTTGTTTTGATCCCTTGCTAGGGATCCCCTGCGTCGGAGACGTTGCAAAATCCCTTTCCCCAGGAAAATCTGGTTTCGAACTTAGTCTTTTTGGTCTTTTCGGTCCTTTTAAGTGGCATGGAATGACTATGTAACACCAACTTTTGATACGCCCCTTAAAAGCCTTTGGCACATATTTTTGATGTCGTCCGCACACCTTTGCCGTGTGCCTTGTATGTTGAGTCTTCTCTGCGTGCGCCAAGGTGCATGCACCTTCATGTTAGCACAACTTTTGTTGCGCCACTTTTCGGTGCGCCAAAGGGCACACATAATCTAATGACAACACAACTTTTGGTGCGCCAAAGGCGCGCTTAGTTTCATGCTGGCAAATGCTTTGGTGCGCCAAAGGGTGCATGCTTTCCCATGTCGACAAGAACTTTCATGCGCCTTTACAAAGTGGGTGGCGCATTTATGACTAGTTCACATATATATATGTTTTTGCGCACCCAAAATGTCATTTTCACTAGTCGTAGAGCACGTGATTTATTTTCTCACGAGCACTGTCATTCCCTACCTCGCGTTTTCAACGCCTTGTGGACCCGTTGCAGTTTTGCTATTTATTCGAGAGTAAGAGGTTCCTCTCCTCTCGTGTGTTTTACATTTTTGGTTCTTG
>CM031244.1:801825569-801891208 GCA_018340775.1 Taxus wallichiana var. yunnanensis | reverse complement strand
TAAGCTTTTGTCTTAGAAAAATCAGTTCGACCTCTAGCACTCTAATCATTTTCACGATAAATTTGTACAATTTATAACATTTTAAAATAGATTTTTCCCCCAAAAACTCCAAACATTGAGTGTACCAGTGCTCACGATGATCTTGGTCATGATTCCTAGAATCAGACCTATAAAAATTTGTCGTACTCAGGGCATAGATCTCTTCAAACATCTCTCGTATTAAACTCATTCTTATGGTAGATCAATTTTCCCTCTACTTGTCAACCACTTCCACCCCTAATCTGTCAAATCTAGTTCTTTGCATTCCCGAGAAGAAAAAATGGAAGATCGATCTAATCTTAATGGTAAAAGACATCCCGGATTTTCCTCACCAAACCAAGATATCAATGGGTCTTTCACGTGCCAAGAAAGAAGAATTGGGTCAATCCGATTATCGAGTTACATATTTAATGGTGAGATACGCCTACAGACCTTCCCCATGAAACAAGGATACCAATTAATTCTCCTCTTTGTTTGGCATGCAATAAATATCGAGAAATCATGAAGAATCACATCTCTAGGAGCTCTAGAGTGAAAATGGTAGAAAAATCGAATCTGAGATACACGTTGTTGTTGATTTCTATTTTGAATTTGGATCATCCACATGGGAGATCCACTTTAAAATGGACACAGGGTTGCTTTTTTCCTTTTAGAACATTTTGGAAAAACATAATTTTTCACATATTGCTCAGTGCCTCCACCCTTGAGAAATGAGCACGACACGTGCCCTAAGGTGGCTGTCAAAGGAAATGCGGCCAAATTTTGCTATTTTACCTTCTTTTGGAAAAGGGAAATTTCTCCAAGTTTTCCCCCTAGCTCTGCCCTTCCACTTTTAGTTTCTAATGCGGGTCCCAATGGAACCCTACTTCCTACACTTTTAAATCCCTTCTCCATAAAAGGAATTTTTCCAAATTTCCCCTGAAATTCAGCACCTCTGCCGTTGAATGGAACAAAATTTTGACTATTCTCTATCGGGATTGTGGGTTATTTTGATGATTTAATCCTTTTGATGAAAAGAGGCAAAAAAACCAAGTTTCCTCTCGATGGTCCACTTTCCCTCCCCTTTGACTTTTCAAAGCCAACCTTGACCTCCTCCTTATCGGGCTTGCGGGCCATTTTGATATTTTAATTCTTTTGATGAAAAGAGGCAAAAAATCCAAATTGCCTCTAATGGTCCGCTTCCCCACCTTTTGACTTTTCAAACTGGCACATGTCACAATGGCGCATCTTGAGATGGTCCCCAAAAGTTGAGACCTTGAATGAGCGTGGGCTCACCACGTGTACTCACCCTGACAAGGAAATTTGTTTTATAGCTTAAAGCTTAGCGAAGGCACCATGTGTCAGGGTTCGAGGCAATCTCCTTTGGCCATTGAAAAGTCCAAGAAAAATGTAAAGTGAGTGGAGGCCTCCAAGTGTCCTCCTGGTGCTTCTTTAAAATAAAATTCAAGGGTCGGTCCTCAAACATGCGTAGTCCCTCCACATGTCCCAGGCCTCTCAAAACCTTTTGAAAAAGACTAAGTATGGGAAGACCCGGTGGAATCCTCCATGTGTCCTCCCAGCATAACTCCAAGGCCAACCAAAAACTAAATCTTCAAATAAGCATTGTTCTTCCACGTAGATAGTCTTTGTAAGTTGAGGCGATTGACAAAATTCTTGAAGTACCTTCTCGAGCCAGTGTCCAAATAAAAAAATTCCACGTTTCGTGTTGATGTAAGGATGTAAATTTGACCAAGAGAAATGCCCATCAAACCATAAAATGTAGAAAAACAACCATTTGAGCCCAGAGATGAATTTTTTTCCAAGGACGAAGAATTTAGAAATGTTACAAGGCTCAAATACATTCCTTCGAGCTACATCTATTCATTTTTATTCAATTATTTAGTGCAAAAATGATAATTAAAACAAATCCTAAGTGTGGAAAATGGAAAGACAGGACAACCCAAGTTTTACACCCAAATACAAACCTTTTCAGATGAACAGAGAAACGAGGAAACAATTTTGGATCTATATGTGATCCTCAATCCAGAAAGGACTAATTACGGAAAAAAAAGGAAGGTGGAGACTTTTCAAGCATAATACAGGAAGATAAAATGTGATAGAGACCATAAATTGATAGATTTTTAATGGAAAAATGGGGCGAGACTATTTTGAGCACCAACATCGGCTCCAACTCGGGGATGGGCACTCCTGCGAGTGCCACAAGAACAAGGGTAGACCAAGTGCCAAAAATATCCATTGGGAAAAGGAGTTAGGTTGCAAATCAAAAAACCAGAACCATCCCCCAAAAATGAACCAAGAAACTAGAAAAAATAGGCCACTAGGGGCTAGAACAAACAAGAACATGAAAGAAAAAATATAAACCAACAAACTATACACTGTATAGATGATGCTCACCTTGATTCTTGAGGAATCAATCCAAGAAATGTTTCAAATTCCTTCCATTAACAGGTAATTCAAGCAATTCCCCATCCAAGTCCTTCAGGAAGAAGGTATGTTCACCAATTCTAATATCAATGGAGTAAGGGCCCATCCATAATGCATCAAATTTTCCATGCTTGCCCTTATCTTCATGCCTACTATCCCATAACAACACGATATCTCCAACATTGAAATCTCTTAGGGTGACCTTCTTGTTGAACAACTTCTTCAAATTTTCTCTAAACTTTACATGCCTTTAGTGGGATGCCCTCCTTTCTTCATCAAGTTCAACAATCTGGTTAATGTGGGCATCATATGGACTTACTTCTTGATCTTCCAGTTGTTGAATGAACTAATATGAGGATAATTGCATATGCAGGGGCAACAAGGCTTGATTTCCATAAACCAACTCAAATGGACTCTTTCCAGTGGCTCTTTTAACAATAATTCGGTCATCCTAGATAAAAAAATTCAACCACTCACCACATTTTCTCTTATTCAGCTCCAGGTTCTTGATAATCTTCACCAAATTTTTATTACTTGGAATTATCTTTTCTATTTCCTTGGGGATTATAATTAGAGGCATATGTAAAATTTATCTCATATTCTTTGCACATTTCCACCAAGGGTTTAGCTCTGAAGCTCATGGCATTTTCATCAATAATTTTGACTAGCACCCCAAACCTGTAGATGATAGGGTTCAACATAAAATCCATGACAATTTGGCGTGTTTATCTTTTGATGGGGATTTCCTCAACCTACTTGGTGAAGTAATCGGTGGCTACAAGAATCCACTTATGGCCGATCTTGAAGGGCCTAAAATCTCACTAATGAAATCGTTCCCCATTTCTTGAACAAAGATTCAATTGAAATAGGAGCTATGAAAGGAAGGGAGCCTGAAGCTTTTAGTCTTCCAGAGAAGCACTGGGAAACTCTCACATCTTATAACGAAAATAGTTTCATCCTTGAAAGGAGTTATCCACCAATATCCAGCCCTCACGGCCTTGTGTATTGTGACCCTTCTAGCAAAATTCCCCCACAAACTCCATAAAAATCAACAATTATCTTGGAGGCTTCATCTTCAGTGATGGACCTTAAGAGAACTCCCTCGTGGTTCTTCCAAGAAAACCCATAATTAGTAATGACATATTTCTGGGAAGCCAACTTAAGGGCTCTTTTTGGTTCTTACTCAAATATTCGGGGGTAGTATAGGTGTCCGAAATAAAAATTACATATTTGTACCACTCGAACTGATAATTTTTCAAAAAAATCTACCCTTCCTTCTTCTACCTCATTTACCTCAATAGTTTGCAATTTTCTCTTAGCCATAAGCTTAGCCAATCCCAAACCTCTCACCAACTTCATGGTTTAGATATCCATGTCATATTCTTACAACTTGTTCACCCATATGCATCTTTTGCTTGAGACTTTGATCTCTGATAAGATGTCTTTCTTCATAGTGTGGAGAACATAAACAACAATTTTAGAGCTGAAAATGTAAGGCCTGAAAACCTTTGTTGTTTTACCAAGGAAAATGCTTGTTTCTCCATTATTGTATTCCATATCGCCCCCAGTAAAATCCCTTACTAAAAAGGAAATCGGCCTCTCAGCCCCTTCATCATCTTTCTGCAACAAGACAGATGCAATAGTGTTCTCTAAAGGAAAAGAAAATAGTTGGAAAGGATTCTTATAATCTAGAGATGCTAAAATAGGGGCATGCTTTAATGCCTTCTTGATCCCATTGAAATCTTGAATGACATCATCCTCCCATTTGATGGTCCCTTCTTGATGCCAATGATTCGAATGGTCAACTCAACAAAGTTTGATAGGAATCTTTTGATGAAATTTATCTTCCTAAAGAAGGAATGAATTCCTTTCTTGGTTCTTGGAATTGGGACCTTTTGATGGCCTTTACCCTTTCTAGATCAATCATCACCCCCTCTTGTGACACAATTTTACCAAGTAATTTTTCCTTCAAGACACCCAAAATGATACTTCTTTAGATTGAGTGAAATTCCATATTCTCTACATCTTATCAGCATTTTTTCCAAGTGCAGCAAGTGATCACCTCACTTTCTAGAAAACATATTCGTATCATCCTATTCAACAACAATAAAATCAATGATGTAACCAGCAAAAGAAAAATCCATTGCTCTTTGAAAGGTTTCTCTATAATTCATCAGACCAAAGGGCATCGTCACATATACATAAGTCCCCCAAGGAGTGGTAAAGGTTGTCTTAATTCTTTCTTATTCCTATACAACAACTTGGTTATAACTAGAGAAGCCATCCAGGGTAAATAGCACCTTAGAAAGCAGTCCTAGGCTAAACATGTTTTCCATGTTTGGTAAAGGATAATTATCCTTCATTGATGCTCTATTCAAATTTCTGAAATCCACACACAACCTGATGTCACCATTCTTCTTTCTAACTGGTACTAGGTTTGTAACCCAAGAAGAATACCTTGTGGGCTGAATAATCCCTCCATCCCTCAGTTTCTTCAATTCTTCTTGCATTTTAAGAGATAAGAGTGGATTGATTGGTCTTTGTTTCTACCTAAATGGTTTTACATTAGATTCCAAGGGAATCTCATGTTGAAACAGATCCTCTCTGTATGCCTTTAATTTAGAATAAGTCCAAGCCATGCAATCTTGATACTTTTTCAAGTAATTGGACATAAGACTATTTTTCCTCCTTGCTAAGATTGCTTCCCAACTAGATTTTTCTTGGGTTTCTCCTTTGTGCCAAGGTCATGCTCCTCAATATCCCTTAAGGTTGTTATGCATATGTTAATAATGTGATCATCACTATTAAATTTGGATTCAAGAGTAATCATCCCTCTAGGAATGGTATTAGTCTTTAATTGGATGATGCCTTTTGAACAAGGTTTATTTATGCTCTGCTATGCATACCATTGGCTCCCAATCAATATTTTGATTAGAAAACTCCCCTTTGTTTTTCATAAATCTTCTGACATGAGCATCATCATCAAAAACTTTCCAATGTTTAATGTTATCAAAGATAGATGTCCTAGTTAACACCTCAACATCATATTCACAATATGGGGATAATCTACAATTATAAAACCAAGATCCCAATACTACAAGTTTTTCTACCAGCTCATTGAATCTCCTGTCATGATGCTTAATATTGAATTAATCAAACATCTCAATGAGATCCCAAACTACATGCTTGTATTGTTTCATTCACTGATTTTTTGTGGCATAAAGTTTTCTGACTTGCTTTACAATTAATTCTAAATCCCCTTTGACAATGATGTCTCTAAAACCATATTTCCAAGCAATCCACAGACCTAACAATAGTGCCTCATAATCAAAAATATTTTTAGTGCACTCAAAATTGAGCTTAAAGGAAAATAAAAATTCTTCTTGGCTTGGAGAGATCGAACAACACCATCACAATTTTTGAACTTGAGTAAGCTCCATCAAATAGTAAAGTCCACGGAGAGCCTACCTATTCAAGATACTTGCATTCTTCAATCTTGTGCTCTTTTACATCATCAAATCCTACAAAGTTGTCGCATCAACACTTATGTACAATACTTCATAAGATGCATTGTTAGGATCCTCAATAAGGTGCAATATCTTCTTTTCCCCATATAACCTCACAAGGTTGCCTTCAATTGGGATGGTAGCATAGGACATGTCCATTTGAACACTCCCACCAACACTTGCAGCCAATTTTCTTGATAATAACATACTCCACTTGGCTGGGTAATAAATAACAACAACATCAAGCATCAAGTTTTTACCTTGGTAAGAAGCAAGTTGTACCACTAGACCTTTCACACATCCCACCACTGGCACTTCTCTAGATTCCATAGTAGTACAATTCCCATATTCTACTGTTACTTTGAAATCCACCTCATTCATGAATTCTATAGGCATAACATTACATGATTCCCCTATGTCAAACATACAGTTGTGTAACAATTTGTCTTTAATGATCATAGTGGTGGAGAATGGAACCACATTTAGTTGAGAATCTAGCAAGGATGTCCCTAAATAAACTTCAGGTGGTTCACATAGTTCCTCCAACACTGGTGGTGTCTCTAACTCTTAAATGACTGGTGGAGTCTCCACAATGTTTACATTTCTACCTAGGGTAGTCTTCTCCTCTTTAGTCTCGGGTACTCTAAAGCCCTTTTCTTGTGCTTAGGAATCCTAAGAAACTCAAAACTGGGCCGAGATCTTGATCGACTCAAGACTTGGGAAAAATCATAAGGGACAAACTTTGGCAAGGTAGCATTAGAAGGAAGGTTGACACACTCATTAGATGGCACAAGAATTTTGACTGCTTGGGCATGAAGAGGGGTATAATTTTTTTTGGGACAACAAGAACCTTGGTAGATGCATCTTTCTTAGGAGCCTCTTTAGGAATATTTGAAAGCAATGGAGTTTTTGGCTTGGCCTAAGGCCCTATACCTTTGAAAACCCTACTTCTTGTGTTGTATTCCTTTTCTTGGGAAACAACAATGTTCATCAACAACTTCCTGTCCTCCTCAAATGAGATTCCTCCATCATACTTCTTTATCATTAAATCTCTTAAATTTTTTAAGTCATTATTGGGAAATTCAAAACATTATACAATTTCTACTTCTAAAATATGAGAGGAAGGAAGAATGGGTACCTGATGGATGCAATCCCAAAAATCAGCAGCAGTTATAGCAATTTTTACCTCAATTAAAGTTTCCCCTTTTTGTGAGCTCATAAAGCAACCCATCATACAAACATCATCATCATTATCATCATAAGATTCTTCTTCTTCTTGCTGATCTTCCTCACATGGAGCATGGGGCATGAAACATCTATCACACCAATCAATGACATCTATCTCCTCCACAACAACAACTCTAATAGCCAAAGGATCAGGTACCATTCTATTTTCCCTAGCCTGGGACTGTTTATTTCAAAATCCAATAGGTCCCTTGCCTCTGTCATCAGATCTCTGATCATTTCTATGATGATTTGTAAACCTGTCTTGGCCTTGTTGCTTGTGCTTTAACCTTGTGAACTCTGCCCAATTCCCTTTTCTCCCAGGCTAACTTGTATGATATTTCTTTGACAACCCCTACCATAGTTTTCACAACTTCCTCTAAATACAAAACCTTACTTGTTTGAGGATTTTCTAGGTTAATTAGTTTTACACCCTCCCTTCTTGGATGCTTTTCAATTGCCTTGATTTTATTCTCAATTTCCAGAGCCATGGTGAAGGCCTACCTCAAATGAGTAGGTTTTTCTCCCTCAAGTAGTAAGCAACCTTTTTATCAAATGCATCTGAATATTTGATCAAACATGATTCATCACATGGCCTTCAAAACAAGAAATCTCCTCAAGGTATTGTTAAACCTTGTGTTTAAATCCTATATTAACTCATTAGGATTCCTCTTAATGTTTTCAAATTCGATAGAAGAAACCTAGGGCCACTTCTATAATCATATGGAAATCTAAATGCAATGTTCATCTTTGTCCAAGAATCAATGGAATTATCTAGAAAAACTTTATACCACTCCTTGTATCCTTTTCAAACTATGGATAAACAATTTGATATACACATCTTCATGTTCAATCTCAAAGTCTTCCATCATATTGATAAAAAAATCTTTAAATTTTGGTCAATGGTTATATCATTGTTTCCTTGGAACTTTGGTAATCTATTTCTTACATCCTGGGAACTGCATTTGGATAACTAGCCATCCCTATAAAATTTATAGGACCAAAGGTGTTTACAATAAAAGGAGGTTTGGGTGGGGTTGGGCCATGTTGTTTTGAGGAGGTGACCTTGGAGGAGACAAATTGATAAGGGGCAGAGGGTCTTTGAAACACATGAGTATAAATTTCAAAATGGATATCCCCTAAAGGCCTTATTTCTTGGAAAACCCTATCAACTTTTGAAAAGACAGGGGCAGAATGAGAAGCAAACTTTTCAAAATCAAATGAAGGCCCCTCTCCAGTTGGAGAATTCAATTCCATAAAGAGGCTACTTGATTTAGAAGCACTTGAATGGCAGTATTCAATGATAAGTTGATCACTTTCATCAATGGAGATCACTTTTCTTGTGTAGTTATTGGCTAGAAAAAAAATTTTGTGGACAAATTTATGGATTTCAGGCCAACACTATGGGAATCTAAGTCCCTCTACATTTGAATGGTGCAACTCCCATTGTTTAGCATGTAAAACCGAAGGATTTTAATGGTGGTTTTTCAACCAGAGATCCATAGGGGCACTCCACTTGACCCTATGGAAAAGCCTGCAATTTCTTGCTAGGGTAGAAATTAATCTAAGTATGGGAAAGGGAGTGGGAAAGAAGGAAAGAAGGTCAATGATACAGGTAGAATATCAGATGCCTATATGCATTGATCAGAAAGTTTAGAACATGCATTAACTAAAAAAGAAAGATAAATTTACAATTTTTGAGCACAAGACAAAATAAAACACGATGGTCACAAAGCACTAATTGATTTTTCCATTAGGGGGACATAAAATTCCTTCCTTTTTATTAATCTCAAAGTTGAAACTTGTACACAAGTGGGAATAGAAGAAAAATGTAGAGGAGAATAGAAGAAGACTGACTGTCATTTTTGTCCATCTGTTCACAAAATGTGCTTCCAGTTTTCAAATTCGATTGCCAGCCCCGTGAATGACATTGAAGGGTCATTATATTCCCCAAATTCAAATGGTTACAAACCTACAAATTATCCATGCCTCTTCGAATTCCATCCTTGAGAAGTAAAAACACCCATGTCATGTCAAAAACTAGTCCCCACGAGGAAACATTACACCCGATATGTTAGTTTGAATATAAGATTTTAGATTTTCTCCATGCATTTGGATCTTGGGCCGTTGCAAACAAATTTGATCATTTTCCCTCTTGCAGATTCCTCTGTAGCAAAGAAAACGCTTCTAACAAGCCAAAATAAGCTTTTTGTGCAATTTTTTTCATTTTTCAATTTTCCAGTTTTTATATAAAATGTTTAATTCTTTGCCCTAATTGCTTTGAAATCGGGCCATCCATGTGGTAGGAGAACATTGGAGTGAAGTTGGGAGGAACTTTTTTTTTTGCATGCTAGAGATGTTTTCTTGATTTTCTCCCATAAAACTCCATCAAAATTTAAAATTGAAGTGTCCATCATGTAGAGAATTTCAATAGCTTTCCATTGATATCAAAAATGTGAAAAACAATATCTGGTTCGAAAGATATGGCCCTCTAAAGATTTAGGGAAAAAGGTAAAATACAGAGTCAAAATTAGGGTTGGCGGGGTCAAACTTTAAATTTTGACCTTTTGGAAAAAATTTCACAAAAAAACTCCACGGGCCCATAGCTCCAATCTGGCAAGGACACATGGCATGATTTGATTTGATATGGGGTCGCTATGTAATTTTGAACATTCTAACCATTTTTGGAAAATGGCTCAAAATCTTGATTTCTCCCACGGGCCCACTACTCCTTGGTCTGGTGAGGACACGTGGTGTGATCTGATTGACTGCGGGGTCATGGCTCACCCTCAAACTTTATGACCTATTTTTCCAAAAGGCTTGAAGTCTAACTTTCTCCACTGCCCATTGCTTGGAGGACACATGGCACCTTGTGATTCATCTCAGCCGAGACCATTTATTTTCCTTTCGCCTTTGCGGGTGTGCAGGCCAGAATTTGCCTTTGAGCGTTTTAACCCCAAAAGGGATAAGTGCAAAATTTATCTCCCACCTCTGCCAATGTTTTCCTTCCACTCCATGGGCCCATGAGAAACTTTGTAACTTTTATACCTTTTAGGAAAAAGGGCTAAGTGTCAAAATTTCCTCCTCGGGCTCGCTTGGAAAATTTCTCTGCTCCACCAAGCCATAACTTGCAAAATACAAGGAGTTAGGAGGAGTTCCATACCTTTCTAGAAAGGGGAAATAATTCTCTATCTGATGGAGGTGTTTCTAAGAGTCCTTGATCCCTTGGGAAGTACCAAATTTCAAAAAACTTATACTAGACCATTTTGAAAGGGTGACAACTCAAAAAATTTCAAATTCCAGACTTGGGCAAAAAGAAGGAAAGTTTTGAGGGAAAACAATGGATCTATCTTGGAGACATGGCATGGATTGAATAGGGAGAAAAAATGGCATGAGGATCAAGAATCTCAAGTTTTAAAACATATAACATTGACCAGTGCCTTATCCATTGGGCCTTATAGAGTCATGTACAATTCTGAGGAAAGAAAGAAGGAAGGAAACACACCAACCAAAACCACACCAAAACAGAAAAGGAAAACAAAAACACACAACAGAAGAGGGGAAACAACAAAAACTATGGTACAGGGTGAGGGACAACTCACTTTCACTGATGATAAAGTTTCAAATATTGCCCACTCCTAGGAAATCCTAATGGAGTTCCATCCAAGTATGATAAGAGAAAGGCATTCTCACCACAAGCTTCCTAAATTTGAAATGGACCCAACCACAAAGAATAAAACTTACCATGACTTCCCTTTGGCTCTCTCCTCTTGTCCCAAAGTAGGACCAAATCTCTAGCTCTGAACTCCCTTGCTTTGGCTCTTCTATCAAAGAGCTTCTTCACTTTCAGCTGATGTTCTTTGATTTTGTCCACTACCTAGGATCTTCTCTCTTCTAGCTTCTCAAGGAAAAGGATCCTCTTGTCAATTGAATCTCTGTATTGGCTGTCTTCCACTATTTGAAGCAGCTTGAGAGCTGGCATTTCAATTGTAATAGGAATCTCTACTTCAACTCCATATAGCAACTAAAAAGGTGACATGCCTATTTCCTTCTTAGGAGTGATCCTATCAGCCCACAATGCATCATATAATTTTTTGTGCCAATTCTTCTAGATTCTCATCAACAAGCTTGCGGATAATGGTCACAATATTTTTGTTTCTTGACTCAGCTTGACCATTCCCTTGAGGATAGTAGTCAGAAGAATGAGCAAGAGAAATCCTGAAGCCATAACAGAATTATGTCAATTCCTTCAAAGAGAAATAAGTAGTGTTGTCTACTACAATATTCTAAGGAACTCCAAAATGAACAATGATATTCTCTTTTATGAAATTGTAGACAACTTCAGAGCTAGCCTATTTGGTTGGAATGACTTCCACCCATTTAGTGAAGTAGTCTATGGTAGTGAGCACATAGGTGTGCCCAACACTTGAATGGGGATTTAACATGCCAATGAAGTCCAGCCCCCATTGTTGAAATGGTTCTTCAATAATCACAGGCCTAAGAGGTAATGCAACTAACTATGGTTTTCCAACAAATTGTTAGCATGCTTTGCATTTAGAAACCTAGCTCTGAGTATCAGTAAAGAGAGAAGGCCAATAATATCTACCTCTGAGAATTTTGTGGGTAGTCACCATGGCTGAAAAGTTTCCACCACAAGCTTGATCATGATAGGCTTTGAGGATTTTTTCTTGTTGTTCCTTATCAACACACTTGAGAAAACAACCATCTATCCCTTTCTTGTAGAGTGCATGATTCCAAATCACATATTTGGTTGCTTTCATCCTGAGAGTTCTTCACTACTTGTAATCTAAATGAGGAGGGCAGTCCCCATAGGTAAGAAATAAAGCGATGTCTGCATACCATTCCTCTATAGTGTTCACAAAGAGAACTTGTGGGCAATCTTTTGAGCAGGTTGGGAAAGTGTCATCTCTTTCTCCAAGCTAAACTTTGAGAGATTCATCTTCAGCAATCAACTTGCACAAACCATTTCCTCTAACCATATTAGAGGGCTTAATCTCCAGGTCATACTCTTGGATCCTTGTAATCCAATTTCCTCTTTTGGCTCTGGGATCTTGTTGTGTCAAAATGGACTTGATTGCACTTCTGGGGACCATCACCACGGTGTGAGAGTTGAGTATGTAAAATCTGAAATTCTTCATGGCCTTGACCACTGTGTATGCATGCTTCTCCAATTGATTGTAATTTAGTTCATGCTTCTTCAAAGGGCAGCTCATGAAAGAAATAGGTGCTTCCAATCCTTCATCATTCTTCTAAACTAGGACAACAAAAAGAGTGTGCTCTAAGGCATAACAGTACATGATGAATTCCTTGCTGAAATCTAGAGATACCAGCTGTTGGAGCTTTGGCAATGGCCTTCTTGATTTCTTCAAATGCTGATTTTCCTTCACTACTCCATTTAAAACCTATTTGAGGCTTCATCATAGAGGTGATATGATTTGTTAGTTCAACAAATTTAGGGACAAAGTAGTGAAGAAAATTTACCTTCCCAAAGAATGAGTGCACTCCTTTCTTACTGGTGGGAAGAGATAGTGCTTGAATAACACTTACCCTCTCAGGGTCAATATGTGCTCCATGCTTATTCACAATGTGTCCCAACAACTTGCCTTCTATGACTCCAAAGATACACTTCTTGGGATTTAGAGAAATGCCATGCTTTCTACATCTTGCAAGAATCTGCTCCAAGTGGAATATATGCTCACTTCTCTTCTTTGAAAACATGGTTAAGTCATCAAGGTATATGACAATGAAATGCTTGAGATCTTTGAAAGCTAGGTCCATGGCTCTTTGGAAGGTGGCTCCCACATTGATCAGGCCAAAAGGCATCCTGCTATAAGAAAAAGTTCCCCAAGGAGTTGTGAAATCCGTCTTGCTACAATATTCTTCAGCCACTTTAATTTGATTATACCCTGAGAAGCCATCAAGAAAAGAGAGCATCTCAGATCTAGTAACTGCTTGTAGGATATGATCCATGATCGGAAGAGGGTAGTTTTCTTGAGAGATTCCTGATTCAGAGTTATAAAATCTACACATATTCTAATCTCCCCATTTTTCTTTCTGACTGGTATAATGTTGGCCACCCATGTTGAGTGGTGAATGGGGAAAATGATTCTATCATTTAACATCTTGTTCACTTCTTGCTTGATAACATCAACAATCTTTGGATTATAGGGTCTTTGATTCTTCCTGAAGAGCTTAGCATCCTACTTCAGAGGAATGGAATGATTCATTTCCTTTATTTGAAAATATTTGAGCTCATCGTAAGAGTAGGCCAGCACATCAAAGTACTTTTTAAGCAAAGCAATGAACTTCCTTTTCTCTTCAGGTGAGCAGCATTTTCCAATGTTGACCATCCTTGGATCTTCAGAAGTCCCAATGTTTTCCTTTTCAAAATCAGATCAGCAAAGGTGAGAAGATAGCTTTTCTTTTTCATGGATAAATTGTTCATGCTTGTCAAACAGTCATCCAGAGAGACTAGACCTTTGGGGATCTTGTTACCTTTCAATCTTATCATGCCTTCATCACCCACTCTTTCAATTTCATTTGACGCATCTTCATCCACAACTTCTCCATGTGTATTAACACTTCCCTCAAAGAAAAGATTATTAAAGTTTTCTCTTTTCTTCAAGAAGGTTAAAATCTTATTGTTATCATCATTGAAAACTTGCCGGTGATCTCAAAGCGTTATCAAGTACACTTTTTTGAAGCCCATCTTAATGGTTATTTTTTCCTTGCTTTGAAGAGGGATGGGGAAGTCAATAGGGATACCGATACTTCTAGAATAATCTCTTTCATTTTGTTATCTTGGGATGGCTTCAATAGAGAATGCATCAAATCAATGCAATCCCACACTCTATTCTTGTAATGCCTGAGCCTTGGGTTCTTCACCTAGTATTGCTGGACGGATTTGCTTCACTATCACTTCTGCATCACCAAGGCATCTCAGATTTTTGATTCCCATGTCTTCCACTACACTTATGTCTAAGGGAAGAGCTTCATATTCTGTTGTATTGTTGGTGTTGTCAAATCTGTAGTTTGTATGCAAAAGGATGCATAACATTGGAAGGAGAGTACAACACAACACCAGGCCCTGAGCCTACTTTGGAATGGATTCCATCAAACTCCATAGTCTAGACTTGATATTTCTCTAATTCCGAGGAAATTGGAAAGTCTTCTTCTTGTTGTGAAGTAAGGAAATAGTTTCCTAATCCACAATCTTGAAAGAGGATATTATCTCTTGGGTCACTGGAACTTCTTCTTTTGTAAACTTCATTTTTGTACCATAAGTAACCTCTTCATCTCACCTTTTATTGCAATAATTGTAGAGATCCAATCCATCTTTATATCTCCACCAAGGTCTCTACAAAACTTCTACTCAAGAGCATGCCAAAAGATGCTGGAATGTCTGCCACTAAGATGGTTAGAAGTACTTTCTTATCAAGATATTCAGCCAAATCCACTTGTGCATCTTTTATCCTTCCTACTAGTGGTACTTGCTTAGATTCCATTAAGTAACAAGCTCTATTAACTCTGGTTAGTGTCAGGCCAAGAGCATTGGAAAATTTGAGTGGCATTACATTATCAAAAGCTCTGGAGTCAATGATGCAATTGTTGAGCTCAAAACCATTCATGAGAAGAGACAAGTAGAAGGGTTCCACCTTATCTATTTTGGAAGCACTTAGGGCCAACATGTTTTGGGTAGGTGGTGTAGATGGTGTCGGGATTAGACCTTTATAATTTGAACTTGAAGGTATAGAACTATTGCTCTAAACAACATTGATTAGTCTATCAAACTAAGCAGGGTGTGTTTGCAAGTATTCAATCTTTGAGAGCTGCACTTTGGTCTTACTTGCATGTTCCAAAAATCAAATGGGACAATGTTGGATGAGGGGGAAGTTCCTAGAGTGAGGGAAGGTTTACATGGTAAGGGTATTTGAGGAACTTTGGCTGAATTAGGATAGACTTCATTAGAGGGAGAAGTGTTTTTAAAAACTTGTGAGATAGAAGAAGGAAAAGGTGACTTACTAGATATAACAACCTGATCTCTAGCAGCCATTTGGCCTAGTTTCATTTTGGCTGAATCCATCAAGGGTGGTAATGGTGAGCCTCTACTGATGATCTTCTTTTGTGTGGTTGCTAGAGTGGGATATTCTTTAGTTTTCTTTTCCTCTTGAGCCATAGAGGGTAGAGCATCTTTCTTAGATTGAGCTCGAGTGAAGACAACACATGAGAATCTTGGGGCTTCCTCTTCTTCTTCCCCATCATCCACAAACTCGAACAAGCCATTGTGCATATCAACTTCTTCAATTTCAAGGTAGCCTTCGTAATCCTCTGTTATTTCTCCTTCAAGTTCATCAATTTCAGCATCCTCTCTTGATTCTCTGGTGTCACAGATAGCATTGACAGGAGGTGCTTCAAGGAAAGTTGGTGAGGAGGTGGTGCAATTATTTTTCTATCAGGGAAGTTTTTCCTCCTTGGATAATTTCTCATTGTCATTTGGGACAACTGTTTCTTCAAGGCAACCAGATCATTCACCATTTTTTGGAACATAGGATCTGTAGTTACTGAATTTGAACTCTGACCCTTCTGCTTCCCATTTAGACCTTTCACCTTTCCAGAGAGGATTAAGTCATCATCAGTTTCAATGGAAAAGTTTTGATCTTCCCTCAATGTGTTTGGTTGGGCTCTTCTGAGTAAGAAACCAACTTCTGATGACAAGGCACTGATGAAGAATCTTCTCAAGTGGTTCTTAGGAGGTAGCACATCTTCAGGGACTCTTCTTATCAGTCTATCAAACCTTGCTACAAATTCCCTCATGGATTTAGAGCTTTCTTTCTTTATTTAGACTAATTGCACTAAAGATCTCTTGACCATCTTTAGTGCTCTTGAATCTGTTTTCAAATGCTTTTTTAATATCTTCCCAACCAATAATAGATCTTGCAAGAAGTATGTAAAACCATTTAGTAGCTTTCTCTTAGAGTGAATCCGTAAAAGTCTAACCAACACATCTTCATCTTCAACACCTAACACACCACAAGCAATGATGAAGGATGCTACATGTTCTTTAGGGATTTGGGAGCCATCTCCTTTGAATTTGGGAAAATTATTTCTCAAACCTCTTGAAAGATCATGGAGAATTCCCCGGAGACCAAGTGGACCAGTATTTATTCCCCATGGTACATTGGGTGTACATGCTTCACATTCATTATCAGCCATTATGTTTCTATTTCTGGATTCTTCAGTAGCTAGGGTTGCTTCTCTTTCCTCTACTGCAGCTTGGAGTCTTGTAATTTCTTCAAGTTGAGCTCTAATCTCTTCCTCTCTGTCAAACTAATCTATAACCTCTGATTCTTCTCTCTTTAACTTCTCAAAATTAGGGTCAATCACTCCTCCTTGCCTTAGCTAGTGAGTATACCTTCTATCAGCCAACTTGAAGGCTTATTGTCTTCTCTGAGGTGCTGGAATCTATTTTTTCTCTTCCAACAGGTTCTTCTTCTTAGTCCAAAATCTTTGTAGCAATAGAGTAATGTTTTACACTCTACCTACTATGCCAAATAGCCTCCTTCAGGTCTGAAATGATATCTTCTTTGATATGAAAGAATGAAGAAGGTCTCTAGGAGGATTTTCAAGAATATTCATACTCGTATTCATGTGGATCACAAGGAACTTTAGACTTCAAAAACTTAAACAAATACTTTAAAACCTTGTGGTCATTTTAGGGTGCAGATGCTGCAAACTCTGCCCCACGGTGGGTGCCAAAAACTGTTGGCTAGAAAAAATTTCTTATGGACAAATTTATGGATTTTAGGCCAACGCTATGGGAATCTAAGTCCCTCTACATTTGAATGGTGCAACTCCCATTATTTAGCATGTAAAACCGAAGGATTTTAATGGTGGTTTTTCAACCAGAGATCCATAGGGGCACTCCACTGACCCTATGGAAAAGCCTACAATTTCTTGCTAGGGTAGAAATTAATCTAAGTATGGGAAAGGGAGTGGGAAAGAAGGAAAGAAGGTCAATGATACAGGTAGAATATCAGATGCCTATATGCATTGATCAGAAAGTTCATAACATGCATTAACTAATAGAAGAAAGACAAATTTGTAATTTCTGAGCACAAGACAAAATAAAACACACTGGTCACAAAGCACCAATCAATTTTTCCATTGGGGACATAAAATTCCTTCCTTTTTTATTGATCTCAGAGTTGAAACTTGTACACAAGTGGGAATAGAAGAAAAATGTAGAGGAGGAGAATAGAAGAAGATTGACTATCGTTTTTGTCCATTTGTTTGCAAAACGTGCTTCCAGTTTTCAAATTCGATTGTTAGCCCCACGAATGACATTGAAGGGTCATTATATTCCCCAAATTCAAATGGTTACAAACCTATAAATTATCCATGCCTCTTCAAATTCCATCCTTGTGAAGAAAAACACCCATGTCATGTCAAAAACTAGACCCTACGAGAAAATGTTACACCTAATTTTCCAGTTTGAATATAAGATGTTAGATTTGCTCCATGCATTTGGATCTTGGGCCATTGCAAACAAATTTGATCATTTCCCCTCTTCTAGATTCCTCTGCAACAAAGAAAATGCTTCTGACGAGCCAAAATGAGCTTCGTGTGTAAAAATGTGTTTCATATTTCAATTTTCTAATTTTCATATGAACCGTTTGATCCTTTTCCCTAATTGCTTTGAAATCGGGCCATCCACATGGTAGGAGAACATTAGAGTGAAGTCGGGAGGAACTTTTTCAATTTTTTTGCATGCTAGAGATATTTTTTTATTTTCTCCTACAAAACTCCATCAAAATTTAAAATTGAAGTGTCCATCATGTAGCGAATTTCAACATCTTTCCATTGATATCAAAAATGAGAAAAACCAAGCAATGGTTTGAAAGATATGGCCCTCTTAAGATTTTGGGCAAAAAAGGAAAATTCCAAAGTCAAAATTAGGGTTGGCGAGGTCAAACTTTAAATTTTGACTTTTGGAAAAATTTCCCAAAAAACTCCACAGGCCCGTAGCTCCGATCTGCAAATGAAATGTGGCGTGATTTGAATGGATACGGGTCACCATGTAATTCTGAACATTCTAACCATTTTTGGAAAATGGCTCAAAATCTTGATTTCTCCCATGGGCCCGCTGCCCGATCCGTGATGACACATGGCGTGATTTGATTGACCGAGGGTCACGACTCACCTTCAAACATTGTGACCACTTTTGCCAAAATAATCAAAGTCTAAATTTCCTCCACCAGCCCATTTCTCTAAGGACATGTGGTGCCTTGTGATTCATCCACGGGCCGAAGACCATTTATTTTCCTTTCTCCTTTACGGGCTTGCGGGCCAAAATTTGCCTTTGAGCCTTTTAACCCCAAAAGGGCTAAGTGCAAAATTTATCTCCTCCTCTCGCTAATGCATTTATTTCCCCTCCATAGACCATGGTCCACTTTTTTAAATTTTCACCTTTTTATCCCAAAGGGCTATAAGTCTCGAAAATTTCCTCCTCAAGCCTACTTAGGAAAATTTCCCCTCCAAACTCCATTGAGCCATAACTTGCAAAATACAAGGAGTTAGGAGGATTTCCATACCTTTCTGGAAAGGGGAAATAATTATCTATCTGATGGAGGTGTTTCTAAGAATCCTTGATCCCTTGGGAAGTTCCATATTTCAAAAAACTCACACTGGACCATTTTCAAATGGTGACAACTCAAAAAATTTATAATTCCAGACTTGGGAAAAGAAGGAAAATTTTTAGGGACAATAATACCGATGTCTAACAACTCTCCATGATTTTATTCCTTATAAATTTTTTTTTCCTAGCTCTAGAAATAATGTCCTTATAGGATCTCTAGCAAAGAAAGATCTTCTTCCTTCCATCTTTGCAAAGATTAGTAACAAAACTCACTTTACAGAGGTTAAGAGAGTGGTATTCATCAAGAATCAAATCAACAAGGATTCACCACTAAGGATTTCTACCTTAGTTGTGAAAATGCACTAAAATATGATCTATAAATACTAGAAACCTGGACATGGGATGATCTGAATTTTCGTACCCAAATTTATCAATGAAATCTAGTGCATTAGGTCTAGAAACTGAAATAATTGCACACAACACTTGCAACCTTGAATACTTCTTACAGGCATGAATACGAGATGATGTTTGAAAAAATATATTATCACTTAGAGCATATAATAATTTTATAATAGGGTTCTAAATATGAATCAGTAACCACTATCTCCCCGACAACAATGCCATTCGGGTGTTGGTACCCATACTGATTCTCTCTCAGAAGTTGAGCAACATCACAGGTTTTGCAGGGAGCTTAGATACAAGTAGAGCATGTAGTGTGTCATTTTGTAGCCGGGGATGAACTTCAGATTGCTCTTTATAACTCATATGTGGACAAATGGGTAGCACCCTCAAGAGGATTTGACCTATCCTCACTACTTTATGGTTATGCCTTTCAACCAGGGGTGAAAGAACACTTTTTGTATCCCGTTGTTTGTGGAGGAGATGGAGATATCTTTCCTTGTGAAATTATTAAGAAGAACTTGAAGAAAATATGATCAAAGCAAAAAAACCTAACTCTCACGAGTTGTCACTCTAGATAATGGAGATATTTTCTAAGCAATTTTTAGGCCACTAAAGACAATGAAAACCTGATTGTTTTTTCATGTTTTGGTAGTACAAATTATGTATTTTTATACACACATGACAAACAGAGGTAGTATGGGTATGATTGGTTATTTTTAAATGATATTTTGTGGGAGGTGAGGTAGAAAAGAAATTGATTCACCAGATCCTTGAGAAATTTTGCAAAAATGGAGAGCTTGAACAACATAATACTTAGGGATGGCTAAGATGTTCCTTTAACCAAAATATGTGCTTTAATGGAAGCCTAGATCAGCACTTTTCACATAAACTTCAAGGATCCAAAATGAAGGCTCAAATTGGAAAACTTAACTAAACATTATCAAACTCTGTTTCATCAGGCCTAAGATACCCTCAAAGGCTAACAAACAATCTTATAGTCATGCTAGGAGTCACAGTGATATTAAATTTGTTTAATTCACTATCAAATGAAATATCTTCTCGATAAATGAAATTGTAAATTCCACCAAACTATCACAAGGATAAGATATTATGTGATTCAAAAATATTTCAATGTAAGAATCAATGGGAACAACAAAACTATTTGCAAACATTCAAGAATGAAGCAAACACAAATTTTGCCTAAAAATAATGTAGGTTAAATCATGTTTGATTAAATTTATCAACAGGGGAAAGTTTCTAGAACAATTTCGAGCTTATCAATGGTTGTACACTTGTAACCACCTTGACATGATCAAATGTAACATAAAGGAGATAAACAGGCTTCTTCAGATGGTTTCTCATAAGGATGGGTTCTATTAAGCTTTTCTCTTAGAAAAATCAGTCCCGACCTCTAACACTCTAACCATTTGCATGATAAATTCGTACAATTTATAACATTTTACAACAGATTTTCCCCAAAAACTCCAAAAATTAAGTGTACTAGTGCTCTTCATGATCCCGATCATGATTTCCATAATCAAATCTATAGAAATTTGTTAGGTCCTTGGGGGTAGATCTCTTCAACACCTCCCGAATTCAAATCCTTCTGGTAGATCAATTTTCCCTCTACTCGCCAACCAATTCTGCCCCTAATCTATCAAATCTTGTTCTTTGCATGATTGGGAAGAAAAAATGGAAGATCGAGATCGAGCCTAGAGGTCATATTTCATCTTAATGGCAAAATACGTCCCTGGATTTTCCTCACCAAACCAAGATATCAACATGTCTTTCGCGTGCTAAGGAAAGAAAAATCAGGTCAAATCCAAAAGTGATATTGCATATTTAATGGTGAGAGAAATTTATAGACCTTTTCTCGACCAAACCAAGATACCAAATTAATTCTCCTCTCTTTTTGGCATGTAAGAAATATGAAGAAATCAGGAAGAATCACATCTCTAGGAGCTCTGGAGTGAAAATGGTGAAAAATCATATACAGATGCATAGCTTCCATTGATTTCTATTTTGAATTTGGATCATCCATCTGGAAGATCCACTTTAAAATGGGCTTGCGGGTTCCTTTTTTCCTTTTACAATTTTTTGGAAAAATGTAAATTTTTCACATTTTGCTCCACGCCTCTGCTCTTGAGAAATGATCCTGACACGTGTCCTAAGGTGGGTCCGAAAGGAACCGCGACCAAATTTTGATATTTCACCTCCTTTTGAAAAAGGAAAATTTCTCCAAACTTTCCCCGCATCTCCACCCTTCCGCTTTTATTTTGTCATGTGGGTCTAGCGGAACCCCTCTTCCTTTTACAATTTTAACTCACTTCTCCATAAAAGGAAAATTTTCCAAATTTCCCCTACAATTCGCACCTCCGCCATTAACGAAACAAAATTTTGACTATTCTTTGTTGAGCTTGCAAGTCATTTTGATGATTTAATCCTTTTGATGACAAGAGGAAAAAATCCAAGTTTCCGTCAATGGTCCGCTCCTTGCCCGTTGACTTTTCAAAGCCAACCTTGACCTACTCCTTGTCGGGCTTGCAGGCCATTTTGATATTTTAATCCTTTTGATGATAAGAGGAAAATAATCCAAGTTTCCTTTGATCATCCGCTTCCCGCATTTTTGACTTTTTAAACTAGCACACGTCACAATGGTGCATCTTGAGATGGTCCCCAAAAGTTGAGACCTTGAATGAGCGAGGGCTCACCACGTGTCTTGGCATGACAAAATTTCTTTGAAGGCTTAAATTTCAGCGAAGGCACCATGTGTCAGGGTCTCGAGGAAATCTCCTTTGGCCATTGAAAATTCCAAGAAAAATGTAAAGTCAACGGAGGCCTCTAAGTGTCCTCCTGGCGCTTCTTTAAAATAAAATTCAAGGGCTGGTCCTCAAACATGTGTGGTCCCTCCATGTGTCTTAGGCCTCTCAAAACCTTTTGAAAAAGACTAAGTATGGGAAGACCTGGTGGAAGCCTCCACGTGTCCTCCCAATGTAACTCCAAGGCCAACCAAAAATCAAATCTAAAAATGAACACCGTTCTTCCACCTAGACAAGATTTTTAAGTTGAGGTGATTCACAAAATTCTTGAAGTACACTACTAAGCCACATCCAACCAAAAAATACCATGTTTCCAGTTGATGGAAGGATGTAAATTTGACCAAGAGAAATGCCCATCAAATTGTAAAATGTGGAAAAATGACCATTTGAGCCTGGAGATGAAATTTTCTCCAAGGACGAAGAATTTAGAAATGTTACAAGGCTCAAATACATTCCTATGAGATACATCCATTCATTTTTCTTCAAGTATTTAGGAAAAACACGATAAGGAAAACAAATCCTGAGTGTGGAAAATAGAAAGACGAGATAGATTGATTTTTACACCCAAATGTAGACACTAAAATTAGGTCACACTCCCCTTTAGTCCCTCAACGAATAAGTACCCTTTATCACATTCACCTAGCTATGGCCCCCTTTACCCCACTAATATTAATTTAATTAATTTAATTAAATTAATGCATTATCCTCACTATATTTATTATTTAAATATCTTATTTAAATAATATCCCCACATATAGTTCACTTAGACACCTCACCAAGCCAACTCAACCTAAGACCTATTCTTAGCAAGTTCCCATAACTAACTAAGACTTACCCAAACCCTAAAAATCAATGCCTACATTCCCTCTAACCACATTCCCACATGCTCACAAGAAGCTCCCAGTCTAATCCATAGGATAATGACACGAGATCCAAGGAAATTAGGAGGATCTCCCTAGTTTAGTAAACCTAGAAAATCCCACCTTGACCGACGTCGGTTACCCCTAACCATCGCCGGTTAAGCCGGACTGTCGTTGGTTACCCCTTTTAACCCCTAAAATACCTTATTCTCAAGGTTGGAAAACATTGGGAGAAAGTTGACAAGCAAGAAAACATCTCAGAGAGATAACCCATCTTCAGAGATCCAATTCCAGCAAAAACTCACATCCGGGGAGGGAGATTGAGCATCTTCTCCTGCACAACCATCCTAGCCATGATCTGATCTATCCAAGCAAAGAGGAGTGTACATATAGCCCATGCAAAATCTTTTATTCAGTTGGTGATCACTTGCAACCTTCAAACCCATCATCAGCACCTCCACCCCTCACACATGCAGACATTCAGGAACAAAATCCAAGTAAGTACAACATCATACTTTCCTGGTTATTTCATTTCATCATCATTTTTCATCCATTGTTTATCTTGCTCCCTATTGACCTTATCCACATTTTCAACTCTGTATACCCATTAAAACTTAGCAAAATCCTACTCCAATCACCCAATACCTCATCCCAACCAACCAAAGTCTTTTGTCTGACAATAAAAAGGATACCCTAACTTGTTTTGTGACATTTCCAGATCTAATCAGAATCGACACCGGTTACACCTAACCGCCATTGGTCATCCTTGAACGACACTAGTCTCTATGTTTTCCCACACATCTCTTAATAGATACCTACCTACCTAATTTTATCTCACCCTCTTTCACATGTGATCTACTCGAGACCCTTTATCAGACCTACAGAGACCCAGAACCAATCATTTAACCTTTGGATTCTATTCTAGCTTAGCCTGTTAGATTAGATCTATTTCTTATTGTGTTTTTAAGTGAGATACCTAAATCATTTTAAAATAACAATAGGATTTACTTTGTTTACAACATTGAATTGTTTAAAATAGTGGACTGACAGCCATCTAGGAAGTATCATACTTCCCAAATCTAGCATACGCTAGGCAGTTCACTACCCATATTGTTTAATTCCTTCGTGGTCTTATTTTCATTATAGGTAGTTCCTCCTAGCCAAAAGGAAGCTCTCACAATCAGTTGTGGATTCGAATTCATATGCGTGCAACAACCCATCAACCGAAATTTGAATAGGTATTCCTCCTATGCCCGTTACCCTATCTGTTTCATCAACACTTCAAAGAAAAAATCTAAGAAAAAGGTGAAACATTTTGGCATGCCCGTGGGACCCATCCGGTTCCTTACATTTCATTCATTCCTAGAAAAAAATTGTGTGTTTGTTTCCCTTCTGAAAAGCATGCACACTAATTTTCTTCTTTGGTAATCCACCTCTTCTTTCTATTTTCTCTAAAGGAAACTTTTCTTTTGGTGTAATTAAAAAGAATCATTTCTTCATGTTTTCTGCATTGTATTAAAAGAGCATCCCTCTTCCTCTTCAACTTATCATGTCATCCAATTTTACATTTTCCATTTGGGTTTAAAAACAAGTGCATTCCATTTTGATTTATTGCATTAGATCACATTAATTGAGGAAAACCTATACGCTGGAAGTCATGACCAGCTGATGGTTGACAAACGAATCATAGAAAAGCACTTCTATCCTTTTCTCTTTCTCTAAGTCTTACCAAACCACACAAAAATTCAAAATACATACATTCTTAAACAACATCCTACCTAGAAGAATTTGTAGGTGATCACATGATCACGACATAGTGGGCACCTAGCTCGCTGCTCTATCGAGTCATACTTCAGAGCGAAGCCTGCCCCCACCATAACATACCTAAAACCTCACCTTTTAGATCTCCTTCTTTATAGGAAGCCATCCTCACCAAAAAATCTATTTCATAATTCATGTGTCAGTCCCTAAATAGCATAAGCTAAACAAACATAATAGAAAAGGCACTCCTAGGATCACATTTTCTTAGTGTTTTTGCTTGGCTTGCGTTTTGAGGTGAGAGATCACATTCATCACTTTTTTGTTCATCCTTGCACGCTCCTCATCATAGCTGGTGTATTCTGGCTTTTCTTGAGTGTGCCTGGGCCATATCATCATCATTCCTAGAATTTTGGGTCTGATTCTACATCAGATTTTAATTCACAACCACTTTCTTTCATCATTGTTTCAATTTCACAGTAACCGTCATCGATTACCTCTGACCGCCATCGGTTATACCCAACCAACATCGGTTCCAAGTCCTTTTTCTAACCTACTCAAAAGGACATTTTTACTTCACTTTCTTCCACTTTTCATAGTCTCTGTCACTATCATTATTCTCATTGATGTTTTAAACATCCTCGATTTGGCATACTTGTTAGATTTTACCTTTTGCCTCGTTGTTTACTCACTATCCATTTTCTATAGTGACCGGCAGCGGTTATCCCTTACCGACATCAATTTTCCCTAACCAGCATCGGTTATCCTATTTCACATTCTAGCCATCATTTGGTCCTTCATCCACTTTTTAACACCAGATTTTCATGTTCTCGCTATTCTCTATCATTTATAGAGAAGCACCCTTTCTACTGATCAAGATCTGTTCACATGGTGTTGACCCAAAGACAAGCAAGCACCCTCATATACCACGCTAGTTATCAATCATTCCCACTAGTCCTTCACCACCTTCTATTTTATCACCAGCCATGGATCCCATCCAACCTAATACTATTTCTATCGAGATGAGGAGTTTGCATGACTCCTTGACAAGAACCTTACTACCTTGAAATTTTACCTTTCTCACTCGTCCACTCGAGATGCCTCGGGTCAGTTGATATACGGCATGCCCGTATCTATCCCCTAACTCTCGCACCCACTTCCGCATCGGCCCCATCTGGCTTTATGCTGCCCGCATCCACCTTACCTCTAGTCATTTCACAGTTAGGTTCTATACCCACTATGACTGCCACATCTGTTACCTCTGTGGCACCCATTACATCCACCGTACCCTCGACAACTACCCTAAACACAACCTCATCCACCCCTAATGTCTCATACATACCTATAGCTACATTCCCACCTCCAGTGTCGGTGACCCCTACCCCATTTCAGAACGTGGTTCTTTCCATTCCACAATCATTAGCCCCTATTGCCACTAGGGTTACCATGACCCTTCCACCCCCATATACATACTACCAACAACCTCCTGTTTCATCCATTATTCATTCTGGTACGTACCCCCTATTTCACTACCTTATTCTCCACCACCCTACATGGTAGCCCCATACACTAGAGTGTCACCCCTGTTATATGCCCAAAACCAACCTCCTCATGCTACAGGAGGCATCCAATCATCACAACCCACCAATGACCTAATTAAATTGATGTTGGACAAGATGCAAACATTCGAAGCTTTGGTTTCTAGCTCCCGCAACACTCTCACCTATGATGAGATTTGCAAAGAGCCTATTCACCCATCCATTTCTATATGTTCATGCCTCTTGTGCATTTGGAAATTCTAAATTCAATCATTTCAATAACAAAGAATACCCCAAAGAACATTTGCATTCATTCAAACATGGGTGTTATCTAATCACTCATGATGATGCCTTGCTTTTGAGAAATTTTCCCATGTCCCTCACTAGACCTGTATTAGATTGGTATAGTGGGTTACCTAAACACTCTATATTCTCATTCAATTAGGTAGCCCAAGCCTTCTTGGATCATTTCTCTATCAATATCGTCAAGAAGGTTACCATGAATGATCTATATTCCACACGTCAGTATGAGGATGAATCCATCACATATTTTGTTGCTTGTTGGCGCAGCCTAATCAATCAACTTACCTTCCAACTACCACAAACTGAACTCATCGAGCTCTTCACACAAGCTTGCACTAGACATATCTCCCCGACCTTGCAGGTCCAAACCTTCCGAACATTCGATGAGGCATTCACTATGGCACGAAAGTTAGAGATTCGGGCCATCGAAGAGAAGAAAATATAATTACGCAATAAGAATTCAGCATTCAAGTCAAATGATACCTCTTCCTCTTCCAAACCATAAACCAATTATTCAAAAGCTAAGGGCACCGCTAACGTAGTGGTACTCAAGGCCGGTCGAGCTCACCTATCGAATCAGGCTACACCCTCATCTAATCTCTCACCTATCTAGACTTTTTAATTCAGATGAGAGTAGTGAAAATATACCCCAATTGGGGAACCTTACTCTTCTATCTTATAAAATCTTATCAAATCCAGAGCCATCACCCTTCCACCCATAAAACCACACACTGGTTTTGACCCTACTCACCCCATGCCCACATGGTATAAAGAACATGATTTTTGTAACTATCATTGAGTAAAGGGTCATAGTGACGAAAACTACATCACTTTCAAGAATATTGTCCAAGAAATTCTCAAGAAAGGTGAGTTAACTATGGATAATCCCAATGCCACCCCCAACCAAAATCTACAAATCTTCAAAAACTATTTCCCAACCATGCCCTTCATCCAATCAAACCGGTGAGACATCAACTCACGATACCCATACCCGTGAGGTTCACACTATCTTTAACGAGGTACATGTCACCTCTCAATTACCTCACATCCCTTTAATAGAGGAAATCCTATCCTGAAATCCTCCTTCCACATTGGAACCAACCTCCCTGTTCCTTCACCAATAGAGGAACACCTTTCATCTCCTTCATCACCTACAGAGGGGTCTTCCGCTAACATTGAGACCATCTCACCCCTGGCTTCTCCACTTAGAGAACCTTTACCTACAGTACCTCCTCCACCCATAGAGGATCTTCCATTACCTCCTCTACCCATGAGAGGATCACCCATTATCTCCTCCACCCGTAGAGTAGTACCCATTATCTCATCCACCCAAAGAGGAGCACCCATTACCTCCTCGACCCACGGGAGGAGCACCTATCCATTCCTCCACTTATAAAGGAGCTCCCATCATCTCCTCCACCCATCACAGACCCATTTGAGATACCTTTTCCTTTTGGTGAGCATTCTCCATCACCTACCCAAAATCCAATAGACCTACTTTTGGCTCTCTTACCCACTAAGCTCAAGCCGCCCATTCCCCATCTCTAAGATGCATTTTACGAGAATTCCCATTAGGTCCTCACCAACTCCACCCACAGATGTGCCATTCTCACGTTTGGCCAATCACTTAGATTATGTGGATAGGGATTTACTATGGGGGTGCCTCTTACTCCTTGTCTCAACACAGATGCAAAGATCCCTCACTGATACCTCCACTATCTACCCAAACACATTTTGACCCATCAAACCAAATACAACCACTACTATCGCAACCCCTTCCATGATACCCATTAGCACTCACACCACACCCTTACCCATAACCCGACCTACATCTAAACCCAAACCCATACCCACAACATTTTCCTCCACTAAACCTATTACCACTTTAGGGGTCACCCTGACCACTAGCCTTACTCATCCACCTATTAAATTGGATTTAGCTACATCCTCCAATGTCAATACCACACCTACTCTAACACCCAAACTAAAGAAATGAACTCTTGAATAATTAGGAATAATCAGGAAGTGGATATTGAGGTTGTGTCTCCTCAAATCTAGGTCATGGATAGGATTAAAGAAGGATCTCATGAAGTCGGGAATAATGAGAATATCAATTCGAGCTCAAGGATTTTTTATGCTAAAATAGTGAATGATACTCCTTCCTAGGTTGATTCTTAAGTAAAGAAAAGGAAGAGAGTTGTCAAGCCAATTGACATTGATTTTGATGCCCTTTTCAAACTTTCGAATGACACCATTCCTAAGAAGCATAAGGTTCTTTCTCAAATAATGATGGATAATGATGGAAACAAATTTCCAAACCTTGCCATTCCACAAGTGGATAAGGAGCACGATGCTATGATGCTGCTAACTATGAAGTTTCCAGACTAGAACTTGGAAGATCTAAATTAGAAAGTGACATGGCGATGGCTTGAGATTCAATTGATATCGTGCTAAAGATACTTTAGAAATACAAGTCTCAAAAATCTCAACTCAAGGATAAAAAGAATCAATGGGTGGAATATGTTCAACATTTGATAAATCCCATATCATCCACCTTCCTAGTACTAATGCAAAGTGCTACCCCAGATGAATATACTCTCAATTTGTCAAAGGAAATAAACACATTGGGATATGTCACTAAAACTTAGCTTTGAAAGATTCTTGTTTTAGGCTAGGGGATGATCAAGATCATGCGTTAAGCTTCAGTGAAGATGTAAGTGCATATTTTGATCCTATTCTTTCTTTCAACGAATTTTTTTTTCTCGCTATATCAAATTTGGATGAGATATTGCCTAGTTTACAAGAGATGACAAGTATGGAATCTTCAGTTTTAGCTATTGAAGATATTCTCAAATTTGAACATCGAGGGAAAATTTTTCTTTGGTGTCTACATCTCAAATCAAGAAAAACACTTCTTGAGGATTCCATGATCCATTATGAAAGCATGTGCAATGAAGCCTTAAATTCACTCTCCTTGATTCAGAATTCATGGTTGAGATTCCTTGTATCCTCATAAATGAGCATAATCAAAGGTGTTCATCGGAGTAGATGGAAGAACAATTTTCACAATTGTTTAAGGACATGTACACTCCTGCCAAAAATTTCTTGTTAGTTTCCATAGAGTGGTGCATCAAATTAAAGAACTTATTTGAGAATGCTCAATCAAAAATTGTTAATTCAAATGATATGCCGAGTAGAATTCTTGAATTATAGGTATTTTGTGAGGATATTCCTCGACCAAGTGAACCTCCAGAAGAAGAAAATATGTTTGAAACTTTAGGAAGGTTTAGATCCTTTCAACTAGCAAAATCGAAAGATCCTAGTTTCATTGGTGGTTCGTAAGTTGATTTTCTTGATTTCTAACAAAAGTGGGAAAGTCCATTTCTTATACACTTGAGATAGGTGGACCCCATTTCAATGGATAAGGAATTGGTTATTATTGTATATTTTAAAAGGTGTTGTTATTTGTTTTCAGAAAGAATGGATATTTTAAGTAATTTCTATTTTTGGGTTGTTTTTAATAAAGTTGTTGAAAAAGTCAAAGGTCACTTAAGTGCCTTATTTAATGATCATGTAAAACCCTTTACTACTTTCTAACCAAATTTTGGGTTATAATAGGTAGTGAGGGGCTCATTTGTAAGGGGTGACTTTGAGAGAGGAGAAGAAAATACTTTTGTGTGCAAGATTTGTTTCAGAAGAAATTTTATGTTCTTTTGTGAAAAACATTTTGGAATTAATGAAATACAAACTTTGTGTCTCATTCATTATCTCTTTTAATATTTGATGTTCTTATGTTCATTAGATGTTAGGTGTTTGAATCTTGATGCAAAATTATCTTTGATCTTATTGTCAACATTATTAATCGGTTGTTCTAGTTCACAATGATCAAGCTCTGATTATCTACTTGCTCATATGTGTTCCCTTTACACTTTCTTGTTTGGCTAACTCAAACTACATTTTATTTGTGTTAGTTATTCATCTTTCATCTTCATGCAATATTAGGATCTTTTTTACCTAACTCTTGCATGTTCTTTCAATTCATTCCATTTCACTTCTTTCCTTCATTCCATTCCATCTCCTTCATTCACTTTTCTTTCTATTTATGTTCCAAAATACCCCACATATAATTTTGAATGTACAATGTAAATACACTTTTGGTTTTCAATAAAGGAAGCCTCATCTTCATTGAGGAGGGACTTCTGTTCCCACACTATTACATATCATTTTCATGCATGAAAATCCATATGCTAATAGTTTTTGGTGACTCACTGGGATTTAGGAATCGTTAACCAGAGCTTCTTGGTTAAATCTTTATAACTATCCCCTCTCGCACAAGCTCTAGTTGTTCAACCTAACCTTGTTCCTAATGAATATTTCCAAGGAGACATTTCTGCCAACCTTCAAATAGTAGCTTGGAAAAACCATGAAAGCTTGTAGTAATTTGTGGTTGTTGATAAAGCCATTGGCAGAGAAATCTACATCTAAGACCTTAGAAGAAGAGCACCCGCACTTGTGGCGGTAAGACCTCCCGGACACGTGCTAATCATTTTTCACCACGCGATCCTCTTCCACCAAGGTAAAAAGTCATATGACTATTACAGCTTAACCCACCTATCTTGCAAGAAAATCTTGTTTTGTAGATACTTAAGAAGACATATCATCATATTTGAGGCAAGCTATTTGGGTAAAGTGCACAACTAACCATTATTTTCATCTCACCACATCAGTACTAGATAACAAAGAAGTGAAAGCCACAGAGTTGCTATAAATATTAGGTAGAAATAGATCAAGAAAGAGAGCGAAGAGAAAAGACTAGAGCCGGTTAAAACACACCAAAGGATCCCTTCACAATAAAGATTCCAAACCGGAAGGAAAGAGGTTTAGGTGAGGAGAAAAAGGTAAAGGTCGATCTGACCCCACTTTTTTTGACTTTCAAGGAAAATTTAGTTTCAAGTTATCTCCTCCAAAGAAGAACACACTCGTAGATTTACAAGCCTCGCATCAAGTCATGAAAGAGAAAGCCATGAAGGAATCACTACTAGTCAAGCACTTGTCCTTACTCTCATTGTTTTACCTTTGCATACCACCTTTCCTCAAATGGAAGCTAATGTACCATGGGGAAATGCCATATTCCCATTGGCCTTACCTACTCAACATGAACTCCCATGAGGATCAAGAAAGATTCTTCCCAAGTTTGACGGAGATGGGAAGACATCACCAAATGACCATATTTCTACCTTTTTTGCTGCATGTGTTGTTTTGTTGGTAGAATATGAATATGTTTCTATTCGTCTCTTCATCAAGACATTGCATGATGTTGCTGTAGATTGGTTTCATCATCTTCCCAATGGATGTATCACAAATTGGAATGATATGAAAACTAAGTTTGAAAATTGATTCAAGATGGAAGAAGATGAACATGCTCTTCTTGCCCAACTATCTCAAGGGAAGAAAGAGCCAACATAACCCATGAGGAATTTCATGGCTAAATTTAACAAAATGGTGAACAAATTTCTTCGCTCGGATTCATCAAAACCTTTATCGATAAAAATGTTTCTTTATTAATGCACAACAATTAGAAGTGTGCTATCATCCGAGAAGGGCTAGGGTGGCTACTTTGGAACTTGTTCAATCTTCTGCATAGAAATTGAAGATGACTTAATCATGGCAGGGAAATTCAAGAAAATTCCTCGAAAGGAAAGAGTCAAGAAACTCCCAATGCTTCGTAAACTATTCTCACTAAATTTGCTAATGATGTGTCTTTGGCTTTGAAAAAGCAAGTTGCTCAAAGTAGTAAACCTATTCCTTACAAAGAAATTCCAAGGAAAGGATACGTTCCCAAAAATCCAAGATGTAGGTGCTCCAACGAGGCTTGCTATGCAACTCTCACAACTAATTCCAAATGTGATTTCATTAAAGAAAGAGATGATGAGATCAAGTCATTGAGGTTGATGAGGAAGATCTCAATTTTGAGACATCTTAACTGAAGTTAAATATCTTGAGGGGGAAAGTAATAATCATTTCTTTAAGTACCATTTCAATGAGGAAGATGAATATAAATAAATTATAGAAGATATGAATAGTCAATCTTTCGCCATTTTCACACGCTCTCAGAAAAAGGAGCAAGACACCACTAAGGCGGGAGATAAATAGGTTTCCAAGGAAACTCCCAAAGAATCCAAGAAAAGTGAGGCTCCTAAAGATTCCAAGGCGAATGAGGTTTCAAAGTTCAAGACTATTTTAAAGAAATGAGTACCTTTGTTAGATCAATCGGTTGGTAAACCAACTAGGAAGAAAGTTTCTTCTTCCACACTAGTGTCAACCAAGCCCGAGGCCAAGGTAAAAAATGTGCCATTATCAAGTTCAAAAGAACTTATATCTGAGACTTCAAGTATGGTTACTTTTCCTAAATTTGATATCATTGATCATATCAATAAAACAAAAATTTCCATGTCACAGGAAGATTACTTGAAGTCCAAAAAGGATCAACTCAAGAAATTGGTCCATTTTATCAAAGGTGACTCTACTATTCATTCCTCCAAAGGAATTCTGAAAACTCCCAAATATGGGAAAAATCAAAATATTGTGGCAGCCACTACACCTTCAAATGAAAAGATTGAACCTTTCTTTGTGTCCTTTCTGATCAACAGATGCAAATTAAGTAATTGCATTATAGACTCTAGATCCTCAAATACTTGTGATGCTTTGGAAAAAGTAGCACACGCTCTTGGTTTTACTTGTACGAGAACATTCGAGATCATGTTAATCCATGGAAACCAAGAAAGTTCTTCTAATCGGGCAGATTAAAGATGCCCAAATGGTTTTAGCCCAATTCCTCAAAAGAGAGTTAAAGTAACTATTTTAGTTGTTGATATTCCCGCCTCGTATGGAATGTTGTTGAGTAGGAAATTTTACAAGGATTTGGGTGGTGAGATTCAAATGGATTGGTCTCATGCCATGATTCCTATCAATGGAGAAATGAAAAATCTTATGTCGAAAGCTCAAGCAAAGTTCATGGTAACTAAAACTAAAGATCCTACACACAGATCCTTTTCCAAGGCTCAAGTATGGGTAATTATATGATGACTATAGAAATTCATACCCTTGAGATCACTTGCCAAGATTCCAATGAGATCTATACTCTTGAGTTTGATGGAAGTTGTTGCTCAATGGGCTCTGGTGTAGGAGTGGTGCTCATATCTCCAAATGGTAAAATATTTCCTTTTCCTACAAACTTGAGTTTTCAAATACTAATAACACTTGTAGAGTATGAGGTGTTAATCCTTGGCCTCTAAGTTATAGAGGAGAAAGGGATAAAAAATTTGGAAGTCTTTGGAGATGCGGAATTGATCGTGAAACAAGTAAGAAATCAGTTCCAAGTAAAGAATGATCGTTTGAGACATCGCATAAATAAAGTGTGGGACGAATAGAAGTCTTCAATGCTTTTTCCATAAAATATTTCCCTCACGAAAAGTATGACAAAGCAGGAACATTCTCTAGTAGTCTCAACTTCATTAATGATTCCTCATTCGTAATGTGATCAAGTTAAATACACCATTGAAATGGCTTTTAGGCCGAGTGTTCCCGATAATGCAAAAAATTGGAAAGTATTTAATGATGATCAACAAATTATTACCTTCTTGGAAAAGAGAGAAAATTTTGAATAGTTGTACTTTGAAGGAAGTGATTCGGCATTTCGTGAATCAACTACCTCACCCATTCGTAAAAGGAGTTGAGAATGAAGATTCTGTGATGGCATCATTCAACTCGAGGAAATAAAATTCCCAAAGGATTGGTTTCACTTGAAGAAATTTTTGACAAACATGAAAGGTTTATTAAAGAGAAAGAATAGGCAAGACTTGAAAATTCTACTGACTATGAGTAAGTTAATATCGGTACCAAGGATAAATGTCACCTAATCAATATTGGTAAGTGTTACTCACCTGAGGAGTGTAGGAAATTCATTAGTCTACTTACCAAATATTTTGACATTTTGGCTTATTCATACGAAGACTTGAAGTCTTTCCAACCTAGGGAAATGGAGCATGCCATACCCTTGAAACCTGGTGCAGTTCCATTTAGGCAGAAGAAAAGACAATATAATCCCAAGATTGCAGGACAATATTTCATGAAGTTCAAAAGATGCTAGATGCATGAATAGTGTTTCCTATTCGACATTCAACCTGGATAGCTAATATTGTACTGTTCACAAGAAAAATGGAGAAATTAGGATTTACATGGATTTCCACAATCTTAATCAGGCTTCCTTGAAGGATAACTACCCACTACCAGTGATGGACCATATTTTGCAGGCAGTAACTGGATCGGAAATGTTATCTATGCTAGATGGCTTCTCTGGCTATAATCAGATTGAAGTGGCTAGAGAAGATCAACATAAAACCACATTCACTACCCCTTGGGGTACGTTCACGTATAGAAGAATTCCCTTCAGTTTGATCAATGTTGGCATAAATTTTCAAAGGGCCATGGATATGGCATTTGCAGATTATAAAGACAAGATCATTGTGATATACCTAGATGACTTGACAGTGTTCTCCAAGAAACGAGAAGATCACCTAAGGGATTTGGAGAAAATATTGCAAAGGTGCAGACTTCATAAGATTTCTCTGAATCAAAAAAAGTCTGTGTTCGGAGTTACAGAAGGGAAACTCCTAGGCCATATTTTTTCTAAGGAAGGAACTAAGATTGATCCTAAACACGTTCAAGCTATAAAGAATCTTTCCTTGCCTACAAGTAAGCTCCGAGGTCCACTCTTTCTTTGGGAAGGTGAAATTTTTCGTAAGGTTTGTGCCATTTTACCGAGCCGACTAAGGAAATCACTCGATATGATGGAAGGAAAAGAATCCTTCAAATGGTCAAAGTAAGGTAGAGAGGCATTTGAGAAAATCAAAGGTGCTATTGCAAAAGCTCCTACATTGGTATGTCCTAATTTTAAAAATGATTTTATAATTTATTGCTATGCTTCTCCACACACAATCTTTGCGATTTTGACTCAGCACAATCAAGAGGGGATCAAATCTCCTATCACATTCATGAGTTCATAACTCAAGAAACATGAACTTAATTACACTCCTCTTGAGAGACATGCATACGCGGTGGTAAGAGCCCTAAAACACTTTAGGTATTATGTGTTGAATTCTCACACCAAAGTCTTAGTTCTAGACACCATGGTGAGATAAATGTTGACACAACAGGAAAAAGGATCTAAGAGAGGTAATTGGGTCTCCAAGATCCAAGAATATGATTTAGACATCAATCCTACCAAGTTTTTTTGAGGAAGAGTACTCTGCTAACTCATCAGTAGAGAATGAACCATGAGATAACTCCGAAGAAGAACCAATTGAAGAAAATTTACCATTCGTAGTTTTTTTCAAAGATTTGCCATGGATGAATGGTATTCTGATATTTCCTACTTCCTCACATATGGTGAGTGTCCAAATAATCTAAAACCTAAAGAGAAATGCGCTATCAAACTAAGAGCTACTATTTTCGTTATTTGGGATAACACGTTGTTCAAGAAAGGGATTGATGACATGTTGCTCAATGTGATAATAAAGAACAACAACCTAGGTTGTTTGAAGATTTCCACAATCATGCTTGTGGTGGTCATTTCTCTGGCCCAGTAACAACCCATAAAATTCTGAGAGCACATTATTACTGGCCCACTATGTTTTTTGATGCTCAAAAATGGGTGACAAAATGTGAAGCTTGTCAACAATTTGTTGGAAGACCAAAGTTGGCAGCTTTTCCTTTGAAGCCAGTTGTCATTGAATAACCCTTTCAACAATGGGGTTTATATTTCATCGGGGTGTTGAACCCTAATTCTATCGCTGGTCATACTCACGTGCTCACCACCACTGACTACTTTACAAAGTGGGTGGAAGCTATACCGGTGAAACAAACATCTACATGGTAATATGTGATTTCATCAAAGAAAATTTATTGGTTCATTATGGAATTCCACACAAGATTGTGATAGAAAATGCCTCAAATTTTTATTCTATAGAGATGATAGGTTTTTGTTATGGATATGGGATATCTTTGTCTCATTCATCAGATTACTACCCTCAGGGAAATGGTCAGTTGAATCCAATAACAAAAACATCATTACTATTGTGCTAAGTTAGTAGAAGAAAATCAAAGAACTTGGCACAAAAAGTTATATGATGCATTGTGGGCTGACCGCATAACTCCCAAAAGGGAAATCAGGGATGTCTCCATTTCAAATTTTATATGGAACCGATGCTCAAATTCCCGTCACACTAGAGTTACCAACATTAAAATTAGCTCAAGAAGTTGATGATGAATGCTTCACCAATGCATTAGATAAAAGGATCATGTTCCTAAGCAAGCTTGAGGAACAAAGAAGTCAAGTGGAAAACAGGATTGAGGAACATCAATCCAAGGTAAAGAAATTGTTTGACAGGAAAACTAGGGAGAGACAGTTTCAAATCAATGACTTAGTTCTTCTCTGGGACAAAAGACATGAGCCGAAAGGAAAGCATGGGAAGTTTGATTCATTGTGGCTAGGCCCATTCAAAATAAGACATTTCTGTGGAGATAGTACCTATTACTTGGCATATCCTGATGGAACTCATTTGCCTTTGCCCTATAGTGGGCAATATCTCAAGCACTATCAAAATTGAAAATGGGTTGTTCCCATATGTACATAGGTAATTAGGATTTTGGTTTGTTTGTTTCCCTATTTGTTAGTCTCCTCTCTTGTGTCACCCCATTTTTGTGCCCCATCATTTTGAGATCATGTTCATGACTATTTGGGTCTGGGTTCATTGCTGCATCCATGAAGTCCTTGACCCTAATTAGAGCCAACTGTTATCAGCCAATTTTAACTTTGCAAAATTATTTAAAAATAATAAAAAAATGAAAACTTGAAAATTTTCAAAAGTGTTACTTTGCATGGTTCATTGCCCTCATCATGATTGTCTCATTTTTTTGATCGTTTTGGTCTTCGTTTCATACTTTTCGTGCAATAACTCTTCTCGCTAAGATTTAAATCGCGTTAAAATATATTAAAATTAATTAATTAATATTTAATTAATTAATAGCTCCATGTTTGATAAAATTAAATTTTAAATAACTTGAGAGTATTTAATTAAATAAATATTAATTAAAAGTTCATTCGACAATTTTTTATCGTCGGGAAGTAAGCTTACACTTCCAACCTACGGGAATGCCAATTTGGCTTCCCGAACCTGATTTCCCCTTTCCTGGCAATCTTCTTCAAATTTCCCGCATGTGGGATTTTCTCCACCAATTGCCAAATCATGGATTGGCTAACAGGAAAGAAATTCCCCAATTTCCCACATGGGGAAATTAAATGGGGATTTTCAGCACACTTTTCCATTCCCATTGGCAATTGGCCGTTGCTTTCCCCATTTCCCCCTGGCACTTAAGTCCACTACCCAGGAAGAGAGGAAGTTGGATTAATCCTCATAACTTCCTCCATCAAATTTGTTGGAAAAATTTGTGTGAAGCTTTTTGATTGCTTCTTCTTTATTCTAGAGGACATAATATTTTGTCAACATCCCATAATGCAAGAGAAACTCACATCATTGTGAAGGAAGATACATCAGTCGTGCATGCAAGGAAGTTTAATAAAAATCCAAACAAACAAAGAAGGATAACAGTCCAAAGAAAATTCCCATGCACTCAGACATCCATAGTCCACGACATCTTGCTAAGAATACTTTAAAAAATAAATTTAAAAGCAAGCCACACATTGGGTAAAGGAAGGAGCAGAAGACCAACATCCAGAGAAGGACATCAAAGTTGCACCAGAAAAGAGAAGCCACGCCTTCTTGGGAGAGAGAGAAAGAAGCCACACCCAACCATCTGAAGGAATAATCCACGTGAGGCAAAGAAATAAAACCACATCTTTCAATGCATAGAAACATAGAATCCACGCGCCTAGGAGGGAGTTTTCAATAAAACAAAGATTTAAAAATTCCTTTCCATGCGTGCGGAAAAGTGAAACAGTTTTTAAAATATATATATTTTTAAATAGGCCACAACCAGAAAAGGAGAATCTGCGCATATTTTGAAAAGGCAAAGAATTAAAATCAAGTAAAAATATGTGCCTTGGGGAGAGCAAAAGAGAAGCCATGCCTAGTTTGAAGGAGACCACCATGTAGAAGACAAAGAACTCATTTCCACATGCCAAAGAGAGGGATAAGGAGCCATCTCAAATACCACGCGCCATCCAACAATCTTTCAAATCCCACATAGGCCACACATTGGTCAAAAAGAAGAAAATAACATTCCACCATGCATGCATAGAGATCAACGTCCAGCCAACGAGAAGTAACAACAGGAGAATAGCAAAAAATTAAAATTGATCCGCACAAAATATTAAAATTGGGAGATTTTAATTAAAAAATAAATATCATTGTTATCACCAGATTTGGAACTCGAGCTCAGTCTCGATATGTTTGTATTGACATTTAAAAAAAAATTGTAATTCGGACAATTATTATTATTATTTTTAAAATAATAATAATAATAATAATATAACAAAAATATTTTTCTTGCATCAACGGGGTTTCAAGATCGAGACCTTGCTTCACCACACCGTATCAATGATTTGCTTTTCTTTGCTCGTGCTGCCTTTCAAGTTGTTCTTCCGTAAAATTCATAATGGCCGAAAAATCCAAATCTCAGGGAAGATCAAGGAAGCCGGTGGATAAATCAAACAAATCCACCTCCGAAGTATGAATTTAAATTAATTATCCCTCCCGATTACATTAACTCATCATATGACAACATCACTAATACAAATCTAGGTCACATCAATGTGCAACAGTTTTATGAGTGGGTGAAAATTGAAGGAAAAACCATTTTCTCATATAGACTTTACCATAGTGGCCTACCCCAAAAGGTGTCAACTACAACATTACCGTAATCATTTCTGTCTCGATGCAAAGGTCTGAATTGGTTATTGCTTGTATGAAGCATTATGAGCCTCGATAAATGATGAATTTTTAAAGATAATCACGAGCCTTTCCTCTTAATCACACCAGAACACATTGAGGAGTTTCTCGGAATACCCGACTTTCCTGAGAATGTGGATATCACTCACCAATCAGCACAAGAATTCTAGGATGAAGAACCCCTGAGATGGAGCAAGATGGTTAATAACAACTAGTTAGTAACCAAGAGACCTTGAATTGATAGCTTCCAAAATAATCGCATCAGATCAAGCTGCGTTGAGTTCTTGGAAGAAATCAGAGACATTATCACTCTCCTAAGTCAAGTTTTTGGTCTACCTTCTACTAGGATTTTCCACCCATGGATGTACCATTTTATCTGTATCATCCTAGCTAAGAAAGAGTTTGTGGATTGGGCCACCATCATCAGTAACACCCTTCACAAACAATTGATAGAAGTTAAGATGACTGGATGCTTCTACATGACATCATATTTGACTTATGCGGTAGCAAGAAGAAAGCTATTTTCGGGACTTGAAATGAGAGGGGTCATGGGGCCGTCGAAACAATGTTTTTCATTATTACCCTCAACTCAATTTCAAAAATAGTTCTCACCATTTTAGAAGAGTCAATGATGCATTCACCTTCTGCGTGATCTGAACTCCGACCTGAATCGGAATACTAAGGAAAGGTTTTCCAAAGAAGCTATGAGTGTCACTTCCCAATGGGGAACCTAGTTTATTCAATTTTCATCTTTTTCCTACATTCGCATGAGTGGTTTTGCTGGTACCCCATGGAAACTCCCTAAGTACGTTAGTGATAGATGGGAATTAATAGAGTTAGCACGAAAATTATTCCAAGTTCGGGGCAACTCCTTCTTAGTGACAAGCACCGTTCAGAATTCATTTTCCAATCTCAAATCGGGAATACTAATGTCCAAATCTTTTCATTGCACAACTCATGGAAAAATAGTTCTCTCTCATAACCATCCATCCATATGTGAAGAGAGCCCTATTTGATATCAATGGATATATGTAAAATATTCTGGAAGAAAAGTACCAACATAATCCTACCATGGAATATTTCTCACCGCTGCTTGTTCAGATGAACATGAGGTAAGAAGACGAGAGTACTCTCGCCTAACACTTCCTCAGATCAAGTACTTCCACATCAAGAGTCCTCCCGATTCATTCATAGATGATGATGAAGATGTTTTCAATCCCTCATATGATGTTGTTGCCTTTATCCCATTTCCTCGAATCGACTAGACCAAAAGAGATGAATTTTCTCTTGATGGAAAAAACCAACCAATTATTGAAAGAAGCATATCTTGGTATGACAGGGAACTTGATAAATTGCAATCAAGTCCAGATCATGTTTCAGATCACACAAATTTCCTATACGAGGGGGTCTCCATTCAACCAAGGTCTCTTCTCAATCAACCTCATTACCATCCAATCATACTGAACAAGTGAGAAAGGAGTGGTTGCCGAAATCCACTTCGCCAAGAAACGTGTCATAAGGAGAAAGATCTAAAGATTCTAACCCCAAGGAAGGAAGAGAGCGTGTGTCTAGATTTTATACCTTGAGTAGAGATTCTTCTACCCACATCACATTGTAATAGTGCTCAAAAGCTAGTAGTAAATGATCCTCACCATGCTTCAAACAAGCATCCACTCGTGCGAGTAATTCAAATATCAAACACTTCAGAGCATGTAGTTCATGAAGGGATTTCCAAAAATCTCTCGAATAATAAGTGGATATTGAGGTTATTTATCCTCAAATCGAGGTTGTGGATAGCATTCAAGAAGGATCTCATGATGTCGGGAATAATGAGAATATAAATTCAAGATCCAAGATTCTATATGCTAAAATAGTGAATGATACTCCTTCTTGGGTTGATTCTGAAGTATATAAAAGGAAGAGAGAGTTGTCAAGCCAATTGACATTGATTTTGATGCCCTTTTAAAAAATTTGAATGACTCCATTCCTAAGAAGCCTAAGGTGATTTCTCGAATAATGGTGTATAATGATGCAAAAAAATTTGTAGACCTTACCATTCCACAAGTGGATAAGGAGCGTGATGCTATGACACCTACCGACTATGAAGTTTCCAGACTGGGACTTGGAAGATCTACATTATAAAGTGACATGGCAATGGCTCGAGATTTAATTGATATCATGCTAAAGAGACTTGAGAAATACAAGTCTCAAAACTCTCAGCTCAAGGCTGAAAAGAATCAATTGGTGGAATATGTTCAACATTTGATAAATCCCATATCATCCACCTTCCCAGTACCCGATATAGTGGCTGCCCCAGATGAAGAGACTCTCAATTTGTCCAAGGAAATAAACACATTGGGCCATGTTACTAAAACTTGCTTTTCAAATATTCTCATTTTAGGCTATGGGATGATCAAGACTGTGGTTAAGCTTCATATAGATGTCAATGTATATCTTGGATCCAATTCCTTATTTCAAAAATTTTTTTTCTGCTATATCAAATTTGGGTGAGATATTACCCAGTTTACAGGAGATGACAAGTATGGAATCTTCAATTTTACCTATTGAAGGAATTCTTTAATTTTAACATCGAGGACACGTTTTATTTTGTGTCTTCATCTCAAATCAAGAAAAAAACTTATCGAGGATTCCATGATCCTTTATGAAAGCATGTGTAATGAATCCTTCACTTCACTCTCCTTGATTTAGGAATTCATGGCTGAGATTCCTTGTAACCTCGTAAATGAGCATAATCAAAGGTGTTCATCGGAGCAGGTGGAAGAACAATTTTCACAATTGTTTAAGGACATGTACACTCCCACCAAAAATTTCTCGTCAGTTTCCATGGAGCGGTGCATCAAATTAAAGAACTTATTTGAGAATGCTCAATCCAAAATTGTTAATTTAAATGATATGCCGGTAGAAATTTTAATTAGAGGTTTTTGTGAGGCTATTCTTCAACCAAGTGAACCTCCGAATATAGAAAATATGTTTGAAACTTTAGGAATGTTTAGATCCTTCCAACTGGAAAAAGCGAGATCCTAATTTCACCCTATGGTTCAGGAAGTTGATTTTCTTGATGTCTAACAAAGTTGGAGAGTCCATTTCTCATATGCTTGAGATAGGTGGACCCCATTTCAATGGATAAGGCACTTTATGGTTATTATTGTATATTTTAAAATGTGTTGTTATTTATTTTTGGGAAACAATGGATATTTTAAGTAATTTCTATTTTTGGGTTGTCTTTAATAAAGTTGTTGAAAAGTCAAAGGTCACTTAAGTGCCTTATTTAATTATAATGTAAAACCTAACTACTTTGTAACCAACTTTTGAGTTATAAATGGAAGTGAGGGGCTCATTTTTAAGGGGTGACTTTGAGAGAGGAGAAGAAAATACTTTTGTGTGCAAGATTTGTTTTCAGTGGAAGAAACTTTATGTTCTTTTTTTGAAATACATTTTGGAGTTAATTAAATACAAACTTTGTGTCTCATTCATTGTATCTTTTAATATTTGATGTTATTATGTTCAATAGATGTTAGGTGCTTGAATCTTGCATGCAAAAATTATCTTTGATGTTATTGGCAACATTATTAATCGATTGTTCTAGTTCACAGTGATCAAGTTCTGATTATCTACTTGCTCATATGTGTTCCCTTTACACATTCTTGTTTGGCTAACTCAAACTCCATTTTATTTGTGTTAGTTATTCATATTTCATCTTCATGCAATATTAGGATTTGTTTTTACCTAACTCTTGCATGTTCTTTTAGTTCATTCCATTTAACTCCTTTCCTTCATTCCATTCCATCTCCTTCATTCACTTTTCTTTCCATTGATGTTCCAAAACACCCCCCATATACAATTTTGAATGTACAGATGTAAATATAGTTTTGGTTTTTAGTAAAGGCAGCCTCACCTTCATTGAGGAGGGACTTCATTCCCACATTATTGCATGTCATTTGCATGCGTGCAAATCCATATGCTAACACCAAGATCTGATCGCTACCTCAAAGACACATACCTCCTCTATTCCTACCATTGCTATAACCTCCATGGCTGACCTATTAACTTCCCAATCCATCAACTCCACCTCCGCATCGACATCCAACACATTATCCATACCAGCTACCTACCACCGATCCCTTGGAATGTATTTTTCAATGCCTCACTGGGGTGAGTACCGCTTATATATTATCGACACATTCCTTACTGTGTACAAGTATGGAAGCCTTCACCAACACCCTCGCTATGATCACCATATGAGAATGCCTCATTTATGGTCCTCCTCATCTTCAGTACTAGTATCACCTATGGGGAAATTCATACTACCACTTACACACCTTAACCACCATAGAAACCCCACCCATTTTCCTCGATTTCCAATCACTTACCAATCACCATTTCACCCACACCTTCTGCTCGCAATTAACCGTGGCATGGAAGGGTTTCAGTTTTGGATTTTACGAGCAAGGCCACCATACCATTATTCCATGTACCACCTGTAAACATAATGACCGTAGTGGTATCAGCTTCCCCGAACCTCCTACCAAATAGGCCTGCATTGAACTCATTGAAGACCCTAGCCCTCCTCCACCTTCATCTTCATCACTACCTTCACCCACTCCACCTTCATCACCACCCTCACCGACAAAGTCGATGGATCCTGAATCTATCCCCCTAACTTTTTTTTTCATAAACACCATTTCCTTAGGACCTTTGACTTATCAACGTGAAGGTGAGGCCCCTTCCACTCTTCCATTCCTATATCCTGAGATGATCGATGATGACACACCTACACTTAACAACATTCAATGTCAGGATGTAAATCCATACTCACCTACCTTGGTGCGTAAGACTCATATATTCATCCAGGTCGTTACCATCTCGAGACACAAACCATGTTGAATGAATCAACTATCGAGATCAACATTCATACTCGTGGATGAACCACACATCCTAAAGATCGACAATATTTAGATGTCGATGAACAGAAGCCATCACTTCTTTTCTCTCGAGATCGTAACCACTCTTTCACTTGGTCTTATGTAGACATGCCCGGTATTGACTACCATAGTGGTCCATGATGTCATAACCATTCCCGATGCCAAACCCATCAAACAAAAGTTGAGGAAAATGCATCATCGCATTACTCTTCTCGTCAAAGAAGAACTTCAACACCTTCTTTTTGTTTCCTTCATCTTACCCATTGATTATCCTTGTTGGATTTCTAACATTGTCCCTATTACTAAAGCAATAGGGGGACTCCACATTTTCATGGAATTCCATGACCTCAACCTCACCTACCCAAAAGACAACTTTCCCTTGCCTGGTATTGATCAACTAGTTGACCTCACCGCTGGTCACGAGATGCTCTCACTCATGGATGGCTTCTCAGGTTATAACAAAATTTTGCTTGCCCGAGAAGATCATTACAAGAATGCATTCATTACCCTTGGGAACCTTTTTGCTATCGAGTCATGCCTTTTCACTTTAAAAACAATGATGCTACATATCAACGTACTATGACTTACATCTTCCATGATATCATGCATCGTATATGGAATATTATGTGGATGATCTCTTTGCCAAATCTAAATGTTGCGTCAAGCACCTTCCCATCATCGAAACCATTTTTTCCCACCTCATTAAATATTGCATCCACCTTCACCTACAAAAGTGCATCTTTGTGGTTCTCTCAAGAAAGCTCTTTGGGATTTATTGTTTCCATCCATGGTATATAAGTTGACCTTGCTAAGGTCAAGGCCATTCTGAAATTCCTCCATCCACTAACCTTACATAACTCCTTTGCCTGGAAGGTAAATTGTAGTCCATTCACCATTTCATTTCACAATTATCTCGATTAGTGTCAACCATTTCATCATCTCGCCTAGGAAGGATATCTCATTTAAATGGGATGATGATTGTCATAAATCTTTTGAGGCCCTAAAACAATACCTTCTCTAACCACCCGCTCATTCCACCTAAAGACGATCAACCATTTTACCTATACATATCAGCTACCAATCATTCGCTATTGGCAGCCATGCTTGCTCATCGTGATGAACAACACAGGAGCAGGTGGTTTATTACATAACCCGTACTCTTTTGGACTATGAAACCTAATACAACCAATAAGGAAATATTTTCTTAGCCTTAGTTTCCATTACCACCAAACTCCGCCATTACCTACTTAACCACAAAACCTATGTCATGACCGACACCGATCCCCTATACTTCATGTACACCAAACCTTATCAAAATCAGCATGTTGTGCAATGACTTATGCTTTTAGCTAATCTTGACCTCGAATTAATTCACCAAAAGTCCATCAAGGGCCAAGCTATCACCGACCAACTGGCTGACGCACCTATTTCCGGGGATCAACCATCTAATTTTGACTTTCCCAATGAGTCAATTGCTACTCTTTCCCTGGACGAACCTCCTTACCAAATGACACTATTCTTCGACGGTTCCAAGTGTCAGTATGGGGGTGGGGATGGTGTTATCCTCATTCCTCTAGATGGAGAAACCATGCCTTTTTCCTTCAAACTATACTTTAATGCACCAACAATATTGTCAAGTACGAAGTGCTCGTACTAGGTCTTCAGGCCGCATATGCCCTAGATTTCAAATCAATCCACATCTTTTGTGATCCATAATTGGTCGTAAAACAATTCAATGGTATGTACCAATGTCATAATGAGATACTTCAAAAGTATAAACATCTTGTAGACATACTTTTGACCACCTTTGATCGTTACACCCTTTAAACCATCTCACCTTCAAGCAACAAATTTATAGACACCATGGCCTCTTAGCTTTCCAAATACCTGTTTCCCTATCGATTCCAAAATATTTGTCACCGTACAATGCCTCCATTCACCTTCTTATTTACCTCATGATGTTTACTCAATCAAAATGACACCCTTGACCTGAGTGACCTTTGGTATAAATAGTACTTTGACTACCTTTCTCTCTCCATCTTACTTACTTTTGTCTTGATCCTCGATAGGGATCCCTCGCGTTAAATGATTTAAAAATTCCTTCTCGGGCCAAATCTAGCTTTCGAACTTAGTCTTTTGAGCCTTTTTGGTGGTAAAATTGCATGGATTTTTGCCCCTTAGGATCCCTCGTAACACCTTCTCGGACGTTTTGGTGCGCCCATCTTTAAAAAGCCTTTGGCGCATGGTTTCCCATGTCAACACGTCTTTCGGTGCGCCAAAGCATGTTAAGCCTTATTTGCGTGCGCCGAGGCGCATGCGCCTCGATGTTGACATATCATTTGTCGCGCCTCTTTTCCATGCGCCAAAAGGCGCATGTATTTTCCTTGTTACACCACGTTTTGGTGCGCCCAAGGGCGCACATAAATTCATGTCGACAACTCGTTTTATGCGCAAAAGTCGCACCCATTCTCCTGTTGTCAGTTACTTCCATGCGCCAAAGGGCGCATGCTTTCCTCTGTCGACAGTCGTTTTCGCGCGCCTTTTCAAATAGTGGGTGGCGCATTTATGACAAAGTTTTGTTATATATAACGGTGCCCGCCCTGTCATTTTCATTCCATTTTGACAAGCACGTGATCGCTCTGGATTTGTCAGCTCTGCCCTGTCGCCGTCATTGCTCTGTGGACCCACTCGCCACAAATTTTCGATATATATTCGAGGTAGGTGGTTCTCCTGGTTTGTTTTTGAAAGCTTTCACGTTCTTGGTCTGTGTTTTCTCTCGTTCGAGCTTATTTCTTTAGCGGGTCTGTTTGTTGCTTGCATGGTCTGTCTCTTTAATGGCTAGCCGGCCTTGTTGGGCTTGTTTCTCCCCTGTCCTGTCGGTTTCTTCTTTTCCTACTCCTTTCCTCTTTAGGATTTGTTGGAAAAAGGGGGTGGTTTCGCATCGCGCCATCGAGATCCTCCTTATAAAAACCTTGTCATACCAAGCCTCCTTTCGGGTGGAAGATTGAGTTGAAAAAATGACTAAATGATTAAAGTGTTCTCCATGGCGCCTTTGTTGCGTCATGTTGCAATGAAGAAAACGATCGCGCCCCTCGGCGCGTCTACCCGACATCTTTGCGATTAAAAATCATGCGCTCTTAGGCGCACCCTTTCGGCTATGACTGCAGCTCAAAACCCGCGCCTCCTTCATCCCTTTGGCGCGTCTTTTTCCCATGTCGCAAAATCTGCCCATGCGCGAAAGGCGCACCAAATATCAATGTAGCATGCATTTCTGTGCGCCCTTCTATAAAATGCGATCTGCTTCATCCATGCGCCATGCGCCTTTGGCGCAATTTTACCTCTGTTGCGTCCTTTTCTGTGCGCCTTGTCTTTTCAACTGTTATATACATTTTCCATGCGCCTGCGCCCGAAGCCTTAAAAGTTCTAACTCTTTCTTCTTTAGCGTTCCCATTGAAAATCAAATGACTAATTCAAGCTTCTTGGATTGGGTTTCACTCCTCCTACGTGCGAGATCATCGAGATAAGCCTTGAAGAACACATGTCTACCTCAAGCAAGAGACCCGCCAAACCAAGAGGAAAAGCTAAGCTAACGAGAGGAAGAAATGAAGTATAAGTACGAAAGGGTTAGAATGCCCGAATCTCGGGCGGAATGCAATATGGATGTCGAGATTACAGGCCAGGCCACATTGACATGGGCGAGTGCAGGTGAGAACTCGAGAAAGTAACAAGCCCCTGGATGGATAAATTGATGGGTAGTGCTCTACATTTCGCGGTGGGATTCGATCAGGCGCTATTAATAATGAGTTCATAATGGTGGTTGCCCAATCTTACAACAAGGACACCGGTGTGTCGAAAATAGTAAGGAGAAGTGGTCATTGACCTCACCACTCGCCATTTTGAAAAGATTCTTGGCATCCCTCATCACCGAAAGCTTCGTGGCCGTTACCCAAGAAGAATGTGTCAGACACAGGAGGGCAATGAGGACCTATGCATGCGATTAATGAATGAAGTCTACCTCAAAAATAAGAAGGTAGTGACCGGTGGCCCCGGACTATCCACCCAGGCGACTTCTCCAGAAGAACTTCGGTGACACCATCACTTTCTGACGAGTCTTCGGGCTTTGAGACGCCCACTACTTCCATAAATGGATCTTTGCGGTACACTGGAGCGATGAACAAAAATTTGCCCGATCGGCGCCTGCTGGGGGAAATAATAAGCGAGCGCCATTTACGGCATTCTGACAGGTTTGCCACAACAGGAGTGTTTCATATGAACTCCTACGTAGTGTATCTTTGCGCAGCGTCGAAAGGGACTATCCGAGGGCTGCACCGAAGTGGAACTTGGCCTCGAGGCCAAGATATATGAATACTACCCGAGCTAAAGGCTGGAGAATAGCATCCAACACTTTTCAAAAATCAATGATGCTTTCTTCTACCATATTATATGCATCTTTGCGACCAAAGTTTGACTCATGGCCGCACTGATTAAGAATCTTTTTTCTGCTTTGTGGAAAAGTGGGGGCCTTGTTCACCCAATTTCCCACATTCACCTATACGAGGCGGTTAACTTCTTGGGCGAGCCCACTAGGTTGCCAAGGTATCTTTGGACCAAAGTGGTTCTATTGGAATTGTCAAGGCGGTGGTCACATATCATGAGAAGTGCCGAGAAGAGAAAGAAGGGTGGAACTCCTTTCCCCCTCACAGATGGCCGATACACTTGTTCCGGCTATCACAAGGCGAAGGAGATGTTTGCCGAGCTAGAATTGCTCAATCTAAAGCATGATTTCCCGTGAGGCCTACATTCGACCCAGAGAGGCTGCTTGCGAGGGCTAAGCTTGATCCTATCCATGTCCCTCAAATTGAGGACATTTACATTGGCGTCATCCATGAGGTGGCACTCGGGAGACAGGATCACTCCCGCTTAGCATTGGCGAGAAATTATTCGATATGGAGTAGCCATCGTCCCCAAAGGCTTCCAAACTTCGGAAGATGAAGTAGACAAGGTGTATAATAACACGAGATGGGGACAATTGGCCCTTCCCGGCCATTGATAGAAGCAAGGCTCCTCGGACAATTGAGGAGAGGTCGAAAGAAACCATGCGGAGAAGCGGAGCTCAGTGCCGTATGAATGGATTGATCTACCTCGGCGTAGATTTTATAACTTCTCCTTTGGGTAATGCGCCTCCAGATCAAAGAAGCGGTAAAAGGCAAGGGTGCGATAGGTGAATCAAGCACCGGTCGGGAGGAAGCCCACGAAAGTCCTCTTCCTCGGAGCACAACAAGTCATAACTTTGGAAGAGGAGTTCATGGAGGGCGTTCCCGAAGGCCCATCCACTCGGGATGTCGGCGTTGCTACACGACTACGGAGGTTCCTTGTCCCTTCTTCTTCTCTTCCTCTCCTTCCCAAGGTGTCAGCAACCACTCCTTTGGTTGTGTCCTCTCCCCCTTCTTCTACCCTTTCCCCTGCCTCTTCATCCATCTTCTCCTCTCTTGCTGATTTGTCTCCTTCCATTTCTTCTCTCCTTTCCGGGCTCCCTTCCCTTCCTATGTCTTCTGCAGCCCCGGTTTCCCTTCCTCCCGTGGACACCTCCGCGGCTATTCTTTCAATGCCACCGCCGCGTGTCTCCACGTTCTTCCCCTCTTCTCTTTATTCTTTGCCTCCCCTCTGTCTCTGGTCCTTCTTGATAGGACCAGCTTGGATCTCTCGGCGGTGAGCCAGCCAAGAGAAAGTCCCCATCGCTCAGATGGACTTTTCGATTATTCCGGCTAAAGGAGCAAAGAAGCACAAGCCGGTTACACGCTTCTCAAAAGAGCGCTGCGGTGAGAGAGTCTGAAAATAGCTTACCCGATCCCACCAAAGAGAAAGAGATCTGTCTCGGCCAGATTTCCACGGTGACCCAAGTCACGATGGGGACGTCCTCTGAAAGTCTCCGGGGAAGCTCGTTCGCGATTGATGCACTTTGTGAAAAGCTTCAAAGCCAAAGAAGAGAAAAGGCTGCTTTGAAAGAACAGAAATAAATACACCTTGGGCCTTACAGAAGATGGGAAGTGCACCTCCCACAACTGCCGCCGAGACTCCTGAGCTGCTCAGTCAGGACAAGATCAATGAATATTCAAAGATCGGTGAGCAGGGCATGGCTGTTTCTGCTTGGAGAAGTCAGATTCTCAAAGATAGCGAAAAGGTAATCGCCGAATATATCAGCTTATCCCTGAACATTGAAAAGGCGAATAAGGAGCTCCAAGCATTAGCGGTCCCGATATCAGAAGAGTTAGAAAACGCTAGACTCCAACACGAGGCCTTCCAACAGATGTTCGACTGTTCAGTCGAAGATTTGGTCAAGTTCGGAGTATTCGGTCACCCAAGGACCCTCAACAAGACTATGTCCACTCTGGACTATCGGATAGATCAGCTTGAGTTTGTGTTAGAAAAAATAGATAAGGTGAAGGAAGAGGCCCTGGATGCGATGTATCAAATGGAGAAAATTGTTTTATCCATGAATCCAGGGTTGCTCACTCCTTCCCTCACCTTAAGAACGGCTGATGATACTATCCGGATTTTGAGGAGTTAGCTTCTCGAGAGCAGGGCGAAGTCACGTTTGATACGAATCCATCAATAACTGGCTTTGGCTTGCGGGGACTTCATCGGTTTCTGATTGAGGCGGAGAAAGATTATTCCAAACTTCCCGAAAAGCTTGTAGAAGAGCGGGAAACTTGCGAAATGTCGGTGATCGGCACTGAGGATCCATCACGAGATCGGTTCGGGTCGATGATCGGCAAGTTCTTGGAATACCGCGCTCGATTCCACATCTCATCTCTGGCGGCATCGAAGCGGCGACCCCTTTTCGGCCGCGGGGCGATGATGATGACTAGCTTCTTCTTTTCCTCTTCTTCTTCTTCCTCTCGCTATTCTCCGACTTTCTTTTAGCAATATCTCAAGTATGTTGGTGCAGCGATGACATCATCCATGTTGCATCATGGGATGATGTCATCCACTCAAAAATGTAAAAGTCAACATGACTTTAGATATTTTGTAAATATCTTGTAGATAAGTGGTTGGCTCCATTTTGCCTTCTCTCTCTCTCTTCTTATAAATACAAGAATACTTGTTGTATTGCAGGTGAACATTTTCGAGATAGAAATAGAAGTGAGGAGAGAAAAGACTTTGAGCTTTCTTATATGAAGAAAAAGAAACGATAATACAATTATTCAGACTTTGTGCTCAATAGCTGTGTTATGCATTAGATCTTTCTTACGTTAGATCTGTATGTGTTTAATCTGTTGGATTCATATCTACTTTTCCGTCATTTGTTTATCAGTATTGTTTTGTTTATTTATGCAAGTAGGTTTGGCTCTGTTTACTACCAAGCCCAAAGCATAAATCTTCTGACCCTTCCGCTTTGGAACTCATTTCTTTTCTTCCTTCGGATCTGTTCTTTCTCTTCTCCTTTTATTCCTTTCTCTTCGCAGCCTAGAACACTCTCTTTGGGATGAGATCCCAACCCCGAAGGCGAGAATCATGAGACTTGCATAGGTTCTGCTAGTAGAAGTAGCAATAAACCGATTTAAGCTTTCTTTGTCTCAAAGAGGGCTAAGCCTGCAACACCGTTGGCCCGTTTATCCATAGATCAGTCCACGCGACAGATTTTCGGACCAACTTGATTTTGGCGACTCATTTGAGCGAGCGAGCAGACAGTCTGTCGGATCTATCTTTGGTAGTAAGATAAAAAATCGGGAAAAATCAGCGGAGTTCTTTGCCGGTTTACAAATCTGAGCTTTTTGTTGAAAATCCAAAAAATTTGCAAAAGTGCCCGAATCGAAAATTTTTCTTCTGAGAGTCATAGATCTGGGCTTTTTACATATCTTTAGTTATTTGAGTTTTTCTGAAATCATTATTTTCCGTAGATCGAGTTTTGACTTGTTTTCTAAAAAAGTTTGAAACCCTCGAAAAGTCCAAATCAGATCCAAAAATCAGCTTACTATCTTCCCCACCATCTTATCCTCATTTTCATCTGTCATTTAACACGATCGGTTTACTGAAGAGGATAATTTTTAATATCGAGAAAAGTGCGTCTTTGCTGGTTTTGTCGAAAAACCGAGAAAATCAGCAGTACACCCAAAAATAAAGTTTAAATCTGCTTGTTTGTAATATTGCAGATCTGAAAGGTACTGTGGCGAGTGAACCTTTTACGCGCAGCAGAGAGCAGGAGAAGCTGATCCTACTTTGATCGCCCGGAGGCCTGTTTCAGCGTAACAAGCACGTTTTTATTAAGCTCAGTGGCCAGCCGGTCATCCAGGAGTGTCTCACCTTCACAAAGAAAAGGTCGGTTACCAGAAGCATCTACATCCCTTTGTAGTGCCTTGCTGCTCAGTGGAACCACCCTTCCAGCTCGTGTGCTTTTTCCAGCTTTTCAAATGGCGGTACCATGGGGAAATGCTATGGGCCCTCTCGCACTGCCACATCCAGTTCACGCACTCCCTCACGGAAATCGAAAGAATTTTCCTAAATTCGACGGGAGCGGAAATCAAAGCACGGATTCCCACATATCTGCTTTCATTATGTCATGCAGTATTTTGGACGTGACTCATGAAGATGTGTCAGTTCGCCTTTTAAAAACCTACGAGGGCTGCGGTGAATGGTTTCAGCATTTGCCGGCCGGATCTATCACCAGTTGGGCAACTTTGCGGGACGCTTTTGAAGACAGGTATAAGCCCTCAGAAGATGCGTTCACTTTATTATCACGAATCACTCATCGAAGAAGGAGGCAAAAACGAGACCATGCGCGATTTTATCGCCGGTTCAATCTCTAATCAACCGTGTCCCTCTTTGCCATGCTTCAGCGCCGGGAGAATCGAAGTGTTTCTTCATGAGCGCCATGAGCTCAAAAGTCGGCTTCTTGCTCCTTGAAGCGAGTGGCTACTCTACCTCTCGCTCGGGCAGCTGCCATCCGGATAGAAGACAATTTGATAATATCGGCGAATTGAAAAAGGAATCATCAAAGCCTAAGTCCTTGGGCCCTTCACCTACCACTTAAATCGACCCGGCATTCGAAAAATGGCGAATGATTTGCTCGCATTGAAGAAGCGGTTGGCGAGCTCCTAGTTCCTCATACCGGGATGTTCGAAAGGAGTTTTGTTCCTAACCATGCTTCACAAAGGCCGCGTCTACTGCGGCTTGCTCCACGGTTGGCGCTTGAAGCTCCTCCGGTCATGCTTTGGCGAAGTTGAAGAAGAAGAAGCGTATTATGAAGAACCTTCGTTTGAGACGAAGATGATCAAGATGTCGGTGGCCATTGGCGACTCTACTATTGGATATATGGAGTTTGTGAGGATGAATCGGCGAAGAAGAGAGTACTCGGGGGCTACGCACGGACAATCATATCTTTGTTTTCACCCGCTCATGAGGAAAAGAGGCGGAAGTTGCTACCCACGTACAGAAGGAGAAGGTCGCGTCAAACGCACCTCCAACCATTGCTAGAAGAGGTAATCCTCTTCCTACTCAATTCCCTGTTAAGTCTTTTGCTAAGAAGTCTTTTCCGCCCATCTCTCCTCCAAGTCAGCCCCCTCAAGTTCCTACTAAGATCAGTAATCCCATTCCACCACCGCGAAGTGAAGGACTCATTCCCTCACCAACGCAACCCTTGGCCGTGTTTGATATTATAGATCATGCAAAAAAGACCAAGATCCAAATGTCTGAAGCTGAGTACCTTCAGTCAAACCCCGAACAACTTGTAAGATTGACCAAATACATTCAGAGTCAAGCTGTTTCATCCAAACAGGTTTCCCCAAAAGGAATCCTTTCCACTCCCCCTGAATCCCATATAAATGTTGCTTGACATCCGCATCGAGCAAAATAGAACCTTTCTATCTCTCTCTCTAATCAATGGCCATAAGTTGAGCAAGCTGTATAATTGATTCGGAGCTTCCGATAACGTCATGCGGCGAAAATCGCCCATGCTTTGGGCCTCACTCTTACCAAACCATTCGGCGATCTTATTCATTGGAGACCAAGCAAAGTGCCATTGATTGGCCAAATCAAAGGCAGCGCGATTTGCGTTTGCGGCCTTCCCGGATAAAGAGTAAAGATGACCGTCCTTATGTGACATTCCGGCGACCTATGGAATCTGTTGGGAAGGAGCTTTTGCGGCGAAGTTGGTGGAGAAATTCACATGGGTGGTCAAAGCTAGAATCCCGATCAAAGGCGTAATGCAAACTTTGGGCCGGAATCCCAAAAAGAAATACTTGGTCACTAGCTCGAAGACCCAAAAGCCCAAATTCTTTTCGAATCATCGGGGTTGGGGAATTACTTCTTATCCACCAAGGCGGATCTGAGGGCGTTTTGTTCGGGAAAAGGATTGTAATAAGATCTGGACCTTGCGATTTGATGGCAGTGCTGCGACTAGTGGATGTGTGCGCCGAGTTGTCTTGATATCTCCCGAGGAGGAGGTAATTCCTCTTTCTTTCAAATTGCAGTTTTCAACACTAATAATCTTTGCTTGATCACGAATCTCATCTACATTACTCGGTATGCAGCTGCAAAGAAAGAGGAATAAAAAATCTGAAAGTCCAAGGTGATGCCGAGCTAGTTGTAAATCAGGTCAAAAGGATTTATCAAGTGAAAAATGAAAGGCTCAGGCACTACCGTAATGCGGTATGGGACAGCATTGAGGAATTTGACGCTTTTTCAATAGAGGCCATTCCAAGGGCCCAAAATGACATAGCTGATTCGTTGGGTTGTTTGGCATCTCTCATGCTCCACTTTTGGGTTTGAAAACGAACAAATACACCATTGAAGTGGTTTTCCGTCCAAGCGTGCGAGACAACTCTCAGCATTGGCAAGTATTCAACGATGATAATCATCTCATTGCCTTTCTAGAAAAAGCAGAAAACTTTGATGAGTTGTATTTTGAAGGATCCACCTCTACGTGCGTGAATCAATCAGCGGCCAAAATCATGAATCAAAAGAGAGCGATGGCATATGTCGGCTCAAAGGAAATAAAATTCCAAAGGGCTTGGTTTCTGCTGGGCAGCTTGTTTGTGAGCACGACCGTTTTGTAAAAAAGAAGAGGCGGGATGATCTGGCTCATCTCCGAAGCCCGAACCCGATCAATATGGGTTCGAGGCACATCATGATTAAGTGAACATTGGCAAATCTTGCGCTTTGGAGAAAAGCGAAAGTTTGTCAAGTTCTTTGAAGAAATATATGGATGTATTGGCATGGTCTATGCCGATTTAAAGTCCTTGAAGCGAAGGGCGTTCGGCATGATATACTGCTAAAAAGATGCCAAAGCCTTAGTCGAAGCAAAGGCATTATAATCCCAAGATTTCGGGCACTATTCAAGCCGAAATTCGAGAAGATCTTGGGCCTTGAAGAATCATCTTCCCTATCCATCCATGACACTTGGGTGGCGAACATTGTGCCGATGCAGAAAAAAGCGGTGAAATACGCATCTGCGTAGATTTCAGAAACTTAAATCAAGCTTTGAAAGACAACTACCCTCTTCCCATAATGGATCAAGTTACGCAGCGGTGTTTGGATCAAAATCTTTGTCTATGCTTGATGGTTTTCGGGCTATAATCAGATTGAAGTCTGCTTTGAAGATCAATTCAAAACAGCATTCACTACTCAGTGGAGTACGTTTGCCTATAGCGGGATGCCTTTCGGCCTAACCAGCGCCGGTGCCACTTTTCGGCGAGCCATGGACTTTGCTTTCAAGGCATGATGGGAAAGGTCATTGTAGTTTATCTAGATGACTTAACCGTGTTCTCCAAGCGACAAGTGATCATTATGATCATTTGGAGCAGTATTGGCGGATGCGAGAACACGGAATTTCCCTTAACCCAAAAAAAAAAAGTCATTTTGGGGGTCACGGAAGGAAATTGCTAGGCCATGTGGTTAGCAAAGAAGGAACAAAGATTGATGCGAAAGGGTCAAGGCTATTGAGCCTTACTCGCCTGGCAAGACCGGTGTTCATTCTTTCTTCGGAAAGGTGAATTTTCTTAGGCGTTTTGTCCACGACTTTCTTGAGAAGACTCGCCACATTTTGAACATGATGAAGGGAACACCAACTTTCGGATGGAGTGAAGAGGGAAAAGATCGTTTGAGGAGATAAAAACTTACATTGCTCATGCACCGGTCTGGTATGTCGGATTTCTCCAAAGACTTCATTATGTATAGTTACGCCTCCGAACATCTTTTTTACTGCAATCTGATGCAAAAGAACTCGGAGGATATTGAATCTCAATCGCATTCATGAGTTCTCCTCTCAAGCCTCACGAGTTGAAAATGACTCGGTTGGAAAAGCACGCCTTTGCCGTCGTTAAAGCGGTGAAGAGTTTCGGGTATTACATTACGAACTCGCATACGGTGGTCTTTGGTCCCAGACACGGTGAAATCAATTCTAACTCAACAAGAGTTGGGAAGTGTGAGAGGGAATTGGATCGCATGAGGTCCGGGAATATGACCTAGATATTAAACCCACCAAGTGGTGAGGGGCAAAGCACATGTCGTCGGCTAATGGCTGAAAACAAGGGTTGAAAATCATGATGAAAGAGAAAATTGTACGAATGAAGAGCAAACCCCTCTAGAAGGGCTGTTCTCTGCCTCTGGTTTTGTTTGTGGCAACTGTGACGAATGGTACTCAGACATTGCTTTCTTCCTCACCTACGGCGAATGCCCGTGCACTGAATCTGCGAAAGGAGAAGCGTCTTTATAAAGCTCGAGGCGGCCAAGTATGTTATACGGGATGACGGTTTATATAAGCGTGGGATAGATGGTATCTTTACTGCGATGTGTTGACAAGCCCAAGCAAGTAAAAGCTGCTTTGGAAAGTTTTCACAACTCGGCTGTGGAGGCCATTTTTCTTCTTAGTGACGGCACATAAGATCATTCGAGCCGGTACTATTGGCGGCGCTCTTTGAATCATTACACAGGTAGCGAAATGCGAACCTTGCCCGGCGGTTTGTTGGTAAGCCCAAATTGGCTGCCTTTCCCCTAAGGCGGTTATTATCAATGAGCCATTCAAGCGGTGGGGAATCGATTTTATTAGGCGCACTCAATCCCCGATCGAGTGCGGACATAGCTATGTCCTTCTGCAATGATTACTTCACCAGTGGTGGAAGCCATACCCGATTAAGCATGCCACTTACGAGGTGGTTTGCGGTTTTATCAAGGAAAATATCATTGTCAGGTTCGGCATCCCGAACAAAATCGTTGCTGATAATGCTTCTAACTTCTCCTCCCGAGAAGTTATTAGTTTTTGTTATGAATATGGAATAACTTTAGCCCATGCTTCGGATTACTACCCGCAAGGAAATGGTCAGGCGGAATCCAGCAATAAGAACCTAGTGACCATTATACGGAAGTTGGTGGAATCAAACCAGCGAATGTGGCACAAGGCTTTGTACGACGCTTTGTGGGCAGACCGTATTACTCCCAAGAGATCTCTCGGCATGTCACCTTTTCAAGTGTTATATGGCAGCGATGCCGAAACTTCCCATTTAATGGAACTTCTGCTCTTCGCTTGCACATGCAGCTATCGAAGATGAAACTTTTCAAAGTTCTCTAGAGAGAGAATCATGTACCTTGCGGAACTTGAAGAAAGAGAGTAAGGGTGGTCGGCGGGATCACTTTGAACATCGAGAATCACGTGAAGAAGCTTTTGACAAGAAGGCCAAGCGAGAGGATTTTGAAGTGGGAGATCTTGTTCTTCTCTGGGACAAGCGAAGAGAGCCAAAGGGTATGCATGGAAAGTTTGACTCCTTGTGGAGAGGGCCCTTCAAAATCAAACAACTCAATGGAGAGAATAGTTTCTATCTCTCGTATCTGGATGGAGCTGAACTCCCGCTTCCCTACAGCGGGCAACATCTCAAGATCTTCAGGAAGTAGAGCTTGCTCTCTTCTTTGTACAGTTTATTTTGGTTGTGTGTTTGCTTTCGTCGCGTGTTTGCTTTCGTTTGTTGTGTGTTTCCTTTGTTCTCCCTCCGGTCCCCCTTGTTTTTGACTCCGTACCCAATGGATAGGCACATGTGATCTGGGATTCTCTACCCCTGAGTTTACTCAAGGATAGTCCCCAGGAGGAGCCAGCTGTTATCCCGTAAAATTGACAAGGGCAATTTTACCGATAACCATACTGAAAATTTTTGTCTTGATCCCTCGATAGGGATCCCTCGCGTTCGAAACGATTTAAAATTCCTTCTCGGGAAATCTAGCTTTCGAACTTAGTCTTTTTGAGCCTTTTTGGCTGGGCGCATGGATTTGCACTGTAACATCACGTTTTGGTGCGCCCCTTTAAAAAGCCTTTGGCGCATGGTTTCCCATGTCAACACGTCTTTCGGTGCGCCAAAGCATGTTAAGCCTTATTTGCGTGCGCCGAGGCGCATGCGCCTCGATGTTGACATATCATTTGTCGCGCCTCTTTTCCATGCGCCAAAAGGCGCATGTATTTTCCTTGTTACACCACGTTTTGGTGCGCCCAAGGGCGCACATAAATTCATGTCGACAACTCGTTTTATGCGCAAAAGTCGCACCCATTCTCCTGTTGTCAGTTACTTCCATGCGCCAAAGGGCGCATGCTTTCCTCTGTCGACAGTCGTTTTCGCGCGCCTTTTCAAATAGTAGGTGGCGCATTTATGACAAAGTTTTGTTATATATAACGGTGCCATACTGTCATTTTCATTCCATTTTGACAAGCACGTGATCGCTCTGGATTTGTCGGCTCTGCCTTTCTGTCGCCGTCATTGCTCGTGGACCCACTCGCCACAAATTTTCGATATATATTCGAGGTAGGTGGTTCTCTGGTTTGTTTTTGAAAGCTTTCACGTTCTTGAGTACATGTTTTCTCTCGTTCGAGCTTATTTCTTTAAGCGAATCATTTGTTTGTTGCTTGCATGAGTACATCTCTTTAATGGCTAGCCGGCCTTGTTGGGCTTGTTTCTCCCTGTCTGTCGGTTTCTTCTTTTCTACTCCTTTCCTCTTTCAGGGTTTGTTGGAAAAAGGGGGTGGTTTCGCATCAGTATGCCATCAGAGATCCTCCTTATAAAAACCTTGTCATACCAAGCCTCCTTTGGGTGGAAGATTGAGTTGAAAAAGCGACTAAATGATTAAAGTGTTCTCCATGGCGCCTTTGTTGCGTCATGTTGCGATGAAATACGATCGCGCCCCTCGGCGCGTCTACAACATCTTTGCGGTTAAAAATCATGCGCTCTTAGCGCACCCTTTGCGGCTTTATGTAGCGCTCAAAACCCGCGCCTCCTTCATCCCTTTAGCGCGTCTTTTCCCATGTCGCAAAAATCTGCCCATGCGCGAAAGGCGCACCAAATATCAATGTAGCATGCATTTCTGTGCGCCCTTCATAAAATGCGATGCTGCTTCATCCATGCGCCATGCGCTTTGGCGCATGATTTTACCTCTGTTGCGTCCTTTTCTGTGCGCCTTGTCTTTTCGACTGTTATATACATTTTCCATGCGCCTGCGCCCAGGCCTTAAAAGTTCTAACTCTTTCTTACTTAGCGTGTTCCCATTGAAAATCAAATGACTAATTCAAGCTTCTTGGATTGGGTTTCACTCCTCCTACGTGCGAGATCATCGGATAAGCCTTGAAGAACACATGTCTACCTCAAGCAGAGACCCGCCAAACCAAGAGGAAAAGCTAAGCTAACGAGGAAGAAATGAAGTATAAGTACGAAAGGGTTAGAATGCCGAATCTCGGGCGGAATGCAATATGGATGTCGAGAGATTACGGGCTGAGGCCACATTGACATGGGCCAGTGCAGGTGAGAACTCGAGAAAGTAACAAGAAGCCCACTGGATGGATAAATTGATGGGTAGTGCTCTACATTTCGCGGTGGGATTCGATCAGTAGCTATTAATAATGAGTTCATAATGGTGGTTGCCCGATCTTACAACAAGGACACCGGGTGTGTCGAAAATAGTAAGGGAAGTGGTCATTGACCTCACCACTCGCCATTTGAAAAGATTCTTGGCATCCCTCATCACCGAAAGCTTCGTGGCCGTTACCCAAGAAGAATGTGTCCAGACACAGGGAGGGCAATGAGGACCTATGCATGCGATTAATGAATGAAGTCTACCTCAAAAATAAGAAGGTAGTGACCCGGTGGCCCCGGACTATCCACCAGGCGACTTCTCAGAAGAACTTCGGTGACACCATCACTTTCTGAGCGAGTCTTCGGGCTTTGAGGCGCCCACTACTTCCATAAATGGATCTTTGCGGTACACAGAGGCGATGAACAAAAATTTGCCCGATCGGCGCCCTGGCTGGGGAAATAATAAGCGGCGCCATTTACGGCATTTCTGTCTGACGGTTTGCCACAACAGAGTGTTTCATATGAACTCCTACGTAGTGTATCTTTGCGGCGTCTGAAAGGGACTATCCGGGGCTGCACCGAAGTGGAACTTGGCCTCGGGCCAAGATATATGAATACTACCCGAGCTAAAGGCTGGAGAATAGCATCGACACTTTTCAAAAATCAATGATGCTTTCTTCCCATATTATATATATCTTTGCGACCAAAGTTGACTCATGGCCGCACAATTAAGAATCTTGTTTCTGCTTTGTGGAAAAGTGGGGGCCTTGTTCACCCAATTTCCCACATTCACCTATCGAGGCGGTTAACTTCTTGGGCGAGCCCACTAGGTTGCCAGGTATCTTTGGACCAAAGCTGGTTCTATTGGAATTGTCAAGGCGGTGGTCACATATCATGAGAAGTGCCGAAGAGAAAGAAGGGTGGAACTCCTTTCCCCCTCACGGTGAGGCCGATACACTTGTTCCAGCTATCACAAGGCGAAGGAGATGTTTGCCGAGCTAGAATTGCTCAATCTAAAGCATGATTTCCCAAGCCAAGGCCTACATTCGACCCAGAGGCAACTTGCCAGGGCTAAGCTTGATCTATCCATGTCCCTCAAATTGAGGACATTTACATTGGCGTCATCCATGAGGTGGCACTCGGGAGGCAGGATCACTCCCGCTTAGCATTGGCGAGAAATTATTCGGTATGGAGTGGCCATCGTCCCCAAAGGCTTCCAAACTTCGGAAGATGAAGTAGACAAGGTGTATAATAACACGAGATGGGGACAATTGGCCCTTCCCGGCTATTGATAGAAGCGAGGCTCCTCGGACGGTTGAGGAGAGGTCAAAGCAAACCATGCGGAGAACGGAGCTGCAGTGCCGTATGAATGGATTGATCTACCTCGGCGTAGATTTTATAACTTCTCCTTTGGGTAATGCGCCTCCCGAGATCAAAGAAGCGGCTAAAAGGCAAGGGTGCGATAGGTGAATCAAGCACCAGTCAGGAGGAAGCCCCTGAAAGTCCTCTTCCCTCGGAGCCTGAACAAGTCATAACTTTGGAAGAGGAGTTCATGGAGGACGTTCCCGAAGGCCCATCCACTCAGGATGTCGGCGTTGCTACGACTACGGAGGTTCCTTCTGTCCCTTCTCCTTCTCTTCCTCTCCTTCCCAGTGTCGGCAACCACTCCTTTGGTTGTGTCCTCTCCCCCTTCTTCTACCCTTTCCCCTGCCTCTTCATCCATCTTCTCCTCTCTTGCTGATTTGTCTCCTTCCATTTCTTCTCTCCTTTCCGGGCTCCCTTCCCTTCCTATGTCTTCTGCAGCCCCGGTTTCCCTTCCTCCCGTGGACACCTCCGCGGCTATTCTTTCAATGCCACCGCCGCGTGTCTCCACGTTCTTCCCTCTTCTTTGCTGCCTCCCCCTCTGTCTCTGGTCCTTCTTGATAGGACCAGCTTGGATCTCTCGGCGGTGAGCCGGCCAAAGAGGAAAGTCCCCATCGCTCAGATGGACTTTTCGATTATTAAAGCTAAAGGAGCAAAGAAGCACAAGCCGGTTACACGCTTCTCAAAAAGCTGCGGTGAGAGAGTCTGGAAATAGCTTACCCCGATCCCACCAAGAGAAAGAGGATCTGTCTCCGGCCAGATTTCACGGTGACCCAAGTCACGATGGGGCGTCCTCTGAAAGTCTCCGGGGAAGCTCGTTCGCGATTGATGCACTTTGTGAAAAGCTTGAAGCCAAAGAAGAGAAAGGCTGCTTGAAAGAGCAGAATAAATACACTTGAGGCCTTACGAGAAGATGGGAAGTGCACCTCCCACAAGCTGCCGAGACTCTGAGTTTTCGGTCGGGACAAGATCAATGAATATTCAAAGATCGGTGAGCGGGGCATGGTACATTTACTGCTTGGAGAAGTCAGATTCTCAAAGATAGCGAAAAGGTAATCGCGAATATATCGAAACATCCTGAACATTGAAAAGGCGAATAAGGAGCTCAAGCATTAGCGGTCCGATATCGGAAGAGTTAGAAAACGCTAGACTCCAACACGAGGCCTTCCAGCGGATGTTCGATTTGTTCGATCGAAGATTTGGTCAAGTTCGGAGTATTCGGTCACCCAAGGACCCTCAACAAGACTATGTCCACTCTGGACTATCGGATAGATCAGCTTGAGTTTGTGTTAGAAAAAATAGATAAGGTGAAGGAAGAGGCCTGGATGCGATGTATCAATGGAGAAAATTGTTTTATCCATGAATCCGGGGTTGCTCACTCCTTCCCTCACCTTAAACGGTGATGATACTTATCCGGATTTTGAGGAGTTAGCTTCTCGAGAGCAGGGCGAAGTCACGTTTGATACGAATCCATCAATAACCTGTTGGCTTGCGGGGGACTTCATCGGTTTCTGATTGAGGCGGAGAAAGATTATTCCAAACTTCCCGAAAAGCTTGTAGAAGAGCGGGAAACTTGCGAAGTAATCGGTGATCGGCACGGATCCATCACGAGGATCGGTTCGGGTGATGATCGGCAAGTTCTTGGAATACGCGCTCGATTCCACATCTCATCTCTGGCGACATCGAAGCGGCGACCCCTTTTCGGCCGCGGGGCGATGATGATGACTAGCTTCTTCTTTTTCCTCTTCTTCTTCTTCCTCTCGCTATTCTCAGACTTTCTTTTCGCCATATCTCAAGTATGTTGGTGCCAACGATGACATCATCCATGTTGCATCATGGGATGATGTCATCCACTCAAAAATGTAAAAGTCAACATGACTTTAGATATTTTGTAAATATCTTGTAGATAAGTGGTTGGCTCCATTTTGCCTTCTCTCTCTCATCTTCTATAAATACAAGAATACTTGTTGTATTCGGGTGAACATTTTTCAGATAGAAATAGAAGTGAGGAGAGAAAGACTTTGAGCTTTCTTATGTGAGAAAAACATGTACAATTATTCAGACTTTGTGCTCAATAGCTGTGTTATGCATTAGATCTTTCTTACGTTAGATCTGTATGTGTTTAATCTGTTGGATTCATATCTACTTTTCCGTCATTTGTTTATCAGTATTGCTTTGTTTATTTATGCAAGTAGGTTTGGCTCTGTTTACTACCAAACTAAAAGCATAGATCTTCTGACCCTTCCGCTTTGGAACTCATTTCTTTTCTTCCTTCGGATCTGTTCTTTCTCTTCTCCTTTTATTCCTTTCTCTTCGCGGCCTAAACGCTCTCTTGGGATGAGATCCCACCCCGAGGCGGAATGCATGAGACTTGCATGCAGGTTCTGCTAGTAGTGCATAAACCGGTTTGCTAGTAAGCTTTAAACTTTTAACTGCTTTGTCTCAAGAGGGCTAAGCCTGCCAACACCGTTGGCCCGTTTATCCATAGATACGTCGCGCGGACAGATTTTCGGACCAACTTAACACAACTAGATTTATTAGGCAGATATGTCGTCTTAATGCTTTGGATCACCTTCAGTTTACCAACAACACATCAAATGTGCTTGTGACAAGCGTGTTCATGAACGAACCTTCCAAGTTGGTGACCTTGTCTTGAAAGAAAATCAACACGTAACCAAAGCAGAAAAAAGTAAATGAGGAAAATTCTCTCCTAATTGGGTGGGACCATACATCATAACTCATACCTATGGATCAGGTGCCTATCATTTATCCTCGCTTGATGGTAAACCAAAACCTAAGCCCCTTAACGTATTGCATCTTTGACCATTCTATTGTTGACCCATTGTTCTATCTCACCCTTTTTCTCTTTACAGGCTCATCCCTTGAGCGCTATCCACTCCATACACCTCCCTAACAATTAAACAAGAATCATGTGAGTACTCATCACTTGTTATCTTCTCTTGAATATGTGTACCACAGAACTGCACATAGCATGATTCTTATGGATACTTTTCATCTACCTTAAGATGAGATCCCATGGTTGTTCCACCTTGCCTTTTGAACAAGAGTCATATCCTCCACCTTGGTCTTGTCCATGATTTCAAAGACCTCACATGGGACAAAGCTCCTTGAGTCAAACTTCTAATAAAACAATGACTCCCTCAAAAGGACATATTCCTCTTGACAAAATTTCTACTATAAATAGACTTCTCCCTCAAAGGACAGCTATGTGAAGCTAAAAAAAAAAATGAGAGAAATCGAAGCTCCACATCAATCAACTTCACGAAGACCTCAAGGAGTACCATATTATTTATCCCATATAGACTTACCGCATTGATTAGTCTATCACAAAAAAACTATTTAGTCATGGACTTGCCCACTGTGACCTCGAACCTCTTGCCCAAAAGCCCTATCACTAAAAACATATACAATTATTTACCTTTCACCCACCTTACCATTTCCACTCTCATTTCCTCAATTTCCGCAAGGGACATCTTGGAATTTCAACATTTGGTGATCCTGTGACTACCTTCATCGTAGAATAGTTAATCATGTAATGCTTTTGGGTCTTGTGTTCATCACCCCCTCCAAGGTATGATCTACTCGGTATGATCCTACCCAATCAGGTGGCTTTATTTCCCCCCTCTTATCTTTTAACCATCTTTGTTTACATTTTGATTACCTTATATAGGACTTGGTACTTGACACTTACCTTTGAGGTAGTCCTCCCCTCTTGTTATAATCACCTTCACCTGCATCCTTTTACCTATAATCTACCCATACCTATTAAACCTAAACCCACAACATACCCACAAACCTACCAACTCATTTTCAAGTTCTTCCTAGCTCATGGGAGAACTACATCACCTTGACTGAGGTCCTTTTTGTCGGACTATGTAGGAAGCACTCCAAGGGCATGGGGACCTTGGAGGTGAGCTCGACCATTCTCTACCCTACTAAACCATTCATCAACCATGCCTAACTCATCATTTGCGTCACATTTCACTTAGTTCCCT
>CM031244.1:801717921-801825469 GCA_018340775.1 Taxus wallichiana var. yunnanensis | reverse complement strand
CGAAATCAAGTGTAAATCTCAGCGATCGATGCGAGGGGTGTCGCCATAAGTCACTGCATTGTTGTAACTTGAGAAGATCCTAATCTTCTCGGAGGTACACTCCCTGCGATCGACTTTATGCCGTCGACCTTTAGATCCGCCTCGAGAAGATCTACCCAAAACAAGCGTTACGCACTAGAGTTTAAATTACTTTTTTTTTTTTAAGACCTTTCCCCTAAGGTTAGCCTTTCCAAATCCTGGATTCATTTTCTTAAGACGACCCTCCTCTATTAATCCATTACTTGGTAGAGGTATTAAGGTCTAGTTTCTATCAAGAGTCATTAGAATACATCGATTCTAAGCAACATGATTCGACAATATCTCATAACCTATGCTTGAGATTGCCACCAAACTCCATTGATTGCTATCGGTTCTCTTAACCTGAATTCATATCATACTTTTCATTTTAAAGCTATGAATGATTAAGAATCCAATCTACTATTGTCTGGTATACTTAGGACTAGGGATTAGTAATTCAATCCACTGTTCAGCGTTCTCTTTTAGGCTCAATTTTTAACCTATCTTCTAGAGAGACAATAATTAAATTACAATATTGCTTTTGCTAGAACAAATCAGAACTACTAAATACTCATAAGAATTTAGTCTAATTACTTACAAGCTTTCATTGTCAATCACAAAAGCATCCATAATATACAAAGATAAGTATGCCCCTTCGTTACATAGACCGAAGAAGCTCATCCTTCAGAATAGAATACAACACATAAGTATCAAACGCTTATTTTCATTCCTTTCAAAACTCATACAATTACATATATGCAACAGCATATTTGATATAATGCTAACGGAAAAGAAACATCTTTTCACATATAGTACATCTATAAACTCAAGCTGTAATTCTTTATAAATCAAATAAACTATCGATCAGGGCCTCGCGGATCTGCATTGTTTTACCTCTTACGGCAACCATCTGCAAAAATAGTCAACATGAGTCAGTTCAATGAACTGAGCATGATAAGCACCAACTTTTAAAACAATTGCAATCCATCAATTGTTTCCATTAAACACCCTGTTTAAATGAGATCAAATATCCAAATAAGAAAACATATTCAGACTATGTCCTTGTAATACAAAATGATTACAAACATGTAACTCTATCATTGTTACTGAATAGTCTTAAACACTTTCTAATATTTCATCAAATATTAAAGAAACAAGAAACGAATGCATATAAACAATCATTGAATCCAAATCACGACCTTTGGTCGATTGTTGCATTCTTCCAAAAAGGAAATAACATAACAATTTGGAATCCTACCAAAACGTTACCAAATTAATTTCCCACTGTTAAACAAACATCAACCAAATTGGAATAAAGGAAGAGAAAGAGCCAATCCATTCATACTTCCTTTCAATTAAGTTCATCAACAACCGCCTTCACCTATGAAAACATTCAACCGAATATAAATGAACAATTTAGACAAGCCATGAAGCCGGATCGCTGTTCTAAATTAAGAAATAGAACACGGCAAACTCCTGACAACAAGCGACACAACAACAATCCATAAATCAGTCTGATGTCCAAAACTAGTTTCTCCTAAACACAGTAAGGCTTTCGAACCAAGTTCGAAATCAAGAACTTCAAGCGTATTGCTGTAATCAACAACTCTATAACATTAAGCCTTTTAAGGTTTCCGAAACTATGCTATGATGACCACACATTGGTTCCAATTCATGTTCATCAATCGGCCGAACAAACAGAAAGGAACTTAGCATACTTATACTTTCTCGGTCTATCGGATCAACAAGCGAAAGGAACACCATCAATCGATCCCTACCTTGGTGCATGCAAATCCCTAGTGCAACTCACCCAAACAGGCGAACCACACAGGTCATCATCAATGACGCATATAAAAATCGACAAACAATCAAGCTCTTATTTCAACCAAGAAACCCGATTTGTACTCGCCAATATTTTAGCACAAATAGAAAGGGTTGAATATGTAGTTGATCACCTAAGGAATCTGTACCACCAAAGCAACATGCAACACAAAGTACTCCAAGAAAATACAGAGGTCTTCAGTACAGATTTTCCCTTCAAGTCACTGGATCAACACTTAACAACTATATATACACATTTTAACTTGAACAGTGACCAAAATAGAAATAGAACATCGAAACGTCTCCTCACAGTCGTTCAGAATTCAATCCTAATAAATCCACTAATACACACTACATACTGATAACGGATTTGCGCCCATAATCACAAACCCAACAACAGTATAAAATAGAATTAATTGATAAATCCTTCCATGCCATTCAAGACAAACATTCCGAATGAAACAAGTATAAGCAAATCAATATACTCATTCCAAAACAATGAAATAAACTGAGCTGCTTCGAAACCTTCGAACAATTTTCACAAGGAAAGGCAATACATCCACATAAAGTCAATACTCAGTATTTACTACAATAACAGTAGCCACAAAACCTGTCTTTTCCACAAGGCTTCCCACAATATATAATAACAAAACTCAAGATGAATCTACATTCACAACAAAAGAGATTACTATAAGCGATTCAATCATGAAATCCACTTTAGTCGGTAAACGAAGTAAAGATGTATATATTGTACACAGTCAGCAATAATCCCGTTTCCACCACAACAAGGAAAACACTTCCGCTGAGTCGTTAAAGACTACGGTAACACAACAGTTGCCTATTCCAAGCCAGAAATTAGAAAACAATGAAACCCACAAAGTATCATTAGTCGCTGTTAACAAAACCACGACAGAGTTTCGAAAATCTTCAAAAACACCGAACAATCAAATGGTACACCAGTATCCTTCCCTACTGTCTCACAACAGCATTGACGATCAAAAGTCGACAGCAAAACAGTGATCTATACCCTTCACAAGTATATTCGACGGGCTCTCGCCAAACAGGCCGAGCATTCAAACCTTTATAAATATAAATCTCTCATATTTAAACCAGAAGGAATACACAACAAACAGAGTTGAAGTTCGATTTCAACAAACACCCAACAAGCGGAAATTGCCAAAAATCGAACCAGAAGAGATACAGAGCCAAAATCAATTAAATCTTCATAGAAAATTTATCTAATCTTCACAAACAAATGAACAGAGTTGTTTTAATGAAGACATTTGAAAGACAGCAAAATATTTAAAGGATAGGGCCTAGCATGCCTGTATTTTGATCGAATTTCCGAAGAAGACCACAGGAAGAGCTCAAACTTCCTTTTCTTTTTCCCAAATACAGCGACCAACAAAATTTCGCTGTCCCATTTACAATATATCCTCCATGGCAGAGAAAAGAGCCAGAGAAATTCATTCTCGCCATGCAACTCAAAGAGAACTGGTGCGATGAACCAGTAAACTAGCAGAGAGAGAGAGAGAAGACCGAAAATCGCGATACACCAAACAAACCTTCCAACTTCTCGTTTGCATGCCGTTTCGCGAGCTCCGGGCTCGACTCCCTAAACATTAAATGCCATTAAACCAATTTTCCCGCTTAATCTCAACTCCCACCGACCGCCAAAATTGGCGACAGTCCATCCAAAAACTCAAGTTCATTTCCAAACTTAGTAATTGCCAAGTCTGCCAAGGTTAGCCGCCGCCTAAGCCTCCGCCATATGCCTGTCCCTCATCCTTATCCTTCCCATTTATTGCCATAGAGAATAGCGCCCATGGTTCGCCACCCTTCAAAGGCCCCTTCCCATAAACTCTTAGTTAGCTAGGTTAGTATCTTAGGTTAGAGTTTTAGGGTAATAACCATGCTAACCATTTTACACTTAGTTATTATTTTAGGATCATAACACATAGCCTAGGTCTAGGTTAGACTAACAATAATCTAACCCCTAGGTTAGGTTATTGTTTTAGGTTACTAACCCTTAGTAATTCAGTTTGGTCCTTCTCCTGAAAACTCGGAGAGACCTGTATCATACTTTCTAGAACAGAGCCACTCCTGTTCTTATTACAGAATTGTATGTCAATGAATTATTACCTGGTCTTTAATCGAGACCTTCCAGATATACCAGATATCGGGAACCGTTTCATTTCTCAAGATCAGCCTGAGTCATACTCCTGACCCGACTTACCAAATGCTTCCATACCTTACGGACTGTTCAAGGTTCGTGATCTAATTTTATCACTTCACAAAATTAAAGCATTACTTGGATCAATTCCTCTGGTCCAAGTCTAGATATTATTGATGAATACCTGTATAATTCATTCCGTGATCAGATTAATATTCAGTCACAAAATGAAATAAATAAAAGAGTCTATTAATATTTTGACTCAGTCAAGATCTGCAATCTGCAAGAAATTTAATACATATCAAGCATGATTTCCGAATCGAGGTACACAATCCATTTACTAGAAATCACATATCAACACTTGAATGCTTAGGAGAAAGTAACAACAGTTCAGGGTGTTACATGCTTCCCTCCTAAAAGGATTCATCGTCCCGATGAATTACATATTAAACTTAACCTTCCGGTCAATCAATTTATTAGTACACAAACAATGTGTTTACTTCCATATTTAATAGTTTCAGAATTCAATGTCACCTCACTTTTATTCAACCTGAATAAAGTCTGCCTTAATCAGGCTTTCATAAATACTTAAAAACAATCAGTTCATAAAAGTATTTCATCAACAGATTTCATTCTGTTGCAAAAAGAGAAGGAAAAGCAGTTTTCATCTCTTCCAGGTTTTCCCAAGTTGCACTTTCTTCGCTAAACTGGTCCCACTGGACCTTACATTGCTGAATATCACGATTCCTTAAATGCAACTGGCGAGTTTCCAGCACTCTTGTGGGTTTAACCACGATTATTCCTGGGTCTTGGACCTGCAAGGAATTCCAATTTAAAACATGTGACAGATCTGAAACGTATTTCTTAAGCAAAGAAATATGGAAAACATCATGCATACGAGATAGAGCAGGAGGCAATGCTAAACGATAAGCTACAGGATTGATTATCTCGACAATTTCAAAAGGTCCCACATATCGTGGTGACAACTTGGCAGCCTTGCCAAAAGTTATAGAACTCTTTCTGGGTTTAACACGCAGAAAAACCTTATCACCAAGCTCAAACTTTCTATCAACCCGCTTAAGGTCAGCATAGCTCTTACTCTATCCATTGCTTCCTTTAATCGTTCACGAATCAGCTTAACTTGCTGTTCCATCTCTGTGAGAATCTCTGGTCCAATTACCACTCTATCCTCTACACTGTCCCAACTTACAGGGGTTCTGCACTTTCTTCCATAAAGTGCTTCAAAAGGTGCCATCTTAAGAGATGAGTGATAAGTGTTGTTGTATGCGAACTCAACTAATGGGAGATACTCTTCCCACTTATACTGTTGATCCATGCAATACATTCGCAACATGTCCTCCAACACTTGATTTACCCTCTCAGTTTGCCCATCCGTTTCTGGATGATATGCAGAACTGAAGTTTAGTTTCGTTCCTAGGGCTGCGTTAAGCGTTTGCCAAAACCTTGACGTCATTCTAGGATCCCTGTCAGAAATAATCAGTTCAGGTACACCATGTAATCTGAAAATTTCGTGTACGAACCTCTTGGCTAGCACTGGTGAATCATCCTTTAGATTTCCAGCGATGAAATGAGCTACCTTAGTTAGCTTATCTACAACTACCAGGATAACATCATGTTTATTCCTGGACATAGGTAGTCCTTGTACAAAATCCATGGTTATTACTTGCCATTTGTACTGCGGTATGTTATGAGGATACAACAATCCAGCAGGATGCATATGCTCTGCTTTCACCCGCTGACATTCCAGACAATGAGTCACAAAATTTATCACATCCTTTTTCATACCTTTCCAGAAGTATTGCTGTTTCAAATCAGCTAGCATTTTTGTGATACCCGGGTGCCCAGAGAAAGGTGAATTATGAAATTCAACTAACAACTTCTTTCTCAAATCATCCAGCACAGGAACATATACCCTATTTTCATAACGCAAGATTCCTTCATTATCTAAATGAAAACCTTCATACCTTTTATCTTTAGGTTCTGCAGCAAGCGCTGCTTTTACTTGCTGAAAATATGTATCTGATTCTGAGGCACTCTTTACCTCGTCTTTAAACTGAGTTCTTAATGTTATAAGAGCAGAAATGTGCCTCCTACGACTTAGAGCATCAGCTACTCTATTCTCCTTTCCTTTGATATAGCTGATATCAAAGTCATATTGTGATAGAAATTCTAACCACCTTCTTTGTCTGGCATTCAGATTGGGCTGAGTAAAAATATATTTCAGTCCCAAGTGATCAGTTTTCAACTCAAAAGGTTTCCCTAGTAAGTAGTGTCTCCAGACTTGAAGTGCGTGAACAATGGCAGCAAGTTCCAAATCATGAGGGGCATAATTCAGCTCATGAATCTTAAGTTTTCTACTCTCATAAGCAATGACTTGATCATTTTGTAGCAAAACACCCCCAAGACCTTCCCGAAGCATCGATTCTGAAGAAAAATTCCCATTAGGTCCTGCAGTACCCAATATAGGTGCAGAAGTCAGCTGGTCTTTCAGACTTTTGAAAGCCGCTTCGCACTTGTCATTCCACATGAATTTCTTATCCTTCTTCTGCAATGAAGTTATTGGTGCACTACCTTAGAAAAATCCTTTACAAATTTTCTATAGTAACTGCAAGACCCATGAAGCTTCTTACTTCATGCACATTCTTTGAGTACGAGCCACTCGATTATTGCCACTATTTTTGAAGGATCTACCGCGATTCCTTCTTTGCTTATGACATGACCCAAATAGTGAACTTAAGTCAAAGAAAGAACATTTGGATAACTTACCATACAGCTTTCTCTTTCTCAAAATTTCCAAAACTATCTTCAGATGCTCATTGTGCTCCTCAACACTTTTAGAATAAATGAGAATATCGTCCAGGAATACAAGTACAAACTTGTCCAGGTATTCTTGAAAAATATTGTTCATTAAATTCATAAAGGCTGCAGGTGCATTAGTTAACCCAAAGGGTAGAACTGTGAATTCATAATGTCCGTACCTTGTTCGGAAAGCTGTTTTATGAATATCTTCCTCTTTAATCCTTAGCTGATGATAACCAGATCGAAGATCTATCTTAGAATAAACCGCTGCTCCACGCATTTGATCAAACAGATCATCGATCCTAGGAAGTGGGTATCGGTTCTTAATTGTTGCTTTGTTCAACATCCGATAATCAATACACAGCCTTAGTGTTCCATCCTTCTTTTTCACAAATATAACAGGTGCTCCCCAAGGTGAAACACTTGGTCTAATCAATCCTTTAGACAAAAGTTCTTGTAACTGAGCCTTTAGCTCGACTAACTCAATAGTAGTCATCCGATAAGGTGCCTTGGAAATAGGTTCCGTTCCAGGCTTGATTTCTATAGTAAAATCAAATTCTCTCTTGGGTGGTAATCTGGTAATTCCTCAGGAAATACATCCCTGAAACCTTGTAGCAGAGGGAATTGTTTCATGAAATCATCATCTCCTTCAAAGATTCAGATATCTTTACTGCATAAAGGGTACATCCTTTATTTTTAGCCTTTTTAAGCTGCATAGGTGACAGTTTTCTAACTGTAATTTCTCGTTTCACACCTTGAATTTCTACTGATTCCAGCTGATCATCTAAACATTCTATGTTCTTTTCATAGCAATCTACCTTTGCTTTATGGTCAGCTAACCAATTAACACCGATGACAATGTCATACGATCCCAAAGGTGCAACATAGAGATCAACTTCCGTGGAAAAGTTAGGTAAGTCAAGGACCGCTCCAAAAAGACACATACTCACCTTTGTATGAGCAATTATTACCATCTTTATAGGTCCAAGATTTATCCATTTTTCCAGCTTTTCTTTTAAGTTTAGAAGCTAGTTTGTTAGATATAAAACATTCGGTAGCTCCTTATATCAAAAAGAATAGTAGCGGTATGCCAAATAACTTACAGGAACTTCTATAGGTGTCACTTGCTTTTCGGCTTGTTTGTCCGCTCTTCGCAAAGCATGTATCTTATCTTTGCGATTACGATCATCCTTCTTCAAAGGGCACCGATTTGCGTAATGATCTTTACCACAAGTGTAGCAGCCTCCTACGGGTCCCTTCTTAGGCTCAAAGTTGCTTCCAGGTTTATAATTGTCACGCTTGTCCTCCATAGGACTTCGACCATTATTATAATTTTTAGCAAAATTATCCTTCACATTCCCAAAGAGCTTATTTACTGTCTTCTTATTGTTATCTCACGGAAACTTACTCTTGTTTCCAAACTTTTTCCATGGTCCTTTTAAGGTGCAAGAGAGGTTGAAGAAGGGTTTGCAGTCTTCTTCCGCACTTCCTCCTTATGAGCAGAAATAGCCTTCAATTTCTGTTCTTGCCTTATGGCCTTTTCAACAACTCCTTCCATAGTGGTTGGGTGTGAACATCGACCTCTCCCCTATCACGAGATTCAATCCCATGATGAATTTCCGTATCCTGAACTTTTCGTCAGTTTGATACTGCGGTACATACTTGAGAAGTTTTGTAAACCGCTCCCAGAATTCAGTTACTGTTAACTTCCCTTGAGTCAAGTTCTGAAATTCTGTCATTTTCTGATCATAGAAAAGTTGTGGCAGCCAACGTTGCCTAAAATAGCCTTTAAATTGATCCCAAGTGATATTGGTCTCATCAATATTTAGCTCAGCTTTTCGGCTATCCCACCACGAAGATGCTTCGTGAGAAAGCTGATAGGCTCCCCAAATAGCTTTGGTTTCCTCCGAGAAGTTCCTTATTGCAAAGTACTTCTCCATTTCGCTGAGCCAGTTCTCAGCTCCATCTCCTAATGTGGTGCCATCATACTTAGGTGGGCTTATCCTTTTTATATCATTAGTGAGTTCTGCTGCCAATCTGGCCCTTTTGTTTTCTGGTTGGACAGGTACATTTCCAGCATTAACATCAACACCCATTTCGGGGTTGTCCTCAGGAGGTTGCTGATTATCATTATCAGCTTCTTCTTCCTCCTCATTCCCCATCACCTGCTGTTCGAGTACAGCTAAACGATCTCTTGTGTCCAACAGGGCAGCAAGGATCTCATCCAGTTTCTGGGTTGTTGCCGCTCCTTCTTCAGGTGGAGCATTACTCGCAACGTTCCCCCTTGTTCTAACCATTTTCTGTTACAAGAAAATTCAGGTTTTTATCAGATTATGGACTCAATAGGTCCAAGAGCTGCAACCTTCAGCTCTGATACCAAGATGTAACATCCTCATTTTTAACTTTAGAACAAGAGAATTTTTTTTTTTTTTAATTGCATACTGGTTCTAAATACATAATTTAGAACTCACAATTCAAATAACCATTCATATAACAAGCAACCATATGCAGCTGTAATGACTCGGAGTACTTCCGATCTATTCATTCCATGACTCGGTAATCTACCGATCTATTCATGAGTAATAAGAGTCGGTGTTTTTATTTAACACATCACTCTTGCGGTTCTCTTCCCTAATCTGGGAATTCAGAATGCTCTGTCCAAGGAATCTAACTGAATAACTGTTACCATTATTCATCGGCATCTCATCCCTTAGACTAGGTGAATCAGGACAACGCAATCAGCAGCTTGCGATACTTTGGCCAAAGATTTGAAACATACTGTTCATGTCTCGTATTCCTTAACGGCATACTCGTCAATCTGGAATACGTCCTTCACCCCATTCATATGTTATATAGAATGTCTTATACTGATTACTGTCAGTCCTTCCTTCCACAACTGAATCACTCGGAGGCGGATTAACAAGGTGATAATGTTATATGGATACCCACGAGGTTAGGGATATGATGACATCTTGGTTCAACCTTGCGGTTCAACCAAAGTGTGTCATGACACCCCAAATCTCAGGCGGTCACATAACATGACCACGTTCTTAATCGGTCCCGGGGTAACTCGTGCGAAATCAAGTGTAAATCTCAACGATCAATGCGAGGGGTGTCGCCATAAGTCACTGCATTGTTGTAACTTCGAGAAGATCCTAATCTTCTCGGAGGTACAACCTGCGATCGACTTTATGCCGTCAACCTTTAGATCCGCCTCGAGAAGATCTACCCAAAACAAGCGTTACGCACTAGAGTTTAAATTACTTTTTTTTTTTTAAGACCTTTCCCTAAGGTTAGCCTTTCCAAATCCTGGATTCATTTTCTTAAGACGACCCTCCTCTATTAATCCATTACTTGGTAGAGGTATTAAGGTCTAGTTTCTATCAAGGAGTCATTAGAATACATCGATTCTAAGCAATGATTCGACAATATCTCATAACCTATGCTTGAGATTGCCACCGAAACTCCATTGATTGCCTATCGCTTCTCTTAAGCTCAATTCATATCATACTTTTCATTTTAAAGCTATGAATGATTAAGAATCCAATCTACTATTGTCCTGGTATACTTAGGACTAGGGATTAGTAATTCAATCCAGCTCGTTCAGCGTTCTCTTTTAGGCTCAATTTTTAACCTATCTTCTAGAGAGACAATAATTAAATTACAATATTGCTTTTGCTAGAACAAATCAGAACTACTAAATACTCATAAGAATTTAGTCTAATTACTTACAAGCTTTCATTGTCAATCACAAAAGCATCCATAATATACAAAGATAAGTATGCCCCTTCGTTACATAGACCGAAGAAGCTCATCCTTCAGAATAGAATACAACACATAAGTATCAAACGCTTATTTTCATTCCTTTCAAAACTCATACAATTACATATATGCAACAGCATATTTGATATAATGCTAACGGAAAAGAAACATCTTTTCACATATAGTACATCTATAAACTCAAGCTGTAATTCTTTATAAATCAAATAAACTATCTGATCAGACTGCCGGATCTGCATTGTTTTACCTCTTACGGCAACCATCTGCAAAAATAGTCAACATGAGTCAGTTCAATGAACTGAGCATGATAAGCACCAACTTTTAAAACAATTGCAATCCATCAATTGTTTCCATTAAACACCCTGTTTAAATGAGATCAAATATCCAAATAAGAAAACATATTCAGACTATGTCCTTGTAATACAAAATGATTACAAACATGTAACTCTATCATTGTTACAGAATAGTCTTAAACACTTTCTAATATTTCATCAAATATTAAAGAAACAAGAACGAATGCATATAAACAATCATTGAATCCAAATCACGACACTGGTCAGATTGTTGCATTCTTCCAAAAAGGAAATAACATAACAATTTGGAATCCTACCAAAACGTTACCAAATTAATTTCCCACTGTTAAACAAACATCAACCAAATTGGAATAAAGGAAGAGAAAGAGCCAATCCATTCATACTTCCTTTCAATTAAGTTCATCACTGAACCGCCTTCACCTATGAAAACATTCAACCAGAATATAAATGAACAATTTAGACAAGCCGCAAGCCAGATCGCTGTTCTAAATTAAGAAATAGAACACGGCAAACTCCTAGACAGCAACTGACACAACAACAATCCATAAATCAGTCTGATGTCCAAAACTAGTTTCTCCTAAACACAGTAAGGCTTTCGAACCAAGTTCGAAATCAAGAACTTCAAGCGTATTGCTGTAATCAACAACTCTATAACATTAAGCCTTTTAAGGTTTCCGAGAAACTATGCTATGATGACCACACATTGGTTCCAATTCATGTTCGATCAATCGAATCAACAAACGAGAAAGGAACTTAGCATACTTATACTTTCTCGGTCTATCGGATGAACAAACGGAAGGAACACCATCAATCGATCCCTACCTTGGTGCATGCAAATCCCTAGTGCAACTCACCCAAACAGGGCGAACACAAAACAGTCATCAATGACGCATATAAAAAATCGAGACAAACAATCAAGCTCTTATTTCAACCAAGAAACCCATTTGTACTCTGCGCCAATATTTTAGCACAAATAGAAACGGGTTGAATATGTAGTTGATCACCTAAGGAATCTGTACCACCAAAGCAACATGCAACACAAAGTACTCCAAGAAAATACGAGAGGTCTTGATCTGATTTTCCCTTCAAGTCACCTGGATCAACACTTAACAACTATATATACACATTTTAACTCGAATGACAAAGTGACCAAAATAGAAATAGAACATCGAAACGTCTCCTCACAATCGTTCGAATTCAATCCTAATAAATCCACTAATACACACTACATACTGATAACGGATTTGCGCCCATAATCACAAACCCAACAACAAGATAAAATAGAAATTAATTGATAAATCCTTCCATGCCATTCAAGACAAACATTCCGAATGAAACAAGTATAAGCAAATCAATATACTCATTCCAAAACAATGAAATAAACGAAATTTGCTTGAAACCTTCGAACAATTTTCACAAGGAAAGGCAATACATCCACATAAAGTCAATACTCAGTATTTACTACAATAACAGTAGCCACAAAACCTGTCTTTTCCACAAGGCTTCCCCGACAATATAATAACAAAACTCAAGATGAATCTACATTCACAACAAGTAGATTACTATAAACGATTCAATCATGAAATCCACTTTGAGTCGGTAAACGAAGTAAAGATGTATATATTGTACCACGATCGTGAATAATCCCGTTTCCACCACAACAAGGAAAACACTTCCATTTGAGTCGTTAAAGACTACGGTAACACAACAGATTGCCTATTCCAAGCGTAAATTAGAAAACAATGAAACCCACAAAGTATCATTAGTCGCATTAACAAAACCACGACGAGTTTCAAAATCTTCAAAAACACCGAACAATCAAATGGTACACCAAGATCCTTCCCTCTTGTCTCACAACAAAGATTGACGATCAAAAGTCGACAAAGAAAACAGTGATCTATACCCTTCACAAGTATATTCGACGGGCTCTCGCCAAAGCCGAGCATTCAAACCTTTATAAATATAAATCTCTCATATTTAAACCAAAGGAATACACAACAAACGAGTTGAAGTTCGATTTCAACAAACACCCAACAAGCGGAAATTGCCAAAAATCGAACCAGAAGAGATACTGAGCCAAAATCAATTAAATCTTCATAGAAAATTTATCTAATCTTCACAAACAAATGAACAGAGTTGTTTTAATGAAGACATTTGAAAGACAGCAAAATATTTAAAGGATAGGGCCTAGCATGCCTGTATTTTGATCGAATTTCCGAAGAAGACCACAGGAAGAGCTCAAACTTCCTTTTCTTTTTCCCAAATACAGCGACCAACAAAATTTCGCTGTCCCATTTACAATATATCCTCCATGGCAGAGAAAAGAGCCAGAGAAATTCATTCTCGCCATGCAACTCAAAGAGAACTGGTGCGATGAACCAGTAAACTAGCAGAGAGAGAGAGAGAAGACCGAAAATCGCGATACACCAAACAAACCTTCCAACTTCTCGTTTGCATGCCGTTTCGCGAGCTCCGGGCTCGACTCCCTAAACATTAAATGCCATTAAACCAATTTTCCCGCTTAATCTCAACTCCCACCGACCGCCAAAATTGGCGACAGTCCATCCAAAAACTCAAGTTCATTTCCAAACTTAGTAATTGCCAAGTCTGCCAAGGTTAGCCGCCGCCTAAGCTTCCGCCATATGCCTGTCCCTCATCCTTATCCTTCCCATTTATTGCCATAGAGAATAGCGCCCATGGTTCGCCACCCTTCAAAGGCCCCTTCCCATAAACTCTTAGTTAGCTAGGTTAGTATCTTAGGTTAGAGTTTTAGGGTAATAACCATGCTAACCATTTTACACTTAGTTATTATTTTAGGATCATAACACATAGCCTAGGTCTAGGTTAGACTAACAATAATCTAACCCCTAGGTTAGGTTATTGTTTTAGGTTACTAACCCTTAGTAATTCAGTTTGGTCCTTCTCCTGAAAACTCGGAGAGACCTGTATCATACTTTCTAGAAATGCAGCCACTCCTGTTCTTATTACGAGTTGTATGTCAATGAATTATTACCTGGTCTTTAATCGAGACCTTCCGGATATACCGGATATCGGGAACCGTTTCATTTCTCAAGATCAGCTGAGTCATACTCGACCCGACTTACCAAATGCTTCCATACCTTGCTGACTGTTCAAGGTTCGTGATCTAATTTTATCACTTCACAAAATTAAAGCATTACTTGGATCAATTTCTCTGGTCCAAGTCTAGATATTATTGATGAATACTGTATAATTCATTCCGTGATCGATTAATATTCAAATCACAAAATGAAATAAATAAAAGAGTCTATTAATATTTTGACTCAGTCAAGATCTGCAATCTGCAAGAAATTTAATACATATCAAGCATGATTTCCGAATCGAGGTACACAATCCATTTACTAGAAATCACATATCAACACTTGAATGCTTAGGAGAAAGTAACAACAGTTCAGGGTGTTACATGCTTCCCTCCTAAAAGGATTCATCGTCCCGATGAATTACATATTAAACTTAACCTTCCGGTCAATCAATTTATTAGTACACAAACAATGTGTTTACTTCCATATTTAATAGTTTCAGAAATCAATGTCACCTCACTTTTATTCAACCTGAATAAAGTCTGCCTTAATCAGGCTTTCATAAATACTTAAAAACAATCAGTTCATAAAAGTATTTCATCAACAGATTTCATTCTGTTGCAAAAAGAGAAGGAAAAGCAGTTTTCATCTCTTCCAGGTTTTCCCAAGTTGCACTTTCTTCGCTAAACTGGTCCCACTGGACCTTACATTGCTGAATATCACGATTCCTTAAATGCAACTGGCGAGTTTCCAGCACTCTTGTGGGTTTAACCACGATTATTCCTGGGTCTTGGACCTGCAAGGAATTCCAATTTAAAACATGTGACAGATCTGAAACGTATTTCTTAAGCAAAGAAATATGGAAAACATCATGCATACGAGATAGAGCAGGAGGCAATGCTAAACGATAAGCTACAGGATTGATTATCTCGACAATTTCAAAAGGTCCCACATATCGTGGTGACAACTTGGCAGCCTTGCCAAAAGTTATAGAACTCTTTACGGGTTTAACACGCGAGAAAACCTTATCACCAAGCTCAAACTTTCTATCAACCCGCTTAAGGTCAGCATAGCTCTTCTGTCTATCCGCTGCTTCCTTTAATCGTTCACGAATCAGCTTAACTTGCTGTTCCATCTCTGTGAGAATCTCTGGTCCAATTACCACTCTATCCTCTACACTGTCCCAACTTACAGGGGTTCTGCACTTTCTTCCATAAAGTGCTTCAAAAGGTGCCATCTTAAGAGATGAGTGATAAGTGTTGTTGTATGCGAACTCAACTAATGGGAGATACTCTTCCCACTTATCTTTGTTGATCCATGCAATACATTCGCAACATGTCCTCCAACACTTGATTTACCCTCTCAGTTTGCCCATCCGTTTCTGGATGATATGCAGAACTGAAGTTTAGTTTCGTTCCTAGGGCTGCGTTAAGCGTTTGCCAAAACCTTGACGTCATTCTAGGATCCCTGTCAGAAATAATCAGTTCAGGTACACCATGTAATCTGAAAATTTCGTGTACGAACCTCTTGGCTAGCACTGGAGAATCATCCTTTAGATTTCCAGCGATGAAATGAGCTACCTTAGTTAGCTTATCTACAACTACCAGGATAACATCATGTTTATTCCTGGACATAGGTAGTCCTTGTACAAAATCCATGGTTATTACTTGCCATTTGTACTGCGGTATGCTATGAGGATACAACAATCCAGCAGGATGCATATGCTCTGCTTTCACCCGCTGACATTCCAGACAATGAGTCACAAAATTTATCACATCCTTTTTCATACCTTTCCAGAAGTATTGCTGTTTCAAATCAGCTAGCATTTTTGTGATACCTGGGTGTCCAGAGAAAGGTGAATTATGAAATTCAACTAACAACTTCTTTCTCAAATCATCCAGCACAGGCACATATACCCTATTTTCATAACGCAAGATTCCTTCATTATCTAAATGAAAACCTTCATACCTTTTATCTTTAGGTTCTGCAGGCCAATACGCTTTTACTTGCTTTGAAAATATGTATCGATTACGAGGCACTCTTTACCTCGTCTTTAAACGAGTTCTTAATGTTATAAGAGCAGAAATGTGCCTCCTACGACTTAGAGCATCATTACTCTATTCTCCTTTCCTTTGATATAGCTGATATCAAAGTCATATTGTGATAGAAATTCTAACCACCTTCTTTGTCTCGGCATTGATTGGGGTGAGTAAAAATATATTTCAGTCCCAAGTGATCGATTTTCAACTCAAAAGGTTTCCCTAGTAAGTAGTGTCTCCAGGACTTGAAGTGCGTGAACAATGGCGGCAAGTTCCAAATCATGAGGGGCATAATTCAGCTCATGAATCTTAAGTTTTCTACTCTCATAAGCAATGACTTGATCATTTTGTAGCAAAACACCCCAAGACCTTCCCCGAAGCATCGATTACAATGATAAAATTCCCATTAGGGTGCAGTACAGCCCAATATAGGTGCGAGAAGTCACCGGTGGTCTTTCGGACTTTTGAAAGCCGCTTCGCACTTGTCATTCCACATGAATTTCTTATCCTTCTTCTGCAATGAAGTTATTGGTGCAGCTACCTTAGAAAAATCCTTTACAAATTTTCTATAGTAACCTGCAAGACCCATGAAGCTTCTTACTTCATGCACATTCTTTGGTACAGGCCACTCAGTTATTGCCACTATTTTTGAAGGATCTACTGCGATTCCTTCTTTGCTTATGACATGACCCAAATAGTGAACTTCTGAGTCAAAGAAAGAACATTTGGATAACTTACCATACAGCTTTCTCTTTCTCAAAATTTCCAAAACTATCTTCAGATGCTCATTGTGCTCCTCAACACTTTTAGAATAAATGAGAATATCGTCCAGGAATACAAGTACAAACTTGTCCAGGTATTCTTGAAAAATATTGTTCATTAAATTCATAAAGGCTGCAGGTGCATTAGTTAACCCAAAGGGTAGAACTGTGAATTCATAATGTCCGTACCTTGTTCGGAAAGTTTTTTTATGAATATCTTCCTCTTTAATCCTTAGGCGATGATAACCGGATCGAAGATCTATCTTAGAATAAACCGCTGCTCCACGCATTTGATCAAACAGATCATCGATCCTAGGAAGTGGGTATCGGTTCTTAATTGTTGCTTTGTTCAACATCCGATAATCAATACACAGCCTTAGTGTTCCATCCTTCTTTTTCACAAATATAACAGGTGCTCCCCAAGGTGAAACACTTGGTCTAATCAATCCTTTAGACAAAAGTTCTTGTAACTGAGCCTTTAGCTCGACTAACTCAATAGTAGTCATCCGATAAGGTGCCTTGGAAATAGGTTCCGTTCCAGGCTTGATTTCTATAGTAAAATCAAATTCTCTCTTGGGTGGTAATCCTGGTAATTCCTCAGGAAATACATCCCTGAAACCTTGTAGCAGAGGGAATTGTTTCATGAAATCATCATCTCCTTCAGAAGATTCAGATATCTTTACTGCATAAAGGGTACATCCTTTATTTTTAGCCTTTTTAAGCTGCATAGCTGACAGTTTTCTAACTGTAATTTCTCGTTTCACACCTTGAATTTCTACTGATTCCAGCTGATCATCTAAACATTCTATGTTCTTTTCATAGCAATCTACCTTTGCTTTATGGTCAGCTAACCAATTAACACCGATGACAATGTCATACGATCCCAAAGGTGCAACATAGAGATCAACTTCCGTGGAAAAGTTAGGTAAGTCAAGGACCGCTCCAAAAAGACACATACTCACTGTATGAACAGAATTATTACCATACTGTATAGTCCAAGATTTATCCATTTTTCCAGCTTTTCTTTTAAGTTTAGAAGCTAGTTTGTTAGATATAAAACATTCAGTAGCTCCTGTATCAAAAAGAATAGTGACAGGTATGCCAAATAACTTACCCGGAACTTCTATAGGTGTCACTTGCTTTTCAGCTTGTTTGTCCGCTACTGCAGCATGTATCTTATGCTGCTGATTACGATCATCCTTCTTCAAAGGGCACTGATTTGCGTAATGATCTTTACCACAAGTGTAGCAGCCTCCTACAGGTCCCTTCTTAGGCTCAAAGTTGCTTCCAGTTTTATAATTGTCACGCTGTCCTCCATAGGACTTCTGACCATTATTATAATTTTTAGCAAAATTATCCTTCACATTCCTGTGAGCTTATTTACTCTTTGTCTTCTTATTGTTATCTCCTGAAACTTACTCTTGTTTCCAAACTTTTTCCATGGTCCTTTTAAGGTGCAAGAGAGGTTGAAGAAGGGTTTGCGAGTCTTCTTCCGCACTTCCTCCTTATGAGCAGAAATAGCCTTCAATTTCTGTTCTTGCCTTATGGCCTTTTCAACAACTCCTTCCATAGTGGTTGGGCTGTGAACATCGACCTCTCCCCCTATCACAGGATTCAATCCCATGATGAATTTCCGTATCCTGAACTTTTCGTCAGTTTGATACTGCGGTACATACTTGAGAAGTTTTGTAAACCGCTCCCAGAATTCAGTTACTGTTAACTTCCCTTGAGTCAAGTTCTGAAATTCTGTCATTTTCTGATCATAGAAAAGTTGTGGCAGCCAACGTTGCCTAAAATAGCCTTTAAATTGATCCCAAGTGATATTGGTCTCATCAATATTTAGCTCAGCTTTTTTATCCCACCACGAAGATGCTTCGTGAGAAAGGCGATAGGCTCCCCAAATAGCTTTGGTTTCCTCCGAGAAGTTCCTTATTGCAAAGTACTTCTCCATTTCGCTGAGCAGCCTCGGCTCCATCTCCTAATGTGGTGCCATCATACTTAGGTGGACTTATCCTTTTATATCATTAGTGAGTTCTCACGCTAATCGGCCCTTTTGTTTTCTCTGGTTGGGCGGTACATTTCAAAGCATTAACATCAACACCCATTTCGGGGTTGTCCTCGGGAGGTTGCTGATTATCATTATCGCCTTCTTCTTCCTCCTCATTCCCCATCACCGCTGTTCGAGTGCAGTACTAAAACGATCTCTTGTGTCCAACAGGGCAGCAAGGATCTCATCCATTTCGGGTTGTTGCGCTCCTTCTTCGTGGAGCATTACTGCAACGTTCCCCCTTGTTCTAACCATTTTACATTACAAGAAAATTCAGGTTTTTATCGATTATGGACTCAATAGGTCCAAGAGCTGCAACCTTCAGCTCGATACCAAGATGTAACATCCTCATTTTTAACTTTAGAACAAGAGAATTTTTTTTTTTTTTTTTTTTTATAATTGCATACCTTTGGTTCTAAATACATAATTTAGAACTCACAATTCAAATAACCATTCATATAACAAGCAATATGCATATGCAGTAATGACTCGGAGTACTTCCGATCTATTCATTCCATGACTCGGTAATCTACCGATCTATTCATGAGTAATAAGAGTCGGTGTTTTTATTTAACACATCACTCTTGCGGTTCTCTTCCTAATCTGGGAATTGAATGCTCTGTCCAAGGAATCTAACTGAATAACTGTTACCATTATTCATCGGCATCTCATCCCTTAGACTAGGTGAATCAGGACAACGCAATCAGCAGCTTGCGATACTTTGGCCAAAGATTTGAAACATACTGTTCATGTCTCGTATTCCTTAACGGCATACTCGTCAATCTGGAATACGTCCTTCACCCCATTCATATGTTATATAGAATGTCTTATACTGATTATTGTCAGTCCTTCCTTCCACAACTGAATCACTCGGAGGCAGATTAACAAGGTGATAATGTTATATGGATACCCACGAGGGTTAGGGATATGATGACATACTGGTTCAACCTTGCGGTTCAACCAAAGGTGTCAGTCATGACACCCCAAATCTCCGAGGCGGTCACATAACATGACCACGTTCTTAATCGGTCCTGTGGTAACTCGTGCGAAATCAAGTGTAAATCTCAACGATCAATGCAAGGGGTGTCGCCATAAGTCACCTGCATTGTTGTAACTTCGAGAAGATCCTAATCTTCTCGGAGGTACAGCCCTGCAGTCGACTTTATGCCGTCAACCTTTAGATCCGCCTCGAGAAGATCTACCCAAAACAAGCGTTACGCACTAGAGTTTAAATTACTTTTTTTTTTTTTTTTTAAGACCTTTCCCTAAGGTTAGCCTTTCCAAATCCCTGGATTCATTTTCTTAAGACGACCCTCCTCTATTAATCCATTACTTGGTAGAGGTATTAAGGTCTAGTTTCTATCAAGGAGTCATTAGAATACATCTGATTCTAAGCAACAGATTCAGACAATATCTCATAACCTATGCTTGAGATTGCCACCTGAAACTCCATTGATTGCCTATCAGTTCTCTTAACTGAATTCATATCATACTTTTCATTTTAAAGCTATGAATGATTAAGAATCCAATCTACTATTGTCCTGGTATACTTAGGACTAGGGATTAGTAATTCAATCCAGCTCGTTCAGCGTTCTCTTTTAGGCTCAATTTTTAACCTATCTTCTAGAGAGACAATAATTAAATTACAATATTGCTTTTGCTAGAACAAATCAGAACTACTAAATACTCATAAGAATTTAGTCTAATTACTTACAAGCTTTCATTGTCAATCACAAAAGCATCCATAATATACAAAGATAAGTATGCCCCTTCGTTACATAGACCGAAGAAGCTCATCCTTCAATAGAATACAACACATAAGTATCAAACGCTTATTTTCATTCCTTTCAAAACTCATACAATTACATATATGCAACAAGATATTTGATATAATGCTAACGGAAAAGAAACATCTTTTCACATATAGTACATCTATAAACTCAAGTTGTAATTCTTTATAAATCAAATAAACTATCCGATCGATTTGCCGGATCTGCATTGTTTTACCTCTTACGGCAACCATCCATCGCAAAAATAGTCAACATGAGTCGGTTGATGAACCGAGCATGATAAGCACCAACTTTTAAAACAATTGCAATCCATCAATTGTTTCCATTAAACACCCTGTTTAAATGAGATCAAATATCCAAATAAGAAAACATATTCAGACTATGTCCTTGTAATACAAAATGATTACAAACATGTAACTCTATCATTGTTACAGAATAGTCTTAAACACTTTCTAATATTTCATCAAATATTAAAGAAACAAGAACGAATGCATATAAACAATCATTGAATCCAAATCACGACACCGGGTCGTTGATTGTTGCATTCTTCCAAAAAGGAAATAACATAACAATTTGGAATCCTACCAAAACGTTACCAAATTAATTTCCCACTGTTAAACAAACATCAACCAAATTGGAATAAAGGAAGAGAAAGAGCCAATCCATTCATACTTCCTTTCAATTAAGTTCATCACTGAACCGCCTTCACCTATGAAAACATTCAACCAGAATATAAATGAACAATTTAGACAAGCCATGAAGCCGATCGCTGTTCTAAATTAAGAAATAGAACACGGCAAACTCCTAGACAAAGAATCGACACAACAACAATCCATAAATCAGTCTGATGTCCAAAACTAGTTTCTCCTAAACACAGTAAGGCTTTCGAACCAAGTTCGAAATCAAGAACTTCAAGCGTATTGCTGTAATCAACAACTCTATAACATTAAGCCTTTTAAGGTTTCCGAGAAACTATGCTATGATGACCACACATTGGTTCCAATTCATGTTCAGTCAATCGAACTGAACAAACAGAAAGGAACTTAGCATACTTATACTTTCTCAGTCTATCGGACTGAACAAACGGAAAGGAACACCATCAATCGATCCCTACCTTGGTGCATGCAAATCCCTAGTGCAACTCACCCAAACAGGGCCAGAACACGAAAACAGTCATCAATGACGCATATAAAAATCAGACAAACAATCAAGCTCTTATTTCAACCAAGAAACCCGACTGTACTCTGCCAATATTTTAGCACAAATAGAACAGGTTGAATATGTAGTTGATCACCTAAGGAATCTGTACCACCAAAGCAACATGCAACACAAAGTACTCCAAGAAAATACAGAGGTCTTCAGTACAGATTTTCCCTTCAAGTCACTGGATCAACACTTAACAACTATATATACACATTTTAACTTGAACAGTGACCAAAATAGAAATAGAACATCGAAACGTCTCCTCACAGTCGTTCAGAATTCAATCCTAATAAATCCACTAATACACACTACATACTGATAACGGATTTGCGCCCATAATCACAAACCCAACAACGAAGATAAAATAGAATTAATTGATAAATCCTTCCATGCCATTCAAGACAAACATTCCGAATGAAACAAGTATAAGCAAATCAATATACTCATTCCAAAACAATGAAATAAACTGAGCTGCTTCGAAACCTTCGAACAATTTTCACAAGGAAAGGCAATACATCCACATAAAGTCAATACTCAGTATTTACTACAATAACAGTAGCCACAAAACCTGTCTTTTCCACAAGGCTTCCCCACATATAATAACAAAACTCAAGATGAATCTACATTCACAACAAGAGATTACTATAAACGATTCAATCATGAAATCCACCGAGTCGGTAAACGAAGTAAAGATGTATATATTGTACACGGTCAAAGAATAATCCCGTTTCCACCACAACAAGGAAAACACTTCATTACGAAGTCGTTAAAGACTACGGTAACACAACAATTGCCTATTCCAAGCGAAATTAGAAAACAATGAAACCCACAAAGTATCATTAGTCGTCATTAACAAAACCACGACAGAGTTTCAAAATCTTCAAAAACACCGAACAATCAAATGGTACACCAGTATCCTTCCCTACTGTCTCACAACAGCATTGACGATCAAAAGTCGACAGCAAAACAGTGATCTATACCCTTCACAAGTATATTCGACGGGCTCTCGCCAAACAGTCCGAGCATTCAAACCTTTATAAATATAAATCTCTCATATTTAAACCAGAAGGAATACACAACAAACAGAGTTGAAGTTCGATTTCAACAAACACCCAACAAGCGGAAATTGCCAAAAATCGAACCAGAAGAGATACAGAGCCAAAATCAATTAAATCTTCATAGAAAATTTATCTAATCTTCACAAACAAATGAACAGAGTTGTTTTAATGAAGACATTTGAAAGACAGCAAAATATTTAAAGGATAGGGCCTAGCATGCCTGTATTTTGATCGAATTTCCGAAGAAGACCACAGGAAGAGCTCAAACTTCCTTTTCTTTTTCCCAAATACAGCGACCAACAAAATTTCGCTGTCCCATTTACAATATATCCTCCATGGCAGAGAAAAGAGCCAGAGAAATTCATTCTCGCCATGCAACTCAAAGAGAACTGGTGCGATGAACCAGTAAACTAGCAGAGAGAGAGAGAGAAGACCGAAAATCGCGATACACCAAACAAACCTTCCAACTTCTCGTTTGCATGCCGTTTCACGAGCTCCGGCTCGACTCCTAAACATTAAATGCCATTAAACCAATTTTCCCGCTTAATCTCTACTCCCACCGACCGCCAAAATTGGCGACAGTCCATCCAAAACTCAAGTTCATTTCCAAACTTAGTAATTGCCAAGTCTGCCAAGGTTAGCCGCCGCCTAAGCCTCCGCCATATGCCTGTCCCTCATCCTTATCCTTCCCATTTATTGCCATAGAGAATAGCGCCCATGGTTCGCCACCCTTCAAAGGCCCTTCCCATAAACTCTTAGTTAGCTAGGTTAGTATCTTAGGTTAGAGTTTTAGGGTAATAACCATGCTAACCATTTTACACTTAGTTATTATTTTAGGATCATAACACATAGCCTAGGTCTAGGTTAGACTAACAATAATCTAACCCCTAGGTTAGGTTATTGTTTTAGGTTACTAACCCTTAGTAATTCAGTTTGGTCCTTCTCCTGAAAACTCGGAGAGACCTGTATCATACTTTCTAGAACAGAGCCACTCCTGTTCTTATTACAGAATTGTATGTCAATGAATTATTACCTGGTCTTTAATCGAGACCTTCCAGATATACCAGATATCGGGAACCGTTTCATTTCTCAAGATCAGCCTGAGTCATACTCCTGACCAGCTTACCAAATGCTTCCATACCTTGCAACCTGTTCAAGGTTCGTGATCTAATTTTATCACTTCACAAAATTAAAGCATTACTTGGATCAATTTCTCTGGTCCAAGTCTAGATATTATTGATGAATACCTGTATAATTCATTCCGTGATCGATTAATATTCGATCACAAAATGAAATAAATAAAAGAGTCTATTAATATTTTGACTCGGTCAAGATCTCGCAAGAAATAATCTGCAAGAAATTTAATACATATCAAGCATGATTTCCGAATCGAGGTACACAATCCATTTACTAGAAATCACATATCGTTACTTGTTAAAGGCCAAAGTTTGCATCTTACTAGCTTTTCCTATTACATTTTCCCATCTTGAGACAATCCCATAAAAGTGCCATGTTTTCGACACGTTAAAGGATAGTAGCTTTTATATTCATTTTCTTAGAAATCCACCATTGGGCCTTAGTAACTTGCAAGACACATCTAGGAGAAGGAATTATTGATCATCCTCTATGCTTTGCAAGTAGGAAGTTGACACCCAAGAGTAGAATTACACCACGACCGAGCGCGAAGCATTTTCAATGATCTATGTGCTTTTCAAGTTCGAGACAAGATCATTGGCAACTCCTTTGTATTTTACACCGACCACATGGCATTAAAATATTTTGTGAACAAGCCCATTCTAAAAGGGCGCATATGTTGGTGGGTGTTGTTATTCCAAGAGTTTGAATTCACGGTAATAGTGAATCTTCGAAAGAGTAATTGTGGGCCCGATCATCCACAAGAATTAATTCAAGGGAGGACACGTAGAGTATTGAAGAGAAATGCCAAATGCACAACTATTTAGGTTATGGTGTGCACCCTTGGATTTGGAGGAGATTGTGGTATTTTTAAAGGAAGGTGTGGTGCCGGAAGGAATGAAGGCATTATAGAAGAAGCAACTAGCCATACGTGTTTTGCCCTACATGTTGATCAATGGGGACTTATACAAGTTAGGGTGTGATGAAGTTTTATGCATATGTGTACTAGACAATGAGTGCCTCGCCATCATAGAGGAAGCATGTGGAGGAAGTGCGGGTGGACATTATGTAGGTGACGCCACTACGCATAAGATATTAATGGCAAGATTATGGTGGGAGACCCCATACAAAGGTTGTAAGGACTATTGTAAAGTGTGTGACCATTATTAGCACATTAGCAAGTCGGGAAAGAGAGATGAAATGCCTTTACACCCTATCCCACAGCACGTAACCTTTTGAGAAGTGGGAAATAGAATTTTTAGGCCCTATTGCACCAACAACGCGTAGGGCTCGGGTCACACTCTATAATTACTTGCATGGACTATTTGATAAGGTGGGCGAGAGGGGCCCCACTAAATCTTGCACAAAGCAGCCACATTGGCAAGATTTTTGTGGGAGAACATTATCACAAGGTATGGATGTCCTTTAAGTTTAACCAGCGATAGGGGTACACATTTCTTAAATGAGACCATGAGGATCCTATTAGAAAAGTTCATGGTAGCTCATCACAACACTACCCCTTATCACCCACAAGAAAATGGAACTATAGAAGTATTTAACAAAATACTGAGTCATACCTTGACCAAAATTTGTGATGTCGGAAGACAAGATTGGGATGACAAAGTGTCAACCGTATTATGGGCTTACAGGACAACTTATAAAAGGCTAAACAAAGACACACCGTTTTAATTGGTTTTTGGCATGGAATCTGTTCTACTAATTGGATTCATGTTACCTTCTCTGTGAATAGCACGCGTAGGAGGATTGGCTGATGATCAATTGCTTTGGAAGAGAGAATTGATGAACTCATGAAGTTGACGAGATATGATCACTCTCCGGTGGATTCAAACAATAGAAAAAGTAAAGTAAAAACCATGGCATGATCTCCACATTAGAAAAAAGAAGTTTGAGGTGGGGTAGATGGTCTTATTGTATGATTCTAGGTTTCTATGCCATCCTAGGAAGTTGAAGGTCCATTGGTTAGGTCCCTATAAAATCTCATACATCCTTGATTTGGGCGCATTCCGATTCAAGTGCTAGATGGAACGAAGCTAGTTGGACACTTCAATGGGAGTAGGTTTGAACCCTTCCTATAAATAAGTCTTCTAGTGTTTGTAAATAAGGAAGTGTTTCCAACTAGTTTAGAATTTCCTTTATGCTTTTCTTTTCTTGTGTTTCCCTTTCGTGTTGTTTTGTTTTGTGCCTTTGGTGCCGGTAACCCTTATTACTTTTGAGAATTTGTGAGTGCGCAAAGAACCGTGCATCATTTTAGTGTGGGTTGGAGTAATGTAAAGGAGAGCATGGTTAAAGTCCAAAAAAATTGTGTTGAAAAGCCTAGTTGAATCGCCACATTGAAAGAGGTGTATAAATATGGAAAAGGATGGTTGGTGTCAAGATTAGGCTACGTTCATATCCCATGTAAAAGGAAGAAAAATCGCATAAGAAACACGAGCCACACGAGCAACAATTAGGACAAAAGAAGTGCCTTCGACACCGGTGATGCACGTGCAAGAGTCTCCTCAAAGATGGATTGGTTGTGCACCGGAAGGTTAGAAGACTGTTTACACAGGTTTGGGTGCGTGAGGTAAAGTGCTAAAGTCGAATTTGTTTGAAAAAGCCGCATTAAATGTGAAAAGTATGGTGGTAGGTAAAGTAGCATTTAATTCTTAAAAATGGAAAAACTAGAAATATAATGTCGAGGAACTTCATTATTCACTTCACGTATAAGGAGAAAGAAGCACTTTTGCATTTTCATAAACTAGGGCTTCTAAAAATGTAGATCCAGTGAAGAAAAAAATTATAGAGATTGAAGCGTGAGTAAGCGGTTCAGATTTGTAAACCAGGGATGAAGGGATTTCACGAGCATAGGAAAAGTGTGAGAAGGCGTCATCTTGTGAATGTTAGGAAATAAGAGATAAAATATGTGGAATAATCCCTTACGTAATCACAACAAGAGAAACTAATATGCGTAAAATATTACAGATCTCAAATAAAAGTGCAGAATAAATAACACAACACAGAGAGACAAGATTTAATGTGGTTCACCCAATTTGGGCTACGTCCACCAAGAATCACTTGCTCAAATTTTATTACAAGCCTCCACTCTCTCAATATAATACCTGATCCGTTTGCGGCTAAGCTCAACAAACTCTGAGAATTTTTGGAGCTATGCTCAAAAACTCTACAGAATTCACACCCAAATTCAAAACACATCTGTAATACATTTGCTTGTCTATGTATCATATGCATAAGACCATATAAATAGACAATTGCTTAAGCAGTTTGATACAAAACCATGGGTATCAAAACCATGGGCAAAAACTATGGGTATCAAAACCATGGGCAAAAAACCATGGGTATCAAAACAACGGGTACCGAAAAACCATGGGCCCAAAAACATCCCATAACGATTACCCATTACCCATGGCACCCATGAAAATTTACTTGTGGGCTTCACCCCCGAACCCCCGACCCGCTCACCAGCCGAGAGGGCCGCCATAAAAATACCCGAGTGTAACACATAAAAGGTGTACCACACTCTAACATGAAAATAGGCTCCACAAACATAACAATCTCCCACTTGGAGACTAATTTCCACTGAGCAAGCTTCTCAACCCTTCACTATCATCTACAAGGCCAACCAAAGCTAAACATAGCTTTAGTTTATCCTTGTGACCACCTTGGTCATGATGTCCAGGATTCTTACTAGTATGAATCTTCTCCAACTTCAAATTATCTTCCTCCAAATTTTCCCGATGAAGTGATATCTCAACCGTATATGCTTCATCCTCGAGTGGAAAGCGAGTTCTTAGCTAGGTTTATAAAGCACTCGACTATCACTATGCAGCTTACATTCCTCTTGCGTATGCCCCAACTCCTCAAGCAATTATTGTAACCAAATCATCTCTTTGCTTTCCTCTATGGCAGAAAACATACTCGGCCTTTGTGGTTAACAAAGCCACCGCTTCTCTGTAGTCGTGAAATCCAGCTTCACTGTTATCCCACCTACAAAGTGTAAATATAACCTATCGTGCTCCTCCCGCTGTCTACATCTCCAGTCATGTCTCGAATCTACATAACCATGTAAAGTGGTGTCTCGATCCATCAGTAGCACAAAATTGTCCCCATGGTCCCTCTCAAATACCAAAGGATCCACTTTACTCTTGCCAATTCCCTTTACCTGGATCACTCATAAATCTACTCACAACACCTCTGCATGGGAAATATTAGGCCTAGTGCACACCATAGCATACATCAAACTGCCAACTACTGATGAGTAAGGTACCTTGGACATCTGGTTTCTTTCCTGCTCTGTCTTGGGACACTGCTCCTTTGATAACTTAAAATGGCACGGAAAAGGAGTCCCAACCAGTTTAGCATCCCGCATGTGAAACCTATCCAATACCTTCTTAATGTACTCTTCCGAGATAAAGTCACTTTCTTCCTTCCTATCCCGAGTTATCCTCATACCAAGGATTTTTCTGGATGCCCCCAAATCCTTCATATCAAAGGATTCACTTAGTTTCTTGATTACTTTTATTTCCTACATGTTTTTACCTGCAACCAACATGTCATCAACATACAAACACAGATAATATAACTTCCATCCTCAAATTTCTTTGTATACACACAATGGTCATAATGACATCTAATATAACCTTGCTCCATCATGAAGCTATCAAACTTCTTATACCATTGACATGGAGCTTGTTTCAAGCCATACAAGCTCTTATTCAGTTTACAAACCATCTCCTCTTTACCTTTGACCTCATAGCCCTCTGGATTCTTTGCATATATAGTTCCTCCTCCAAATCACCATGGAGAAATTCAGTCTTTACATCTAATTGTTCTAAGTGCAAGTCTTCTGTTGCCACTATTCCAAGAACAGTTCTAATAGAAGTCATTTTTACTATAGGAGAAAATATCTCAACAAAATCTATACCTTGTTTCTGTGCAAACCCCTTGACCACCAATTGGGCCTTATATCTTTTCTTTCCTCCTTCTTCGACTTTAACTATGTACACCCACTTGTTCTCGCAATGCTCTTTTCCTTCCTAGAGCTTTACCAAATCCTAAGTCTCGGTTCTCCATGAGAGACTTATGCTCCTCATCCATGGCTTGCTCCCACTTCTTACTGGCATCTACCTGCATTGCTTCATCAAAGCTCTCTGGCTCTCCACTATCAGTGAGTAATAAATAATAAAGAGAAGGAGAAAAACGTTTAGGTTCTTTTCTTACCCTAGAAGACCTCCTCACTATAGGAGTTTGGGGTTCCTATTGAGTCAGTTCCTGAACTGATTCATGGGTCACTATCCCATCCGGAAGATCCTCTACCATTGCATATTCTTTCTTGGATTCTTCCCTATTTTCCTAGTAACTGTTGCTTATACATGACTTTCTCATTAAAGACCACATCCCTAGACCAAATTATTTTCTTGTCCTTAATACTCCAACATTTAAATCCAAAGTCATCACCACCATAACCAATGAAAGTACATTTTCCTCTAGCTTGGTCCTATCATCCTTGTCTATATGAATAAACACCTCACTTACAAAGACTCTAAGAAATGAATAATCAACTTTCTTACCATACCAAGCCTTCTAAGGTATGCCTCCATCCAAGGCACTTGAGGGTCCTTTGTTTATCAAGTACACAACCGTGTTGTGCTCACCGTTTACGCCCAAAAAGAAAGAGGTAGTTCTCGCATGTAACCTCATGCTCCTAAAGCATGTTCTATTATTGTTCTGTTCATCCTTTCGATACCCCATTCTCGCTCGTGGAGTTCCCGAACCATCTTTTACCTACTGATTCCATTCTTAGAACAAGTAATCATTAAATTTATTACTTGTAATACTCCCTCCATTATCGACTAAGACATTTTAGCTTAAGACCTATTTTATTCTCTACCAAGGCTTTCCATTTAACAAAAGTGTCAAATACATCAGATTTTTTCTAATACAATAAACCCAAACTTTCCTTATTGCATCATCAATAAAAGTAACATAATAACTTGAACCCCAAGAGATGATACCCGAGATGGCCCCCACACACATCGAATGCACCACTCTAACTTACTCTCTTTCTTTGTAAGTCCAACCTTGAGAAACCTTACTCACTTTTGTTTCCCATATATACAATCCTCACGAAACTCCGAACCTATTTCTATATATATCCAAGAAAATTCTTCTTTATGATGTCCATGCCCTTATGGCTCATATGACCGAGCCTATAGTGCCATAATGTTGTATCTGCATCTGAAGCCACAAGATTACAATCATTAGTACTATCAGTGGATAAATACAAGGTTCCAACCTTCTTACCTCTTGCCACCACAAGAGCACCCTTGGTAACCTTCCAAGAGTCAGCTGTAAATATCACAGTACAACCATCACTTCCCAATTGCCCCGCCGATATCAAATTTCTCCTTAATGTAGGCACATGTCTGACATCCTTCAATAGCCATGTATTCCCATTCTGCATCTTAACCTGAATAGAACCTTTTCCAACTATACTTTGCAAGGCTCATCATCACGAGAAAAACATGCCCAAAATCCCCTTGAACATAATCAACAAAATAATACCTATGTGGAGTAGCATAAAAGAAGCCCCTAAATCTAAAACCCAAGATTCAATAATATTATGTAAAGAAATAATCAAAGCATCTGTCATACATTACCCTATGCCACATTTTCCTCCTTGTTTTCTTCTGTTGTTTCTTCTTGTCCCAAGCTCCCAACAGTCCTTCTTTACATGCCCGCACTTTCCACAGTTCCCACATACAATCTTGCTCTTGGATTTTGACCTTGCTCGATCTTTTGATTTTCCATGGTTTCCTCTATTTTTCTGTCTCCCTCTAGTTTCCACTTTGTCAAAGCATTCCCTGAAGTAGAAGATTCCCAAAGCTTTTTCTTCCCTCACTTGAATCACCCCTACAACATCCTCAAACTTCAACTTCGAGTTAGGCTGAACCGAGTTGCTTACCTCCATTACTGTGCTATTCCAACTTTCGGTAAAGAGCACAGAATTAATAAAGCCCTAACGTCTTCATCAAATTCTATTGTAATCTTTGAAGCTAGCATATTCACAACCGTATTGAAATCATTTAAATGATCTGTCTTTGAACTATTCTCGAGATAGCTTCATATTAAACAAATTTTTCATTAAAAATATCTTATTAGAGGCGAGAGGGTTTTCATACAACTTCCCTAATGCATCCATCAGTTCTTTTGTAGTCTTTTCCTTTGAAACATTAAATAATACCGAAGATGCAAGACATAGCCGGATCGTTCCAAGTTCCTTACGATCCAACAAATCCCATTCCGCATCTGTCATACTCGAGGTTTTTTCACCTTCTCAAGACATCGGAGTATAAAGATCCTTCTGATAAAGGTAATCTTCCATCTGCATCTTCCAAAGACTAAAATTCTTCCCGTTGAATTTATCAACCCTAGATCTTCCATCATCTACCATAGCTCCCACTCAAGATAAAACTTGCCTCGTGATTCAACACTTCAAAGAAACCAAACCAGCTCGATACCAATTGTTAGGAAATAAGAGATAAAATATGTGGAATAATCCCTTACAGAATTGTAACAATAGAAACTAATATGCAGAAAATATTACAGATCTCAAATAAAAGTGCATAATAAATAACACAACATAGAGAGACAAGATTTAATGTGGTTCACCCAATTTGGGCTACGTCCACCAAGAATCACTTGCTTAGATTTTATTACAAGCCTCCACTCTCTCAATACAATACCCAGATCTGTTTGGAGCTATGCTCAACAAACTCTACAAAATTTTGGAGCTATGCTCAACAAACTCTGAGAATTCACACCCAAATTCAAAACACATCTACAATACATTTGCTTGTCTATGTATCATATGCATAAGACCATATAAATAGACAATTGCTTAAGCAGTTTGATACAAAACTATGGGTATCAAAACCATGGGCAAAAACGTGGGTATCAAAACCATGGGTATCAAAACAATGGGTACCAAAAAACCATGGGCCCAAAAACAGCCCATAACGGTTACCCATTACCCATGGGTTAATAAACCACCCATGAAAATTTGCTTTAGGGGCTTCGCCCCCGAACCCCCTTAACCCGCTCACCGGCGAGTGGGACCGCCATAAAAATACCCGAGTGTAACACATAGAAGGTGTACCACACTCTAACATGAAAATAGGCTCCACAAACATAACAATGAAAGGATTATCCTGGTTAGGGTTTGAAGAACTAGGGCACGGGATTAAGGAATTTTCTTCATAGTTTAGGATCGGGGGTTGGAGAGAGCGGAAGAATGGAGTAACAAAAGGAATTAAAGTGATAAGAAGACCTAGATAATGGCACCCAAGAAACTAGTTAGCACACCCAAAAAGGGAAAGGGCAAGGGCAAGGGCAAGCAACAAGAAACCGACACTCATACAAATGAAGAGTGGTATGCAAATACAAGACCCGGATGGAGTGTTGTTAGGGAAGGAGTGGGAGTCCCATCTTAGGAACATGTTTGTGAATGACTACAATCATCGGACAAGCACAATCGAGAAGGAGATGGCATTGGAGTTAGTACACCCAACAGATAAAAGGACACTAGAGGGTTTGCCCATTTATAATGATGAGGTGAAGGTCAAGTTGGAGAAGGTAGGGTTATTACAACTCTTTGAGTTTCCCTACTTAGGAAGCCTGAGTGATTATATCAATGGCTGATGTTGCACATGCATGAGGACTACTTCCACTTCACAGGGCACAAGATGCACATAACCCCTCAGCTCATTTCACATTTCACAGGCCTCATCTGTGAAGGAGACAGTAGGAAGATGATTTAAGTGATAAAGAAGTGATTAAGGAAACTATCGCCACTTATGCATACAAGAAGGGGTCAAGGTATTATGATATCGTAGAAATTAAGGATCCGATAATGAAGATGGCCACTCATCTATTGTCAAAGTTAAATGGCTAGGAGAGATGGACCCAGGTTAATAAGCCATGATTGAATCTTTGCGGAAAATTTTAGAGGGTACCATCTACAACTTGTTATGCGCATTCATCGCGGATGAGATTGACAATTCATGCGCAAGGGAAGGAGATGGGATCCTTTTCAACAATGTCCTGCTAACCATTGTGTTTTCAGAGATCAAGGTACCAAATGCATCGATACAAGTTTGTATGGAAGTACCTGGTCAAGACCCCTCACCCGCAAAAAGGTTTGAGAAATACACTTGTGACACTATGACAACTATGCACAAGGCATGCTTGGAAAAATGGTATACGCGCCTAAAGAATGTGTTCGAGGTAGAATGGAGAATTCCCAAACAATTGCCAACAGCCACTAGGGGAGAAGCGTAATTTTCTATGTACCAGCATTTCTACCTGGGTAGATTCAAACTGTCAGATGAGACATGGAGCCCATGGTGCAAGCTCCCCTTTGCCTTCACATCTCAATACTTCTAAACGGGAGTAAACAGGTTCAAGGATTCCAAAAAGTTAAAACTTGACCTTGTAATCTGGAACAGAACACAGGGAAATGCACAAAGGGTTCATCTACCCTAGAAAGTGCATGTACGTAGAATAGAACGTATCACATGAAGTTACAATGACAAGGCCCATGACTCGCCCCATTGCAAGGATCCACGACACGCATGTACATCTACATAAGACCCAAGTCGGAGAAGGGCACATATCTGGAGAACGAGGTATCTATACCTCGTGATCCAACTAGTAGGAAGAGACCCACACCTAAACGGGAGGAAAAACAGCCGAGAGAGGAAAATACCAAGTGTTTTGGAAACACGGGTAATAGGCTCCCCCGGGACAAGTGCTGGACCAAGTATGTACACGTGTAATAAGAGGCCCATAGTAAAAGAGAAGAATCTAGAGCCGAGAAGCCATTAGACAAGGAGTTCTTAGGAAGAAGAAGAGAGTCACCTACGTCGAAATCCCTGTTAGGAAGAAGCAGAGGGTAGAAGAAGAGACCTGTCTCGGAAGAGACTAAGAATTTGGACAAGTACATAGGAGAAAAATATGATAGCAAAGAAGATGATAGTGGAGAAGAAGTTAGTGGGGAAGAGGACCTTGGAAGAGATCAAGGGCCACTTGTCTTCAATGTGCATGATTCAAGAGGAAGGCGAAGAAGAGGAATAGGGGTTCCTTTTCATGCGGCACAAGGATAGCCAGGTAGGAGAAGGCACCCAAGACGTGGGAAAGGTGAGGAGGCTAGCACACAGAAGCAAGAGGCTCCAAGCTCTAAGCGAGAACAGCAACCAAGGTAGCGAGAAGGAGAAGAGGCAACGAACATTGAGACCATGGTGGAGGAAAAATTAGAACACAATGTTGAGCTAGTGTTGAACAAGGAGAAGGAGGAGAGCACGGAAGAGGAACTTGGCAGCAATAAAGGCCCCATTTTGACCGTAAGTATACCTAAGGATACGTGCACGGCAGGAAGGTGTGGAGAGGGGAGAGGCCGAGATGGGTTATATTGATGACTCCAAGAAAGTGTTTCACGTGCGGTTCCGAGAACATTTGCAGCAAAGAAAGAACTCGTAGAAATGTCATCTTTTGACAAGGAGGATGTATACCCATGCACCCGGAAGATGCTCTCATGGGAAATGAGTCCCACCTTGATGAGCCGTAGTTTGAAGTGAGCCACGGGGCAATAATAACATTATCGGGACAAAGAGAAGATAACCCAATGGTGGATACCCATCAACTCTCGGATGAACAACTATGCAATGCGCTGAATAAGGTCTCTGTTGAGATCGAAGCTAGACTCTTTAGGTAAAATGATAGGATCAAGGATCTAGAGAAGGAGATGAAGAAGAAAGAGGAAGAACTAGCATGTAATAACAAAGGATCTAGGCCAGGAGAAGTTGATTAGTGCTCGGTGGCAACGTGAGTTGAAGGATGAAAAGGCTAAGGTAGGCATTGTATACAAGAAGGTGGAGGCTATAAATAATGTTATAGTATTGAAGCATCCAGACCTAACACCCCCACACAAGTATGAATCTACCTTGGAATTCCTAGAGGATTTATCAAGGGTTCTCACCATCGAGAGATAGCCGTTAGCCCTAGAGTCTGCGTAAGAAGTGGCCGCGTGCTTAGAGAAGGAAGATAAACCAAGGTCGTGGCATTTGTGGCATAGTACAACAAGGTTCTCGCTGACATAAAATTTTATTCCTAGACTACCGAGGCCGCATATGATAATTGTGCGGATAGGGACAAAGTGGTAGGCACCTTGGTCGCCACTCATGAAGTAGAACTCGAGGAGTTCTAGGAGAAGAACAAGGGAAATAGGGTAGACAGGATAAAATCCTTGTCGAGGTTGAAGAGAAAAGATGAAGCTATCAAGCCTTAAGGGGTTTAATTAAAAATCAGTTGAAAGAACTATACCCATAGATTATGTGAAGGATGGATGCGCTTTGGATGATGTGGGCATGGAGTTAGAGAAAATTTCCAACACCATAATCACCCAAGGAAATGGGCTACGTTTTGATGAGGTGAGCACCACAGTCCGCTGACCTCTATCAAAAGGTGCAAAATGAATTCAATGCTTGGAACAGATTTGAGGTGACTTACGTAAGGATTTTCCTAGTCTTTTGCAGTAATTCCATCTCCTCCCCATTCTTTATTCTTCCCCAAATTCTTCATCCCCTTATTATTTTCCAAGGCCTAAGCCTAGTATGAATCCTTATTCTTTTTAAGAGTGTTCCCAGAGATGGAGAACAGATTAGTGTGGGGTAATGTTGGGCCCCTAGAATTTTGGCTAAGTACAAAAGGCGCACAAGGACAAAGTGCGCAGGCAGGGTTTTATGGAAGCCCGTGGTGTACATGGCACACACGGATAGAACCAAGGGTTTGGGACTTAGCCAAATTCAGCGCTTCAGGTAGAACATGTGAAAAGCATGACCTAATGTGCATGCGGAGTGGATAAGGTTCCAACCTCGGCGACAAGGTGGTCAAGGAGGGAGCATGCCTACGAAGAGAAACTTCTAAAAGCCCATCATGGTAAAAAGTAGGAAGCTCAAGCCTAGAGGAGCATGCTCACATGAAGGACCACATTTAGACACTTGGCATCGATATGAGGGCGTTGGAGGATGAGTTGGCAATCTAAAAATGCTATAAATACAAGCGCCTACAAAGTAAAGGGTGTGTGGGATGAAAAAGAAGGAGAGAACTAGAAGAGAGCGAGCTCTATAGAAATACTGCAAGAACTCTATCAATGGGTAATTATTCTTAGGAAGGGATGTATAACATGTATGGAGATTGTAATTTTTGTTTTGATAGCCTAGCTACATTAGTCCAGTTGTAATGCATGACTACGGTATGCTTCTCTGTGACAATCAGAATGGCCCCATGAATGTAATGAGGTTACCAGTTATATGAATATGAATATCAATGATTTTGATGCATACATCTTTCTCATAGGTTCTCTTTCATTTATGTTTATGCTAAGGATGGATGTTTGTATAATTTCTTTCTCATGATATAAGTTATATAATCTATTAAGTACTTTCTGTCCGAAATGACTACAAGGATCTAGAGGCCGTTAAAGCCCTATGGTTCTTATATGTCTTAACTCCTTTTAAAATCTCTTAAACACAAACCATAGATAATATATACCCCTAGACTCTCATAAAAGAGAGATCTCGGCACCAGCGCGTGCCTCGTGTGAGCACCCAAGACTGTTGGGTGATAGGTCGCGCGCGCATGGGGTCCTTTTCTTTTGTGATAAGGGTAAAAATGACTACATGTTCCCATTTATTGTGGGTATCTATTTGCATTGCTTCTTCAAATCTTTCTCGGTTCACCACTATCGACAATATTTAATAAGAAAAGGAAGATAAAAATATCTTTGGAGGTCTACTTACTCTTTGTGACCTTCTCACTGAGATCTGGGGTGTCTGGGGCTCATTTTGGGCTGTTGCACATTTATGTCAATATTTGTTAGTGGCCGATGTCGGCCACCTATAATCGATCGCAGCCTTTGTTTTTCAACCGACTATGATTGCCTTACCGACATTGGTTCTAGGATTATCGACGCCGCCCACTAGCTTCGCATTCAAACCCAATCTTGTCTATCGATGTTGGTTATCTTGACATTGGTTTCTATAGAACCGATGCGTCGATGTCTCAGGATGTTTGTTTTAGATCTAAAAGTTGATTTTCCTTCAAAATCTCCTCAACTTGTTCATATTTAGACACCAAACCCGATCCCTATACATTCTATTTTCATTCCAATAAATATCACGACTCCTAACAATCTTAGAATCTTCTAAATCCTAAAATCGATATCTGAAATCACCAGATCCATAACCAATGAAAGTACATCTCTTAGATTTAGCATCCACTTCCTCCTATTTTCTCTATCAACATGCACAAAAGCTTCGAGCTAAAAACTCTAAGAAAAGAAAACCTACCTCTTTACTAGACCAAGCTTCTTCTCGGTATTCCACCATCCAATGTTGTTCAAGGCCCACGATTGATCAAGTATACTATCAGTATCCACCGCTTCTACAAAAATTTCAAAGGCAAGTCGGCATGTATCCTCATGCTTCTAGCACATTCCATGATTTTTCTCGTTTCATTCTTTACTCAGAACTCCATTCTCATGTGGGGTTCCAGAAACCATTCTTTCTCTTTGTATTTCATTCTTTGAACAATAATCATTGAAATCCTTACGCAGACTCACCACCATTGTTAAATCTAAGGCACTTCAATTTTAAGTTTGTTTCATTTTCTACAAGGGCTTTCCACCTTTTAAAATTCTCAAAAAATCATATTTACGCTTAATACAATAAATCCATACCTTCTTTGTGGCATCATCAATGAAAGTTACATAATTTTGGGATCCTCTAATGTGGCTACCCGCTACTCCCCACACATCTAAGTGTACAAGCTCTAATTTATGTTCCTTCTTTTTGACCCAACCTTGAGAAATATCACTGCTTCGCTTTCTAAATATGCAATGCTCACAAAATTCTAGACCTAATTGTTTCAAATCTGATAACTTACCCTTAGCCTTTAAGATCTCGCATTACTTTTTCACTCATATGGCCTATCCGATTATGTCACATGGTTACATATGAATTTTTAGTAAACAACAAATAAAAGGAATCAATAACACAAGTAGATAGATATAAAGTTCTTACCTTCTTACCTCTTGCCACAACAACCTTGGTAACCTTCCAAGAGTCACTTGTGAATGTAACCACGCATCTCAATTCACCTAGTTTCCCTACGTATATTAGATTTCTTTTGAGGCTTGGCACATGCCTAACATCCTTCAATACCCATGGATTTCCATTATACAACTTTATATGAACATCACCTTACTAGTAATATTGCATGGCTCATCATCTCCTAAATAAACTTGTCCAAAATCACCCTTAATATAATTTCCGAAATAACCCTTATTAGGGTAGCATGGAAAAAAGCTCTTGAATCTAAAACCCAAGATTCTAATTTATTATCCAAGGAGAGAATAAGGGCATCTTGCTTTACCTCACTTTCAACGTTGACATCTTTAACTTTTTATTTACCTTTGTCTGATGTATTCTCTTTGTTTTCCTTGGACCAACACTCCTTCTTTACATGTCCTCTCTTTCCACAATTCCAGAAATTAAATCTCTTTACCTGGATCTAGATATGCCATGCCTTGACTTTGATCTCCCATTCTTCTTGCTCTTTGATGATCTCTCCTTTTATCTTCCCATACTTTCTATAGTTAAAGTTTTTCCGAGATGATGTGTGTCATGATTTGTTCTTACATATTTCCTCATTAAGGAGTACACTAACCACATCATCAAATTTTAAACCTTTAGAAGCAGTCGTTGTATTATTAATAGCCATTACAAAGTTATCCCAACTATCTGGCAAAGAGCATAAGAATAAAAGTTCTTTCACTTCATCATCAAACGAAATTTCTACCGATTTTAATTGATTTACAATAGACCAAAAATCATTCAAATGATTAGATACAGATCCACCTTCTTGCATCTTAGAATTAAACAATTTTTTCATCAAATAAACCTTATTCGAAGCACTAGGAGTTTCATACAAATTTTCTAAATATTTCATCAACTCTACCGTGGTTTTGCATCTGTAAAATTTGAAGCCATCGATGCTACTAGGCTCAATCTTATAGATCCCAGAGCCTTTCTGTCAAGAACCTTCCATTCTTCATCAGTCATCGTGTCCAGTTGTCCATGCTCATCCAACGATAAGTATAGATCTTTCTGATACAAATAATCCTCCACCTGCATCTTCCATAGTTGATAATTACGATCGTCAAATTTCTCTACTCAGTATTTACTATCTTTTTCCATTACTTTGCTCCCACTCAATAAAAATATCTATGAGTAAATCTTGTCAACACAAAAACCTCCAAACAAATATCCGATACCAATTGTTGGGGTTAAACCATATTAATGTGTTGCAAAGATCTATAATCGATAAATCATACAATAAATGAATGCGGAAATAAACCAAAAGATAAAATAAACAAGAGAAAGATAACACTAGATTCAACGTAGTTCACCCAAAGGTGTTCTACGTCCACCAAGAAATGGCCAATATTATTATTCATTTCTTTATAGAGGAAATACAATGAATATCTATTGTCTTCTAACACCTCACAGATTTTCAATGCTTTTCTTCTTCACTCAGCTACTTTTTCTTGCTCACCAATAAAACTAACATGCAAGAAATTGCTATTTTCTTCTCACTCACCCTCATACAATGCATACATGCATGTATAAATATTCTTGAAACTAAATATGCTTTTATAATCAATAAATCATCTTTAAAGCATCATATTTATTATAATTATCATTTAAAGAACAAATAACTCTTACACAAGTGATTGATGTCAATTCCTTCCCGACCGATGTCGGTCACTTCTTAATTGATGTCGCTTACATTCGACCGATGTCAATTTCCTCCTACCAATGTTAGTTTCCTCCCGACCAATGTCGGTCACTATCAAAACCAATAACATGTAAAAGAAAGCTTCTTGTGAAGCAATTAAGCTCACACTCAACATCCGTGGGTGGATGAGGCACAACTTGTTTAACAAGAGCAATAAAGGAACTAGCTCCATTAACAACTATTAGTCTATAGGAAGAAGTTGAGGTTTTTATAAGACTACGAGTGACACCCTTTTTATTGATTCATGTGGTCCACCCTTATAAAGATGAGGGAGATTTGGAATTGGCTTGCACCTTCTCTTGTGACATAGGAAAATATTCATCCATTAGAGGAAATTTTTGAATCATGTGGTTATAAGCTTGGTGATGAAAACAAGTATTAGATAAGTTTATATAAATCACACATTGAGCAAAACGGGTATCTAAACTTGGATATCAATTGTTTCTTCAAGGTATTTAGATAAATCAACCTCAATGCAAACATGTTTCTGAGGGCAAGCATTGAAAATTTTGGGATGTTCTAGAAAAATAGGTCAACCCAAGGTTTTGATAAAGTGATCGAAAAATATCCATAAGGGGAGAGGCAACCCAGAAATTCAACCCATACTAGGATTTTAAGCTTGGCTTGTTCGTGAGACCTCGAAAATCCTTGGTCCGGTTTGAAAACACCACTAGTGTGTTTCAAATGAACTAGAGGCCATGGTTGACAATGGCTTTGCAATTTTCAATGTTATGGAAACGAAATAAAAACACTTGCGAGGTTTTCAGCACTCTCTTGAACTTGACACCATGGTGTTTCCAATGGTTGTGAACCCATTGCTTCAACAGGATTTCAAGGGGGCTTGACTAAAAAAATAAAAAAAAGGGTGAATGATTCAATCCATTTACAATCCTTGTCAAATTCGTAATAATTAAGAACAACATCGGGCAAAGGAGTCTCGGACTCAAAATAGTTACCTCATCGAAGATCTTCTGGATGAAATTCATCACCTTCTTTGGAACCATGGGAGCCAAGTGTTTTGTCAATCAAACATGTATCAATAAATGGAGGCAAAGAAAGGGAAGATATTAATATAGTCATGAAAATTCCCAAAGAACAAATTAAATATCCCACTCAAAAAAATAACTATACATGCAAAACAAAACCTTGTGAAAATCCCAAGGGAACGATAGTGTGACATCAAGCCAATACATGAAACAACAAACATGGCAATTGTAGTCACAAAATAACACCTTTACTATTACATTTATAACACCAAGTATGATATTTTATATATGGATCTCGCGTAATAAAAGTATTCAATAATGACCTATCCCCTAGTATGTCGTCTTAGTCACTCATCATCATCATTTGTATTATGCATTCATTATTTTTTTACATAGTTCTAGTCATCTCTCGTGGAGTACTAGGTGTTGTTATTTATTCATTTTTTATCTCTAGTCTCTCGACAGGGAACCTAGGGTAGTGTTGGGGTGCCAATGGCCACATCACCCATGGTTTTAGGTGCCACAGTCCTCGAGACACTGGGTCTAATTTATCTGCTTCGATGTCAATCTTTGTGATTTTACCGTTCATTCCCCTAGGTACTAGTCGGCATGTCAAGTCATTAGTGTCAAAATTTGAGCAAGATATCCCTATATAAACATAACATACTCACCATATTATGGGAAAAATATCTATTATCAAGAGCTAGCTATCTACTAAGGCAAAGGACTACATTTGGGCATCATTTACATCTGCATCACACAAGCATAGGGGGAAAGGGTTGTATTCATTCTATTCCATCCACCATTTGCATTTTTACATTTAGTTTCTACCCTCTACTTTTGCATCATTGGCACTAGGTCACCCTAGGCACATAATTACACACACAAGCACACATAACTACATTGGGTTTGAAATGTAGTGCAATGCTTAGTTATAAGTCCACCATTGGCAACAAAGGTCATTCTGACCCCTTCATATGCATTTTTTTTTTTTTGGGAGTTTGATTCTTTGTATGGGGTTTTTCGTAGATATTCACATCATATTCATGGAAACATAAGTGAACATATCATGACAACCATGCGATAAGGATAAAAACCGTAGAGACCTAGAAACACTTGTCAGATTCAAATCCCGAGCTTTTCTACGCACTATATCACCTAGATTATAGACCAGTTCCCAAAGACTCTTTGAGACACTCGTAGTCAAGCCAAATCTTTGATTGCTACAATTCTCGTGGTAACACCTTCACATTATATCCTTTCCGCACATCCACCTGCTCAAGTCCAACACACTGCGAGGTAGTAGTCATATTTAGGTTAGTATCTTATCCTTCTCATTTTCATTATTTCATTTCATTTAAAGTTCAAAATAAATTATCTAGCATTAGTATTTCTATTTACATCATTTAGTCACATTTTTGTACCTACTTAGATTAACTATAGAATAACATTAAAATTCCACATTTTAGTTAATCATTTTGGTGAACCCATCTTTTTGAATAGTTTTTGCTAGATCTAATCAAACCCTAATGGCTAAATATCACTCATCGTATTTGTCTATCATGTCTCACTTTAGTGTTAACCCCATCTATGATGAGACTACCATAGGTGAGCTTAAAGGTCTATATGGTACTCCAATTGCTACACCTAATCATATTTAACAATAAATTTTAGATGGCCAACATGTGCCTACTATTTTTAAAGATTATCCTATAGGCATGAGCATTGTTGAGGATGCAATAACCTTCACTTTTTGTATACCATGTTATACCGCTACTTATGATCCTCTTTTTGATCTCACACAGAAACTTTAGATGATTCTCTTATTGATTACTCACTTGGTATTGATAATCATTCACATGTGTAAAATGATTCTTATTTTACTTCACCATTAATACAGCTTCCTTCTCATGATTCTACCACTTCGACATTACGTCTCCCGCTGTATATCCTACTAATTTTCATGTTCCTTCCCATTATGTTGATGACCTTATTAGCAACATTCTCATTTCTAAGTATCTATCTCACAATGCCGAGGAAAACGATAGTCATGGTTCTCCTTCTTTCTATACCATTGAGTGTGACTCTTCAACTCCATCGTTATCTTCTCCGAGATCGTGATCTACCACTATCCATGAGTCACCACCATCTATCGCTTCTTATTCTCATATTGTTACATCTCCTATTGTTATATCATCTACATCTATTAGTCCATCCTCTCCTATAGATGTGTCTCCATCGATCACCTCATCTATTAAGGTTGTTTCTGATGCTAGTCCTACCATAGCTATGGATATTCCATCTATTTAACCTATTATATTTTCCTTGCACCTACTTTTAGTGTGCCCTTAGCATCATTATCTTCCTTTTCACCTCTTGATATTCCTATGCCTACCCATAACGAAAAGCTACAACCACTTAATACATTATTGCCATCTTCAACCATTCCTTCACAAGATATCATATATCTCATGCATACAGAGGTTAGCTTCAATATCAGTGTTCATTCTCTTTCTTTAGAAAGTAGGGATTATTATGCTTCTATTGACAACAATTCATTACATGGTAACCGTGTCCCTAAGAAAATTCATAACTCTGCATTCCTCAATATTTTATCATGCCTACTTTCACATGTTTTGAAGGTACCGTGACCCTCATGCACATCTCCTACATTACCACATGTTTATAGCCTCTCACTCTAATAATAGATTGTTACTTAAAACCTTTTGTTATAGTCTTGTTGATGAGGCACTACATTGGTACACTCATCTACCCTTTGGGTCCATTAGGACTTTGTATGACATGGAGGACACTTTCCTCCGTTGTTTCATCATCAACAATTGCCCTAGAGTCACTTATGATCTCATACCTACTTTACATCGTGGCTTCTATGAACCTATCCAGATTATATCTTACTATTCAATGCTTGTATACACCAGCTAATATTCCAACATATTGATTTAGAAAAGCAATTTATTTTGGCCTCATTCATCCATTCAAGCAAATATTACAATACGATACATGTGAGTCATTTATTCTCCTATGATATAAATTTATCGACCTAGAACAAGATCTTCTCTCATCACACATCATAAGGCCTCCACACATCTCTATGACTATTGCATCATCTAGTTCTCAATGAGTACCTCTGGTTGAGAATTCAAAGCAATTTCAACCTTTGGCTCAAAAAATAAAGCAAACAAGCTCAACCCACTCCACCACAAAATCATGCTCCTTCTTCGGCTCCACGACAAGGTACTACTCCTACCACTCCACCTAGGTCAAGTGAGCCTTTACATTTATCTCCTCACGCCGACCACATGATGTGCTCGTGTTTTACTTAATGAGCATTTAATTTTCTTACCCTCCAACCATTATCATCCACAACACCGATCGCATAAGGTGCAATGTGACCAACCTTTTTATAATTATCATCACATAAATGGCCATAGGAAAGTAATCATCTTGACCTTCATGAGAGATTAGAACAAGTAGAGATAAGGGCATCATATCATTTGGTTCTCACTCACATGAGCATTCCATATCTCCTCTACCTCACCCGAGAATTTCTACTACCGATGCATCATCTCCTACATATGGCGCTCACGCTTTAAAGTACGTCCACCGCAATTTGTTACTTATATGCATTCTCCACCGCATCCATACATTGTTGCATCATCATATCCATTGCATTCACTTCATCCATCACATTCACATCATCCACCGCATCATATTACTACTACACATAGGCTTCCATAACTCTCTGCGTATCCCACTATTGCTACATATGACATTCAATTCGGCACATTTTCACACATTGCTTCCATTCCACATGCATCCACTACTTCACGTCATCTTGGTCTTTGGTAGGTGATTTTTATCACCTCACCCCCTATGATGCACTTGTGTTCTTACAATTCTTACACAACTATTGAGGTATTTTTCTAAAACCTCTCAGTTGTATATATATCCCCTTGGGAGGATATAGACAAGCGAAGAACACAAAAAAGTTGTGCATTGGCGCATAGAATGGCGCATGACACGAGAGTGTCGACACGGAAAAGTTGCGCCTCGCGCACGTAATGGCGCACGACACGAAGTGTCGACATAGGAAAAGTTGCGCCTTGGCGCACAGAAATGGCGCATGACACGAAGTGTCGACACAAGAAAAGTTGCACCTCGCGCACGAAATGGCGCATGACACGAGTGTCGACACAGAAAGTTGTGCCTTGGCACACATAAATGGTGCATGACATGGAGTGTCGACACAGAAAAGTTGCGCCTTGGCGCATAGAAATGGCGCATGACATGGAGTGTCGACACAGAAAAGTTGTGCCTTGGCGCACAGAAATGGCGCATGACACAGAGTGTCGACATAGGAAAAGTTACGCCTTGGTGCACAGAAATGGCGCATGACACGGAGTGTCGACACAGAAAAGTTGTGCCTTGGCGCATGATTTAAATGGCGCATGACATGGAGTGTCGACACAGGAAAAGTTGCGCCTTGGCGCACAGAAATGGCGCATGACATGGAGTGTCGACACAGTAGTGTTGCGCCGCGCATGTAAGAGATGTCGACACGCACATGAATGTGCCAAGGCACACCTTCAGGAGGCGCAACATTCGAGTGCCGGCAGAAGCAGAGACTCAGCGCGAGATATTCGATGGCCATAACTTTTGACCGGGTGTTTCACTCTGAATGTTTCGCTTCTAGGAATAGAGTTGCTTTTATCCTTTCATTCCTTTTAGAAACAGATAAGGGTTAGGGCTAGAGGAATACCCGTTGAATGTCGAGATGGTGTGCGCGTATCAGTAGAAAAGATCAGCCGACCGTGAAGAAATCCTTTTGTCTCGGAAGGACTACCTGCAAATAAGAACACAAGACCACAAGATTTTGATTAGACAATAAATGAGGAAACTGCCTTGGGCCCAGGAAATATAAAACTTCCTTTCGAAGGTGGTCAGTTTCCCTGCTAATATGAATTAACACCAAAGACTGTAAAATATCAATTAAGTTGCTTTGTTGAAACAGGTAGGGGAAAGGCTGATTTCTGGTTTTGAACCACAATAACCGATGCCGGTTACTGATAACCGATATCGGTAGGGTCTAGGATCTGTGGGTTAGTTGTGTTGTGGGGTGGTTGTTGTTGTAGGGTAGCTGTGTTGTTTGTAAGGCTAGTATATGGGTGATATTAGGTAATGAGGTGATGAGAAGTAAATGAAGGATAGTTAGATGCAATATGTTGCCGGGTAGTGGATCTAGGAATGGATTTGTGAGGACTGTGATTCAAAAGTCTAAGAAGTATTATTAAAAGGACATGCAAGATGTAACTTACTAGTTATTGACGAAGATGCAGGTCCAAGAACTCTGATGACAAAGGCAGAACTGAGGTAGGATGGCCTGACACACAGAAGATGAGATATCTCCCTCCCGATGATCAGCTAAGTATCACAGGCTCTTGTATCCAGTTGCAGCCTTGGGCTTGATCTCCTTTGCTGCAAACTCTTCTTGTCTCTTCACTTGTCTCTGCTCAGCCAAGTAAAGATCCGATTCTCTTGATCGCTCCTGATGCTCTCTCTCGATTCAAAATCCTTCCCACTTTTTTTGGTTTAGGGAGCCCATTTACAGGGAACCGATGGCGGTTACGTAACCGACGGCGGTCGAGTAGGAACCGATATCGGTAAGGAAAAAGCAGGCTATTTTTAGTAAAATAGCCCACTTTCCCTACTTTTCTCCCGAGAGATTAGTTGCATGGCTTGGTCAAGTGACTAGGTCGGTTAGTTTTGGGTGCGAGAAAGGGGTCCTTAGTCATGGGTGTAGGTGTGGACCAAGTTATAGGTCTTAATTAGGTTAGTTTAGGGTTAGGACTAGGTCATGATGAGGTGGCAAAATGAGGTGGCAGGTAAGGTGATGTGGATTTATCAATTACAAGGTAATTAATAAATAATTGTGTAAGGTTTAGGTGATGAGGTTAGGTTACGAAATGAGATGCGGGTCACAAGGGGTCATAAGACACAAATTTGGTGTCTACATTAGCCCCTTATTGTCGTGTAGCTTGTTTTGTAAAGCTACACGGACAATAATATGAAGTGGTTTCTCCTGTTAAGGGTATAGGTAATCCCCCTCAAATCTATCACAGATTGAGAGAACTTGAAATCAGGGATAGGGTTGATAAAGGGTAAATGGTGTAGAGATGATGGGGAGAAGGTGGGGTAAGTCTAAGGAAGCAGACGCACGTTGAAATGCAATAGTGCGACTAGGGTACATGATTTGACGAGCAAACCAGCAATGCATAGGGCAAAGGTCGATAGTTTATCCAAACAAGGGTGATATAATCCTGTATCCAAGGCATAGGAAGTAGCTCCAGGGTATATAACCGTAAGGTACATGAACGTTTAGGCATGTTCGGCAAAGACTCAAATGGTTGGTTTGGTTGAGATAAACGCACGGTCTAGGTCTAGGCAAAGTTGGTCGACAGATCAAGTCAGGGACCCTAATCATGCTAAAACACGAACAGGTGAGCTCGATGGAACAAAAAGCTACATGATGGGTGGATAAAAGTGTATGTTGTTGATGTTGGGTAAGGTATTGAAGTGATACGGCCGTGGGTCGGGCCAAGTTGTTGGGTTACGGCCTTGGGTCGGGCCGGATGGGTAGGGTGAGGCCTGGGGTCGGGCCGGATGGTTAGGGTGAGGCTTTGGGTCGGGCCGGATAGGTAGGTTGAGGCCTTGGGTCGGGCCGGATGGTTAGGGTGAGGCCTTGGGTCGGGCCGGATGGTTAGGGTGAGGCCTTGGGTCGGGCCGGATAGGTAGGTTGAGGCCTTGGGTCAGGCCAAGTTGTTGGGTGGCGGCCTTGGGTCGGGCCAAATGGTTAGGGTGAGGCCTTGGGTCGGGCCGGATAGGTAGGTTGAGGCCTTGGGTCGGGCTGCCAAGTTGAGGCCTGGGTCTGGATGGTTAGGGTGAGGCCTGGGTCGGGCCGGATTAGGTTGAGGCCTTGGGGCCTGGAGGCCTTGGGTCGGGCTGATAGGTAGGTTGAGGCCTCGGGTCAGCAGGTGAGGCCTTGGGTCGGGCCAAGTGGTTGGGGTTGAGGCCTTGGGTCGGGCCAAGTTGTTGGGTGGGCTGGGCGGCCTCTGGGTTGGGCCAAATGGTTAGGTGAGGCCTTGGGTCGGGCCGGATATGGTAGGTTGAGGCCTTGGGTCGGGCCGGATGGGTAGGGTGAGGCCTTGGGTCGGGCCAAATGGTTAGGGCGAGGCCTTGGGTCGGGCCAAGTTGTTGGGTGGCGGCCTTGGGTCGGGCCAAATGGTTAGGGTGAGGCCTTGGGTCGGGCCGGATAGGTAGGTTGAGGCCTTGGGTCGGGCCAAGTTGTTGGGTTGCGGCCTTGGGTCGGGCCAAATGGTTAGGGTGAGGCCTTGGGTCGGGCCGGATAGGTGAACAAATGGTGTTCAGCAAAGGTGGATATAGGCGATGTTGGGAGAAAGGGCGATTAGTAAATAGGGGCAGAAAGTTGGGTGAATAAAGACAAAACCGATATCGGTTAGCTATGACCGGTACCGGTTAGGTAACCGATGCCGGTTCCTTAGGGCACGATTTGACCGGTGTCGGTTCTATGTTAAAAACCTATAAAAAGAAAAATACGGCCTGTCATTGTCACATTTCTAATTTGAAAACCGATTTGGGGTGTCTGAGGTGGAATAGTGATATTGGTGCATTTGTTGGCTGAGGTGGCACTAGTTGAGTGGAGAAGTGAGTTGATTGGTGGGCCCGAGTGAGTAGCAGGCAGCAGTTGATTGGTAGAGGACCCAGCAAAGTAGAGTTTGAGCCATGGCACAGCCAGGAGGAGCAGGAGGTGCTGGACCAGCTGGACCACCACCACCTATCCCACCACGACGACGTGTCGTCGTACCGGTAGGTTCGAAACCCTTCATTATGTGAATTTAATGGTATTATGTTGTATTTGGGATTCGGGTAGGAATCTTAGATTTGGAGAAAATAATGAATAAATGGAAGTTATATGAAAAGAGGAAAGGGTAGATAGGCTAAATAGGCCAAGGCGGTTGGGTGGGTAGGTTTTTAGGGTGTTTGGGTGGGTATGTAGGGAGAAATAGGAAAAAAATGAATTGGGTAGCCGCGCGGGTTCGGCTCGGTAATTTTTACAGCGACCGATGTCGGTCACTAAGCGACCGGCATCGGTCCAGAAAATCTAGGGGCAGGGTTGATCAGTGGTGACCGGTGTCGGTCGGTAGTTGACCGGCGTCGGTGGAGAGGAGACCGGGGTCGGTTATGGGTGACCGGTACCGGTTCGTAGTGATTTGTAGTTATTTTGGTTGGTTTGGGTTATGTTTTGGTGTTGAATTGTTGGTTGTGGTTTAGGTGTTGTGAGTATGGTTTTGGGATGGGGTAGGGGTGTTTTGGTATGATTTAAGTTGTGTCGATTGTTGGATTTGGTTGTTTGGGTATCGTTTCGGTTTCGTGGTAGTATGATGTGGGTTGTTTGTTTGGGTGTGAAGAGGGAGGGGGATATTGTAGAAGATAGGTGGGTAGAGGGGTGTGTTAGAGAGTCGGGGTGTGGGGATAAAAGGGGGTATAGAGGGTAAAGTAGATGTTGTGATAAAGAGTAGGGCTAATGTAGTGGGTTGGTTTTGCAGGCACGTCAGCAGCTGACGATGCGGGACAGGATGCCCCCACTGTTGAGCCGGATGCGACCACATGTGTCCGCAGCACACTGGGCTATCATGCGCGAGGTGGGACTCGGCGGAGTCCAGCGATATAGAGCGATCGACAGAGATCATAGTTTGATGGTTGCCCTCATCGAGAGATGGGATCCGGCGACCAATGTGTTCCATCTCCCGACTGGAGAGATGACCATCACATTGGAGGATGTGTATCGCATCCTTCGATTACCTATCGATGGAGAGGCAGTCTTTCAGGTGGATGCAGAGATAGCCATGGACAACATCCTACAGGTTTTTGGGGATGCAGCCGCGCTATTGACATATCACAGCGCGAGTATCGGGTATGGGGATATGTACCGTGCGCACCGACATGAGACACGGCTTGCCGTGTTGATGATGATCGGGATCACCTGCTTCACCCTCCCAGACTCAGAGGGAGGCCGCTTTCCACGGGCGCTGATGGGGGTGCTACATGAGATGGTGGAGGAGCACACATGTTATGCTTGGGCACCAGTATACCTGGTGCAGTTATATAGAGAGCTGTGGGGCTATCGCCGGATGAGGCGATTTGGGATTTGTTCGACATTTTTGCTTCACTGTTGGGCATATGAGCACATCATATGCATTAGACCAGTAGGATTACCCCAGCAGCCAGGGCCACAGGTCATATATAGATACAGCTTTCAGAGGTGGTTGGGGGTCGTGGGTCAGCCACGAGCAGTGCTTGCAGGGCGAGACGTTACTTACTACAGGCATTTATTAGAGGGCCTGACAGTGGTAGATATTGTATGGAGACCATATAGAGGTCATCACCCCCGTGGAGGAGCCCGAGGACAGTTGCAGTGGATCCAGTACACATTCTAGATAGCGGGACGGAGGCCGGGAGAGTATGAGAGGATACCCCTGGAGAGGGTACGCAGGCAGATGGGGCTACGACAGGATGAGCCCCCTCGCTTCCCCAAGCACCGAGGGATGATGTAGAGGCCCCACCGCCGCACCACACACCCCGTGGATCCGATTGGGTTGCTTTGAGAGGCCTACAGATGACACCGTAGATGATGTCACCAGTACGGGAGCATATATGGTTTGGTGGGCTGGTCAGAGAGCAGCGAGGGTAGCACAGCCTGCACAACCAGACTTGGCAGCAGTGATAGCAGAGCGAGATCAGCTCAGGGGTCAGGTGCAGCTATTACAGGCAGCTGGTCTGCCGCACACCACGATAGGCATTTTACAGGGGCAGCTAGCCCAGCTCAGTGCACAGCACACACCACTACCACCAAGAAGACAAAACCCATTTCAGCACAGTGCATGTGTACACCACCGAATGGCACAGTGCCCAGCATAGGTACCAGCCCAGCACAGTGCATTGTAAAATACCACCACCCAGAATGCAGCAGTACTACCCCACCTTAGTGCACCACCAAATGCACCAAAGACAGGGCATGGGGCACGTAGTAGGAGTCGAGGACCAGCCCAAAGACCTACGGTGGCTCGGATCGTTATATGGAGGCTGAAGCAGAGGCCCAGATTATCGTGGATATTCTTGATGGTACCGGGCTGATTATCAGCCATATGCGGCACATAGAGCGGGCAGAGACCTCTCGGAGCCAGAGGTCTCAGGGAGGTGCAGCCACAGCTGGTGGGTCCGTCACAGGCAGGAGGCGAGAGGCAGGACAGGGACCAGCAGGCAGACAGGCAGAGGGAGGTGGAGAGAGCTGAGGGGTCCCTGCACTTTTTGTATATTGGACATGGGCACCGGTCTGCGAACCGGTTGTGTTGATAGAGGCCTGCGTGCCTACATATTATTCATTTATTCATTCATTTATTTATTATACCGGCCTGCGAGCCGAGTACGGGTTGTACAGTTGATACCGGCCTGCGAGCCGAGTCTATTTTTGATATGAGAGACCGGCCTGCGAGCCGTGTTGAGGTTTTTGATGGTTATTGCGGCCTGCGCGCCGGCTTTGTTGTATTATGAGATCACAGAGGCCCCGATGCAGGGCACATTGTATATTTGAAACCTTGTATATATATATATATAGATATGATGTTTTGATCCACATGTTATGTTTAAAAATGTTTTTAAATTTTTGTTGATGGTTTGTGATATAGGATGTATGATGAGTTTAATTTACATGTGTGATATATGAATGATGGTGATGTCTTTCGTTAATGGGATGTATATAGATATAAATATGAGATTGACATGTTATATTATGCATGTTTATGTTTGGTGTTGTGTGTGAATAGTAAATGTATGTATCTGATGAGTTGGATCCAAATGGTGTATAGATTAATAGTTTTTTTTATCGTCCTTAGTTGATGGCTTGTTTGTTTTTGGTAATATAGATAGATGATGTGGATGAAATTATAATGAGATGTGGATTTGATGAAAAAAATAAGGTTATCGTTGTTATTATGCAGAAAAAGGGACGGCGCCACAAAAATTTCCAAAAATGAAGAGACGACTAGGTTTAAGCAAAAGGGGAATGTGACCGATCGGTTATGCTAACCGATGTCGGTAGATATAGTGACCAATATCGGTTATGTAACCGATATCGGTTATGAAAAATTGTTTTCCTAAAAATAAAAAAGTGTAGGTCAAGGCACTTAAGTTCTTATTTTTAGCGTTCTTATTTTTAGAGTCATGAAACACGTTAAATATGCGAATGCGACACTGTTTGACAAATCAGACAAGTAATCGCATGAAAGAATTTGAGTGATAAGGAGGAAAGAGACAGTGAAGTGAACGTGGGCTGAGATCAAGAAGACAAAAACAAGCTATATTTGAAAAGGGTGGTGATCATGGCGTAACAAGGAGAAGCATATCCAGCAGGCATGGACGAGAGGGAAGACGAGTGTTCCACCTCAAGTTGCTGCAACCCAAGAGGTAAAGTGTTTGGTTGTAATTTGATTCTTGCATGTGTTTGTGAATATGAAAGAAGTGTAAGTGGGTAAAGATTAGAAAAAAAACGTGATAGCAAGGGTCAGATGGTATGAGTGCTACGGGGTAGGTAATAGGGGTGGGTATGTATATTTTTAGGAAAAATAGGAGTAAACGGGATCAAATAATTATCGAAGGTGTATGTTTGAAGTAGGGTAGGTAGATTTTGATGACCGATAGCGGTTACCGGATAACGGTATCGGTCAATAACCGTATCGGTTATTTATAATCGATACCAAGCATCGTAAGGGTTTCCGAATTTTGAGAAAAAAAAAAACCGTTAGAGATTTGTTGGATTGAATAATTATGTGTCGTTTGATGTATGCAGTGAAGCAAGGTTAAGGATGAATGATACTATGCCGCAAAGATTATCACGAATCCGAAGCGGATGTAACACCAAAATGAATGGACATTGATAAATCGTTTGGGGTTAAGTGGAATCCACTATTATTCAAGAATCACGCATAACCATGCTATGTTGTAGGCGTTGATTGAGAGATGGAATCCAGAAAGAATACCTTCTATCTACCAACAGGGAGATGACAAAGACTTTGGAAGATGTGTTCCGTATTTTGAGGCTCCCAATGATAGGAAAACCAGTATATCGTGCATTACCTAACACAAGCGCGCAGGAGCGATAACAGCAATATTTGGGGACGCCGCACGAGATTTGACACAATGAGGTTTATCATTTACGTATGGATAATGTATGCAACACATCCCGAGGAAACAAGGTTAGCGGTGCTATTAATGATAGCGGTGGGGTATTATGCATTGCCGAGGCGAAGGGGAAGATTTCCAAAGCATTGATGAGTGTTATTTGGGAAATGATAGAAATGAGCGTGACTTTTGCGCATGGGCACCCGCATATCTGCCAGAGTTATATAGGGGTTTATGGGCATGCAAGTGAAAACACAGGACGACACTGGATTGTTCATACTTATTACATTGTTGGGCCTATGAGCATATTGTTTGTGTGCGTCCAATAGGCCGACCCATCAAGTCGGGAGAGACAGGAGTGCAAAGGTTGGGATTCGATTTATGGGTCCGCATGTAACAAGAGGCAAGATCCCGGGCCGTGATAGATGACATCGAGTATTATAGACAGGTATGGGAGATGGTGACAATTGTGGATATTTGTTGGAGGCCGTACGGGAACTATATGGTGACAGAGCACATAGCTGAGGAGTTGAGGGGTGTAGAGCGATTGAGGTGGATCGCAGGGCATAGGCCAGGGTGAGTATGAGAGGATTCCTCTAGATCGCGTGCGCGACAATTTGGGTTCATTTAGATATTCCCCGACATATAGACCATACATGAGGATCGACGCCGAGGCAAAGATTCTCACCTCCTCGCCAACACCCCGAAGGGCCGAGAGAGATAGCAGAAATGATCGTAGGGTGATGGATGCGAGAACGACGAGGCCTATAGAGTATGGTGGGTAGCAGAGTGCGAGGTGCACGTGAGTGCCCCGACATAGCCGTGATTACAGCGAGAGAGATCGTCTGCAGATTTGGCTCATCACTTCAAACACAGAATGAATGAGACAACGGGAATGTTAGAGGCTTCACAGTCACGAGTGGAGAGACTCTGAGGCAAGATTCCTCCATGCGAGAGGACGTATTCATATGTTACAGGAGATGTTGGCGATCGATCAATGGGAGGAACCAATGGCAGCCGTGGCACCTTTGAGGATGGAGAGGCCAATGAGAGGGCATCGACGATCACGATCACCACCTGATTCGGGAGGAGTCGTGAGGGTCTAAGTGGGTTTTATAGGAATATTAAAATAAATAAGGATGCTTGACCTGCGTGTCGATGATAGAGAAGATGTATTTGTTTAACATCTAAATAAAACTAAATATGTATGTGGTTTTGAGTGATGATAATAATAAGAATGGTTGTGTGTTGAATGTTGTTTTTGTTTGTTTTGAAAAAGGATAAAGATGAATGTGATTAAATAGAAATACACAAAAATATTTATATTGACAACACATGAGAGGTTATGGTAGGGGATGGTCGAGCTAACCTTGGGAGACCCCATGTCTCCTAAGTGCTGCCTACATAGCCCATTACACAAAGCAAGGAAGGGCCTCGGACTGATGTAGTTCTCCTTAGGACCAGGAGAGGTGAATTTAGGCAATTTGGTACGGTTTAGGCAATTGGTTGGTTGGTAAAAATATTGATATTAATATTGGTAAGGTAAGGTTGTTGGTGTTGGTAATGAATTGGTGATGTTGTAAAAGGTATAAGGGAAGCGAAAGTTAGCCTACCCAAGTAGAAGGGAACCATGTCCTGATTAAGATCAACACACAATCCTAGATGCGAGGCAAAGAGGAAAGAGTGCTCCGTAGGTGAAAAGAGCTAAACAAACCACACAACGTAGAACGAGCCTGAAGCCCTAGGTACCGTGCATAGACGAGAAGTCAATAGGTGAAAAGAGTTGTATGATCACAATATATCGGGTGTACGTCACGTCCCTTGAGTTGAAACAAATGGTGAGGTGAGGTGGATGATATAACTGAGGTAAAGAGAACTTGTTACAAAGCGAGTGTTCTGACGAAAGAGAACCTACCCTAAATAGACAAGTCCATGACCCAAAAGTTCTTTTGAATGAGGCTTTTATTTTACTGAATATAGACTGATCGATGCGGGAAGTCTACAAGGGATATTGATTGTACTATTCTTGAGGTCTTCACAAAGCTGATCAATGCGAGAAGCTTCTGATAAAGGCTGACTGTGTATAGCTGTCCTTCGAGGGAGCAGTCTATTTATAGTAGCAGATATGATTTTAGTGCATAGCTGTCCTTCGGGGGAGCAGTCTATATATAATAGCAGCAATAGTTTGGCATATAGCTGTCCTTCGAGGGAGCAGTCTATATATAAGGTAGATAGCTAGATGTCCTTTTGACGTGAAGCATCTAGTTTTTGTAGGAAGTTTGACTCAAGAAAATCCCATAAGAATACGGCTTATTTTAATACTTTGAAGTCATGGACTAGACTAAAAAGGGAAGGCATTGCTGAGGTGAAGTGAGAATCAAACTATGTGAGCTTGATTTTTATTATGAGGTGTAGGAAACAAAGTGTATGTGGTGGTAAGTGAGCTCAAGGGACGAGCGGCAGGTAGATAAGAAGTGATATAACACTAAATTCAACAGTAGAATGGTCGAAGATGCAAGGCATTAAGGGGTTCAGGCTCAGGTTTACCATTAAGCGAAGCTAAATGATAAGTGCCTGATCCATAAGTGTGAGTGATTATATAAGGCCCAATCCAATTAGGAGCAAATTTTCCACGTTTGCTCTTTTCTAGTTTGGTTACATGTTGATTCTCTTTGAGGACAAGATCACCAACCTTAAAGGTATGCTCATGAAGTCACTTATCATAAGCACGCTTGATACGTTTTTGATAGATTTGGAGGTGATCAAGAGCTGTAAGACGACGCTCGTCAAGAAGCTCCAATTGGGCTAACCGCTCTTGGCGGAAATCATCGTTGGTGAGAATATCCTGAAGAGATATTCTAAGGGAGGGTATTTGTACTTCGAGAGGCAGGACAACCTCGGTACCATATACCAAAGAAAAAGGTGTGGCATTAGTGGAGGTACGAATGCTAGTACGATAAGCCCAAAGGGCAAAGGGGATGTGATCGTGCCAATTTCTTCCGGATTCATTGACAACTTTCATGAGGATTTTGGTTAGGGTTTTATTAGAGGATTCAGCTTGTCCATTTGCTTGTGGATAGTAGGGTGATGAGAAGCTGAGTTTGATACCAAAGTTGTCGCAAAGGTCCTGCAACAACTTGTTTTTGAAAGATTTTCCATTATCTGTTATCAGGCGATGAGGAACACCAAAACGACAGATAATGTGGTGGTTAATGAACTCTACAATTTTTTCTTTTTTAGTTGAAATGAGCGGAATAGCCTCCACCCATTTTGTGTAATATTCGGTTGCTGTGATAATCCATCGGTGACGTTGCGAAGAGGATGGATGAATCTCACCAATAAGGTCTAAACCCCATTGTGAGAAAGGCCAAAGATCTCGGGCGACCTGTAGCGGGTGGCTAGGAGTATGTTGAAGGTTGGCATGTTGTTGACACATAACACAACGCTTAACATATTCGTAGCAGTCGTTATTGAGAGTAGGCCAATAATAACCTAGGCGAAGGATTCGTTTAGCCATGGCAAGGCCACTAAAATGTCCACCACAAATCCCATCGTGGACTTGTTGGATGGTATAGGTGACCTCCGCGCCGGTTAGGCAGCGAAGGAGGATGCCATCAAAGCCACGTTTATAGAGGAGTCCCCCCATGACAACATAACGAGAAACACTTTTAAGAAAAGCACGTTTGCTGTTACTAGTAAGGTTAGGTGGGAGAACAGAGGTTGTAAGGTAGTCATGGAATTGGTGGTACCAAGTATCCTGTGAATTAGCAGACACATTATTTATCGTACAAACAACCGAGGCTGAATAAGATGGGGCAAAGAGTTGTTGGACCAAGACGAAAATGTCAGAGTCAGTTGATGAAGCTGGAATTTGCGAGGCTAAGCAAGCCATAGTATCCGTAAATTTGTTAGTGGAGCGGGGAATGGTTTGGATAGAATAGCGAGTAAATAAGGCTAGAAGTGAATCCACGTAGTGTTTGTACTTTTGAAGTTCCTCATTTTTGCATTGGTAGATGCCCATAACTTGATTGACTACCAATTGAGAGTCACCAAAAATATTGATAGATTTGATACCTAAGTGTAACGCAACTTGGAGACCCAGAACAAGGGCCTCGTATTCCGCTGTATTATTAGTGCAAGGGAAATCGAGTCGGAATGAGAGAGGCATAGGCTCAGCGTCGAGAGGAATGAGAACAACGCCGGCTCCTCCGCCGCGCTGGCATTTGGATCCATCGAAGAAGAGGGTCATTGGATACGACTCCTCCCTGAGTGAAAGAGTGGCGATGAGTTCGTCGGGGAATGTAAAATTGGTAAATTGTTCCCCTGGTAAAGGGGCTTCCGCAAGTTGGTCTGCGATGGTTTGTCCTTTGATTGATTTCTGGTGGACAAACTCAAGGTCGAGGTCGGCGAGGAGCATGAGCCATCTGGCGATGCGTTGGTTTAGATGAGGTTTGGCATACATGTAATGGATGGGGTCCGTGTTGGTGATGACGAAAGTTTTGTGATTCAGGAGGTAGTGTCGGAGTTTGGTGGCCACGAATGATAGGGCTAGGCACAACTTTTCTACATGTGTATACCTAGTCTCATAGTCCACCAAAGTATGACTTATATAATAAACGGCTTGTTCTCGATTCTCAGAGTCACGATGTGCAAGCATGGCCCCTATAGCGTGGTCGGTGGCGGAAAGATAAAGGTAGAAAGGGTGGTCATCCTGGGGTGGGATAAGCACGGGTGGCTGCAAGAGATAAGCTTTGAGAGCCTCAAAGGCTTGGTGGCACTCTTCACTCCATTGAAAGTCAATGTCTTTTTTAAGGAGGTGATGGAAAGGTTGACATCGATCCGAGAGTTGGGAGATGAAACGTCGGATAGATTGGAGCTTACCTTGTAAACTACGCAATTGTTTAAGATTAGTAGGTGGGGGCATTTCTAGGATAGCTTTGACTTTAGATGGGTCGACCTCAATGCCACGCAGAGAGACAATAAAGCCGAGAAGTTTTCCTGAAAGGACACCAAAGACACATTTCTTTGGTTGAAGACGGACAAAATATTGTAACAGGCGATCGAAAATAATGGTTAAAACATCGAGATGTTCACTGCGATGTTTAGATTTGCCAAGAAGATCATCGACATAATCCTCAAGGATAGTGTGCATAATGTCATGAAAAATGTAAGTCATAGCCCGCTGATAGGTAGCACCAGCATTCTTAAGGCCAAACGGCATGACACGATAATAGAAGGTTCCCCAAGGAGTTATGAAAGCGGTTTTATGTTGATCGGCCGGGGCTACCAAAATTTGATTGTATCCCGAAAAGCCATCCATGAGAGAAAGCATTTCATGGCCCGCAGTGAGATCAACAAGTTGATCAATACTTGGGAGGGGGAAGTCATCCTTGGGGCAAGCGAGGTTAAGGTCTCGAAATCTGTGCATATCCGAAGTCCCCCATCGCTTTAGTGACAGGTACGATGTTAGAAATCCATTGAGGATAGTCAATAGGCAAGATGAAGGAAACAGAAAGAAGTCGTTGAAGCTCTTCTTTGACCAAGAGGGCAATGCGTGGATGCATTTTTCTCAGTTTTTGTTTGACTGGTTTGGAATCGGGGTTTAGGGTGATGTTATGGATGGCAATGGTAGGATCAATTCCTGGCATGTCAGCGTAGGACCAAGCGAAAGCTTGGTTGCGGGTACGAGAAAGGTAGTAAAGGCGGCTTGTTCTGATGTGTTAAGGGATTGTCCGATCTTCACAATGTGAGGATCCTCCTCCGTGTGATGTTGATTTCTATAGTCGACTCATTCAACATGGTTTGAGTTTCGATGACGTAAGGTGCGTTGAATATAGGAGTCGTCCGCCCCAAGGTAAGTGAGGATGGAGTCATCATCCTGGCACTCAACAACATTAATCGAAGGCGAATCCTCTTCGATCATGTCTGGATACAGAAGGGGAAGAGAAGATGGATCCTCATTATCGCGTTGATAAGTGAGAGGACCTATGAAGATAGCATTTATGAAAAAAAAAAGTTAGGAGGGATAGATTCAGGGTCTATCGACTCTGTGGGTGATGATGGCAAAGTGGGTGATGATGGTTTGGTAGGGGTGATGTCGTCTTCTTCCAGGATACAACTGACACGAGGTGTCTCCTGTGTAGGTGTTTCAGGAAAACCGAGACCACTGCGATCATTGTGTTTGCGTGTAGTCACGGGAATGAGTGTATGTCGGCCTTGTTCATAAAGACCAAAACCAAAGCCTTTCCAAGCACAGCGAGTCAAGAAGGTGAGGGCGAAACGATGATTTGTCAAGTATTGAAAATCGGATTGGAAGGGAACCACACCAAGAGGAGGTTCAGGGGTAATGGAGGATGCGTCAACACCCCCATACGTTAGGTTGGTGCGGCAATGGGGTGGTCCGTAAGAGATTACCTCCCCCACGCGACGGTCGTAGGTGGGATGTGCATGTAATTGTCCGTACTCCTGCGGGGTATGGAAAGAACTAACGTTATATAGGCGGTACTCCCCCAGCGTAAGGCATTGAAAAACATCTACTAAGGGGTCGGAGGTTGGGATGTTATCTGCGGGAAAGGAAGTAATATTTGTAACGGCGGTTTCATTGGTTGAAGGTGTAGGTGCGTCGGAAGTAGATGGCTGGGTTGGATGAATGGGTGTCTTGACTGGTACAAGTACATCATTAGGGCGATACAACATATTGCAAGTTTTGAAGGGGGGAGGATCAGCTTTTACGGTGTAGGACTTCCCCTCGTACTCAAATTTTATGCATCTATGTAAGGTGGAGGGAACGCATCCCATAGCCCGGATCCAAGGGCGGCCTAACAACATATTGTATTGGAACTCTCCCTCAAGGACATAGAAGAGTTCGGGTAAAGTACGTGGTCCTACACGAATGTTAAGGATCACGGTGCCTAAAGTAGAAGTAATAGCATCATTGAATGATCGCAACATGATGGGGTTGGCACACATGCAACTAGAAGGGATATTCATTTGTTGGAAGGCTTTTGAAGAGATGATGTTTAGGCTAGCGCCCCCGTCAATCATAACACGATGTACCCGGATATCCCGAACGTATGTTGAGATGAAAAGAGCAGGGTCAGGATCTTCGGCACCAAAGTCGATAATTTCGTCTTCGAGAAACCGACGCGGCGGCTTCTTTGCATGATGCAGAGGCAGTGGTTGGGGAGATAGATTGTTTAGTGAGTGAAGCAACGTGATTGGGTGTTAGAATAGAGGTAACAGGCAATGTTTCATTAGGTAAAACCTCTATCCCTTGAAGGATTTCAACGAGAGCTTGTCGATGAGATTCAGAAGTCTGAATGAGATCATACAGTGTCATTTTTACGGGTGATTGGTGCAGCTGTTTGATCATAGTTCGGTGGGCAACTCCATTAGAGACGGGGTAGGCAGATCCACGAATAACCACTTTAGGTGGTGGTGCGATCGGGATGGTGGATGGAGAAAGAGATGCCGCAGGTGTGTTTTCTTTCGCTTTCCCATTGTTTTTCTGCCCTCGAGTAGCAACACTAATCATATTGATCTCGTGAATACGAGAGGAGGAAGATGGTAGGGATAGGTCTTGGTTTTCGAGAGGTGGGGCTGTAATGATGATAGATCTTGGTGAGGCGGGGATAGGTGGTATAGGAGAGGGAATTGAAGCTAAAGGTCTCTCTCTTCGTAAGTTGTCTTTCTTAACTTTTCTGTTTGAGAGAGGTGACGGACGAAGTATGGCTTTCAACGCTTTGCATCCCTCTACATCATGTCCTGGTGTGTGGTGGTAAGCGCAGATTTTAGACTCATCGTAACCTATAGGTCGAGGTTTAGATGGATCATAAGGTCTAAGTGGGGGTAGGGAAATGGTCGCATTCTCCACCAACATAGCAAGGATTTTGGCGTAAGACCCTTTGAGTGGGTCAAAGTCAGAGGAAAATGAGGCTATTGACTGGGTCGATTTTGGTGATGACGTGGTGTGGTTGGTTTGTATAGGGGGTTGTTTAGCCAAGGAGTTTTGATAATGGGTTTTCCCTAACCGTGGTTTCTTTGACGTAGAAGCTATGTTGGATGATGAGGCCACAGATGATGTGGTATCAGAAAACAACCACGGGGAAATAGGAGTGACCGAAAACAAATCTTTTGATGATGGAATTTGTTTAGGGTTGATAGGTGGATAGGATACGCGGGGTGACGGTGTTGCTATACCCTTGGATTTCTGTATGGGTGCAGAAGGCGTAGGTTGCTTTAAAGAAAACGCAGGAGGTATGATATATTGATGTAAGGTAGAGGGATGGGGTCCCAATATGGAAGGTAGGTGTGACGATGATGGTTTTAGTTGTGATAGAGGCATAGGTTGAGGAGATTGAGTCTGTCTCCTAATGGGGTGGATGGCTTTATTTTTAGATAAATCAAGCCGCTTAGGTGGGTGTGTTAGACTAGGTATGGGTGAGGTCCCAAGCGTAGGGGAAGATTTGGCTAAGTTAATAGAAGTGGACGAGGTATTTGGTAGAGATGAGGGGGGTGAAGGTGAGAACATGGGCATTTTAAGCTTCTGTAAACACTTCGGGTATATGGTGGAGGCATCAGGATCGGTCATTTGCATTTGAGTAGAATACGGCGTACTCAAACGTTCCCATAGGACCTGTCTATCTTCTGTGGAATGACAGTCCTCACGTGTGAATAGGAACTTTTGTATGGAAGAAAGACGGGTTGTGATTCCAGTCCACTGTGGGTGTGATACAGGGGGTAGATGAGGCACTGTATCAATAGATGTTAAGAGGTCGACTGGTCGTTGAAAAGATTTAGGTGATGAAGGACTAATAGGTAGGAGGGCGTGTTTGAGAGGATCTGTCATATTTAAAGAATATGGTGATGTCGGTTCAAGAGGTTTCTCGTCTAAGGATGACAAAAGAAGTGGCGAGCCTTCCTCTTGTACAGCAAGAATGGTAGAAGGAGACGTCTGGGAAATAGATAAATTAGATAACATCCACTCACAATCTTGCAAGGATGTGGTGTAAGAAGGCTCATTTGTGAGAAGGGAACTCTGGGCAGCTAATTCCTTGATGGGTAAAGGAACGGAAAGGATTTCAGTTTGTCTTGATGGCGAGGAAGGGGGTTCGGTTTCCTGCGTTAGTGAAGAGGCTTGATTGAGAATTTGTTCGATAGAGGTCTTTGGCTGGGAATCGAAGACTGCATGGATCTCATGAACACTCTCCTCGGCTAAGATATCTTGATTTAGATTACTGTTAGAAGAATGATTCGGGAATGGTTTGTTGAATATTTTCAAATTTCGGTTAGCAGGGGCGTTAGGATTATCGAGGGCTATATCCCCCGCATCAACCATTTCCTGCACTATGTTTTTCAACATCTTGCAGTTCTCATGACTGTGTCCCTTCACGCGGTGGAAGTTACAGAAGTCATTTTCTTTGTACCAGGAAGGTATGGCGCGAGTGGAATCAAACCCGGAATGAGGTTTAACAGGAGGTAAGGTAATGGCTCCTGCTTTGAGCAATTTTTCCAATATCACACCATATGTTTCTCCCAAGGGAGTATAGTTGATGGGTTCTGCTTTATACTTATAGGTGGTTTTTGGTGGGTATTAGACGGTGGTTGGGATTTGACCATCACCGCGTGCACGGCCCCTTTTGATTTCGAAGCGGTCGATGGGTGAGGATTGGTGGTGTTAGGTTTGTTGGTGGAATCTGGAGTTCGGAAATTGGGGTTTTTGTTGCGCAACCGCAATTTCTCTTCTTCTAAGGCTCGAATTTCTAATTTCCGAGCCATGGTAAAGGCCTCATCAAATGTACGGAAAGTTTGAATTTGGAGGGTAGGAGAGATGTGCTTAGCGCAGGCCCGCGTAAACAGTTCGATAAGTTCGGTTTGAGGCAAGGCATACGTAAGTTGGTTGATAAGGCCCCGCCATCGTCCAACGAAATCTGCGATAGATTCGTCTTCGAATTGTCGGATGGCATAAAGGTCGGTGATAGATACTTTCTTGGCAATGTTAATGGAGAAATGATCCAAGAAAGATTGGGCTAGTTGGTTAAAAGAGAAGATTGAGTGCTGGGTTAAAGCACTGTACCACTCCAAGGTGGGTCCTGATAAGGACATGGGAAAGGTGCGGAGTAACAAGGCATCATCATGAGCAATCAAATAACAAGCATGTCTAAATGATCGCAAGTGTTGTTGAGGATCCTCTTTACTATTAAAACGAGTAAATTTTGGCAACTCCCATTGAGGAGGATATGAATGAAGGGGGACAAGAAGGGTGAATAGGCTCCCACAAACTTGCTCGTATGTCAAGGCGCTACGACTTCCTGGCAAAGCCTCCGTTTTTGCATTTTGTCCATCATTTGTTTAATTAAATCAGTAGTTGGATGAGATGATGGTGTGGTTGTGGTAAACGGAGGCAAATTGGGCCAAGGGCCACCGCTAGACACTGGTGGGGTTAAGTGTTGATAAGGTATGGAGGATGAATATGTTGAGGCGACCGAATAGGGATGTCCCATATAGGATGTTGAGGTCACTGGATACGTGTATGGGAATGAAAAGGTAGGCGGAGCTTGAGAAGGAAAGCTCGTGTGGATAGGTGGCAGAGAGCAAGTCATAAACGGAGCGGTCTGCAAGAGAGATGAGGTAGGGGCAGTCGGTGGTAGTGATATGTGGGGTCCAAGATTAACCAAAGGAAAGCTAATCGGGTCGTATGAACCTCTGAAGCCATCGGATTGGGAGACGGGGCTAAAGATGCGGGAAGCAAGGCGGTGTCATCAGGCGGAGTGGGAGCTAAATGAGCAGCTATACTAATAGGCATACCAACAAGGAGCTGACCATCGGGCGTACGGTCAGGGGCATGAGACAAATAGTATTGTACAACACTAGGATTAGCATCCAGAAACTTGGCAAAGTCCTTATCTCCCACAGGAATTTTAGGAACCTCGCTGGTATCCGTAGGATTCCCCACAGAATGTGAAGGGGGTGATTCAGGGAAAAGAAGCAGCAAGCATGTGAAACCATGGCGGCGGCTTGCTTTCGAGTGATGAAAACCATGGACAGGAGTTCACAGTAGGGTTTCAATCTGTCAGGAACAGAAACAAACTCAGACTGGTAAAATTGGTAGGTTGCTGGTTTGTCAGGAACTGGAAAAGACAATAACCGATATCGGTCTGATAACCGATGTCGGTTATACTATAGCCGACGTCGGTCAGGTAACCGATGTCGGTGTAATAAGACTGGTATAAGAAAATATAAGAAGCTGCTGATTTGCTCAGTATATTTATCAAATTGTTCTAAGGTAATCACAGAAGACAGTGTATAACAGAGAAAACAGAACTGAAAACAAACAAGATGCACACGCAAATCCAGAGATTAACCCTAGGGTTAATTTTAATTATTGTGGGCTTATGCCTTTAGACGTGGAATGATGTCAATCCTAAACAAAAGACTTAGGGGAAATGTCAAGTTGTTTTGGCTTATAAGGTTACCTCAATCGGGCGGAGGAATACCGCGGAAAAGGGGGATGTTTTGAGCTGTTGTGTTAATAGTGAAGTGATTCGGTATGTGTTGTGCAGTGAAAGTAAGATTAATTTCCTGTCAATACCATGGATATCACCCCCATGTGTACGACCTGTTACTTAATCTACGTTCACTAGAATTGAAAAACAACAAGCAGGAATGCAATGCACGTGTTTTAAACCCAAATCGAAAATGATATTCGATGAAGCAAATGAGATGACTTTCACTAATGCGAAACTAGGAAAGCAAGACAAATTCTTCACTAAATATAACAAAAACAACAACAACAAGTATGCTTCCTAAAATGAAAATAAGCAAGAGAAACAGAAACCCAAAATGGGTCCCACCGGGCGTGCCAAAATGTTTCACTCGGAATGTTTCGGCTTCTGGAATAGAGTTGCTTCTATCCTTTCATTCCTTTTAGAAACAGATAAGGGTTGGGGCTAGGAGGAATACCTGTTGAATGTCGAGATGGTGTGCGCGTACCGTAGAGAAAGATCAGGCTGACTGCGAAGAACTCCTTTTTGTCTTGGAAGGACTACCTGCAAATAAGAACACAAGACCACAAGATTTTGATTAGACAATAAATGAGGAAACTGCCTTGGGCCCAGGAAATATAAAACTTCCTTTCGAAGGTGGTCAGTTTCCCTGCTAATATGAATTAACACCAAAGACTGTAAAATATCAATTAAGTTGCTTTGTTGAAACAGGTAGGGGAAAGGCTGATTTCTGGTTTTGAACCACAATAACCGATGCCGGTTACTGATAACCGATATCGGTAGGGTCTAGGATCTGTGGGTTAGTTGTGTTGTGGGGTGGTTGTTGTTGTAGGGTAGCTGTGTTGTTTGTAAGGCTAGTATATGGGTGATATTAGGTAATGAGGTGATGAGAAGTAAATGAAGGATAGTTAGATGCAATATGTTGCTGGGTAGTGGATCTAGGAATGGATTTGTGAGGACTATGATTCAAAAGTCTAAGAAGTATTATTAAAAGGACATGCAAGATGTAACTTACTAGTTATTGACGAAGATGCAGGTCCAAGAACTCTGATGACAAAGGCAGAACTGAGGTAGGATGGCCTGACACACAGAAGATGAGATATCTCCCTCCCGATGATCAGCTGAGTATCACAGGGCTCTGGTATCCAGTTGCAGTCTTGGGCTTGATCTCCTTTGCTGCAAACTCTTCTTGTCTCTTCACTTGTCTCTGCTCAGCCAAGTAAAGATCCGGATTCTCTTGATCACTCCTGATGCTCTCTCTCGATTCAAAAATCCTTCCACCTTTGTTTTTGGTTTGGGGAGCCCATTTACAGGGAACCGATGGCGGTTACGTAACCGACGGCGGTCGAGTAGGAACCGGTATCGGTAAGGAAAAAGCAGGCTATTTTTAGTAAAATAGCCCACTTTCCCTACTTTTCTCCCGAGAGATTAGTTGCGGGCTTGGTCAAGTGACTAGAAGGTCGGTTTTGGGTGCGAGAAAGGGGTCATTAGTCATGGGTGTAGGTGTGGACCAAGTTATAGGTCTTAATTAGGTTAGTTTAGGGTTAGGACTAGGTCATGATGAGGTGGCAAAATGAGGTAGTAAGGTGATGTGGATTTATCAATTACAAGGTAATTAATAAATAATTGTGTAAGGTTTAGGTGATGAGGTTAGGTTAGGAAATGAGATGCCGGGTCACAAGGGGTCATAAGACACAAATTTGGTGTCTACACTTTTGACGCTTGTCTGATATGTTTTTTCCTCAAACTGCAGTTCACTAAAAGTTAGATTTATCTTCATTGGTAAAACCTTGTTGCAAATCTGAATGAGGTTTTTGTTAAACACATTTCTATGAACAAAAACCTCTCTCATATTTTCCATTTGACTTTTTGTTTCTGTTTATGGAACTTTTAGTGCTCATTTAATACACTTTTCCTTGGACTACAACTCACTAAAAGTTATATCTCTCTTCATTGGTAAAACCTGTAGCAAATCTGAATGATTTTTTTGTTAAAAACATTGATATGAACAAAAACCTCTCTCATATTTTCCATTTGAATTTTCTATTTCTGTTTATGGAACTTTTAGTGCTCGTCTGATACACTTTTCCTTGGACTGTAGCTCACTAAAAGTTAGATTTCTCTTCATTGGTAAAACCTATAGAAAATATGAATGAGGTTTATGTTAAAAACATTACTATGAACAAAAACCTCTCTCATATTTTCCATTTAACTCTCTGATTATTCACAGTCCCCATTTGATACGAGTTTTGGAACTAAACCTATGACTTCGGAACTAACTCTGCGAGTTCTGGAACTAAACTTGTGAGTTCTAGAACTAACTCTATGAGTTCGGAACTAACTTAAAATAGCTATAAATTTTTCATATGATCTCATATTGATATGATTCTTTTTTTGAACTTGCATAATTTTTCAAGAGGAATATGAATATGAAATTATATTTGAGTTTAAATGTATTGTTCATGATCAATTCCACTTTTCTCAATACTATCATTATCTTTCCTTTATGGCCTGCATACACAAGACTTTGCATCTTTTCCTAAATAATCAATAGAATTAGTCAACAAAATAGATAACAAAATATTTCTAAAGAATGAACAAGATATATATCTTATATTCTATCTTAAGAAAACTATAAGTTCCTAGATTACATTTAAATTCACTTTCAAAGGTAACTTAGAAGGATAAAATAATGGTAATTTATGGCCAATTTATGGCCTCATCAGTGGGTATCCCTATTATGAGCTGAATCTCTGGGATTATAAGGCCAGTTCCTTCTTTGGATGTATCCTAGAACTAAAACTTGTGGGGTTTGAGGGTAAAAGTGGCTAAAATTGAAATTAAATGGGGTGATACACCAAAAGTGTTGAGGGCTTGACTAAGAAACATGCAAACTATACTGAGAATGAATGTAACAAAACACGATCCAATGGGTTGTTGATAATCTCAAGGAAAACACTATTATGTTAAGGGATCTCTCACAATAACAAAACAAATTATTGCACACTAAAACTAGCATAAGCAAGCTTAATTAACTCAGGGAATAAAATTCACAAGAATGACTATTTTAATACATACCACTACAAATTAATGGAAAGGCAATTAATTAATTCTTATTCAAGGGCAATTCTGGCAAAATTTGCTTCAGCACTCAGTACATCAAAAAAGTCCCCCTCTATGCTTTGCCAAGGCACACAATATATAGAAATATTCACCCCCAAAACCCCCTAACAATAGACTGCAATCTAAATTTACCCTTGCATGTTATTCTTATCCTTTTACAAAGAATTAAAAAAAATAAGGCCTAAAAATACATGTTTCTACATAAAGGTTAAAATTGCCTTAATTTCAAAAAATACACTCTCAATCAAACTGTAGTTGACTCATCTAATCTTCAAGCATGAAAGTGTACGGTGCATCTTTGGAAAAATTAAGGTATCCTTAGGTGAATAATTGCATATGTTATTTTAACCTTTACTTCATGTGCAAGTCACCTTTTCATGCATACACTTGTATTATTCTCTAAATGATTAAATAATCATATCTTCTTGTCTTCTTGCATGGTTCCGATGTGACATCTGTGCATGAGAAGGTGGTTATGGAAAAGCATTGCAAACACCACTTAATCTCTATCTTCAAAAAGGTGTGTTTTGTCTTATTTTGGTTACTGCCACCTCATAGTGTTATGGTTCCTCCTTTTCAATTGTTGGCACATAATACCAAATTTTGAACATTATCACTTGTTTGATTAAAAGGTCTCTTTCCATGATGGGTGGCCCCTTCGCATCATTGGCATATAATTTGGAATATTTAAGGTCAAGAGACCTTAATCATTTGTTGGCCTTTTTGATTTATAGGCACAGAAAATAGTCAAACATAATCATTTTTGGGAATTTCGGTCCCCCTCCTCATGATGACTCGACCCTTGAGTAATGTCGATGGAATCCATTTTACCCTGGGTTACATCAGGGTTTCTCTAGCTTGGACATGTGCACCATTTCTAACTCCAGTTGAGTTAAGCAACTCGTTGATCGAGTTAGGAAGATGAAAAACATGAACCCTAATAATTTTTCTCTAGTTTTTTAGCTCTGTTGGGCTGGTAAAGCCCTAGAAAATTTTTACCTTTTGCAACCATTGTTGGTTGTATTCTCGAGCTCTTCTTTTCATTAGATTCTGAAATGAAGTTCTATTTTGTGTATTCCATCTTCTACTTTGTAATGGATTTTTTCTAGTTCCTTAGCTCTTTTTATTAGTTAGAAAGCCATATTTTTCAAATTCTATTTGAGCCAATGTTGACATTGAAGAAGCATAGAGTTCTGGTTTTTTCCTTTTCTCAAGAGTTTGAGTGGTTTACTTTGATGGATATGTCATTTGCTTCAACGAGTGCCCTTGTTGCATTCAAGAGTTTCTATCAGTGTATTTTCCTTGATAAAGCATCTCAACATCCATTAATTGCTTCACATTTCTTCAGTCATTCTGGTTTGTTGATATCTGTGGAGATGTGGTCTACTTTAGTTCGCCATTTCATTGCCTAAGATCCATTTTTTTCGAACTGGTAAGTTCTCAGTTCCAGTTATTGTGGGTATTTGCAAAACATAAAAATCATTCATGGGTTTTCAAATATGAGGCCATTCTTACTTTTCTTGCTTTGAAACTGGAGCCATTCCCATGTGGGTAGAGTCATTTTTTGATCAATATGGGTATATGGCCACCATTGTTGAAAAACATATTTGTTTCATACCTTGATCCGGGTTCGAATCTCCTTTATATGAACTGAATCGACCCTTTCATTGATCAATGGCTTGGGATCACCTATAGCTCTATTTTACTCACATACATAAAAATTATGCAATTTGTACCTCCTCTGCAACTAGAAATGTGTGTTCTTTCTCCTTGCATTCCTTTCCCTACATTGTGATCCCTTGTTTGTAAAGATGTTTGTATTTACTTTATTATCTTCATAGTTGCAATGTACATGATTCTTTTGAGTTGTTGTATCTTTAAATGAAACTTGCATTAATGAACTAAAACACTTATTTTATTGCTTCAATGTCATTCAAAGATACTTCATCTCCTATACCTGCACACTTTCACAAAATAGTTAGAAAATAAAGGCTTAAAGCCTCTCTTGCTTCCTGTAATGATTCTCTTTTCTCCTTACTTCTGATAACAGTACAATGAGATGTACTTGTTGATTCTATCTTTATCATTTCATATAACTTATCTGTACTTTTCTAGAAGATTCATATGCTTGAACCTATAGTCACAAGAATGAAGAAATAACTCGGAGCTCTAACATCATTTTTTTGTCGTGTCTATAGGTACATGGAGTTGGGAGCTGGAGATGGAGAAGTTGAAGATGAAGATGAAGATGCACGGAAGATGAAGAAGATAGGAAGAGAATCATCAACCCAATCAGGAAATGATGGGTTTTCTCTTTCTTCTTGTTTTATAGCTTTATGTATATGTATATTTTATTAAGCTCGTCTAAGTTACATCCCACGACTTGTGTGGGAAAACTGAAATTGTATTTCTTTATGAATAAATGAAAATAATTTTTGCACTTGAGTTGTCTATTTCCTTTTGCATTTGATTACTATAAATGATAATTGTGGAATGAACTAAAAAACTCAAAACATAATTAATCTCATTCAAACATAAAGAAATAACAAGGAATTTATGTACCTATAACTGAAAATGTACCTTTAGCCATGCAAACAACAACTATGTTTGTTGTTTTGGAGTCTAACTCCTCAGATCTACATTTTTTTATGCCTTTCCTACCTTGATTAAGGTTGTGTATTTGTCCTTCGAGGATTTTGCATAACTTTGATGAAGACGGACATGGAATGACAACATATGTGAGGTGTTGCATTCTGCAACAACACACATAGCTGCATTTTGCATTGTTGTCTCAATTTGTTGAAACTCAAAACATTAAAAAATTTCCCTTGTTTCCCTTAGCTAGGTCCATCACATCAATCCTTTCCGTCTAAAATGAAGTTTTGAGTTTCCAATTTTGCACGAGTGCAAAATTGTGAATAGGAAATAGAAATACTATGAGGTAGTGGTGTAGGACTTACCCATTGACAAGGTTTCCTTGCATCAAGTTTCTAAACCTCTATCTCCCCTATCTACTTTGCAAGTTGGGGTAGCATTTCAACCATGAAGTCAAGCTTATTTTGAGGGTTGTAATGTCTTGGAAAATGTCCCACCCATGGACAAGGTGCCTTGAAGCCAATCCTAAATGCTTTCATTTGAGTTGTAGCCCTTGACTACACCATGTTTTCTTCCATTATTTGAGTTTTCCTATGTAAATCAGCTTCTTCAGGTGTGGGATAGCCTTCAGATCTTCATATCCTTCCTCTGAAATAGCTGCATAGTTTAACAAATGACCAAACTGTTTTAATCTAGTTCACCTAGATATGCATACTATTTAATTTCATTATAAAATTGCTTTGGAGGTGTGTTGAAGTAGACTGGAGATGGCTCTGAGTAGCACTACTGATGAAAGTGTGAATTCCATGAGGGAAATGAATTCATGATTGCACAACTTCATAAATAGAAGAAAATGGAAGGCATGACAAGAAACATGGATGAAAATGGATGAAAAGAAAGGTCTGCAACTCAGAACTGGGTTGTTTTGGATTAATGGAGTCGTCAATTGTGCTTAAAAGTGCCTCTAAAGGTTGATATTTAATCAAGAACACAAATTGGTGAAATAAAGATATAAATCTCCTCAATCTGGTCCCACCGGGCGTGCCATAATTGTTATCACTGAATCACAACACCCTCTAATTGCTTAGCATGTGAGTTTGTTAAGGCAAGGAATCTGACTGGATAACATGGGTACCATCTCTCAGGTTATGGGACTTGCTACTTGAGATGGACCTCCAGAGAAGGTCGGTTCCTCTTCCTAAACTAATCCAACAACTAACTCTAGTGGAAGGAAATCTGCTAACTACTCCTGATCTATGACTTCCAAGTGATCAGGGAGAGATAAAGGGCATAAAAATGAAAGAAATATACACTAAAAGAGGTGATGCACCAAGAGAAGGGGTTGCTAAAAAAATCCCAATGCCTGAAATAAAGAGAGGTGAGCATGGAGAGGATTGATGAGCATCACAGACCAAGGTTACACATAGTACACCATTTCATCCCCCAGTAAACACAATTGCACCTAAACCTGCAATAAACACAAAGTATACACAGTATACCAAAATCATGAAGAGAGGCAAGTTAGAACAATTAAATCATGCAAAGGATAGAGAAAATATCATAGAACATAGATCTATTGCTCCATTAAATTTTACAAAGTAAATCATTGGTGGGAAAGAGGAAAGAATGCCATTTACAAAGCTTAGGGAGGAGGCTTGAAACTCCCACATTCAACCCAAAAGAGAAGAAGAATGGAGGGGGCAGAGAGAAAATGTCTAACTCCTTTACAAATGTGCCCCCTTTACAATATATTGGAAGAATTAGAGAAAAAGAGAGATGAAATATAGATTTGACATTCAACCACAAGCCAAATTCCTTCAATTCCCTACAAAAGTGATGGAGTATCCTACAAAACCCATCCCTCACTATCTTTTGGCACCTGCAAGAAGAAATGTGGCTTCATGCTATCATTTAATGCCATTTCATCCACATGGAATTGATGTTTTAGAACTGGGATCATTTACTATATTTTCACCACACAAACTCCATCAAATCTCTCATTTCTTGAATTTTTTTAATGTAGATCTTATAGCCATGATTCCGACAAGTCCAATTTTGTGCAATTTGGTTGAGAAATGAATAAGTTATGGTTGTTTGAGTGGAAGCAGTGCTCTAATCATTTTCCAGGCTTGCCTTCATATTTACGGGACTGTGCATTAGAAACATGGCTGGAAGTGATAATTTTTATTTTCCCTCTCTCCTAATGTTTCTTGCATATTTTAATGTCCTGGCATTTAAATTTTTTGGTGGGACCCATCTTTTTCATCGATTTCAAAAAGGGGGGGTCAAAATGTTTGAATGTTTGAATTTGGGGCCAGCTCAACCAGCTCACCATCTGGCTCACCAAGCCGACACCTTTCTTTTCCTTGTCGAGCTCCTTTTCTACATTGAGCTATTGTTTTCATGCCAACCAATGATCATTTTACCTACCACCTTGGCCATTCATTTCATCCAACTCGGCAGGACCCTAAGTTCCTCTCCTTTGTATTGTGAGCGTGATGACCCCACGGGGAACTCCCCTCCATCCCAGCTCATTCTACCTCAACCCTCTGCGGCTGATGCAGCCACATCAGGTATGCTAATCCATCAATTCTCATTGTCATTCCTCCTTGTCGAGTGCTATGAGTTATGTCGGCACATTGACTTTCCCGCTTACCCCTTGTGGCTCCGCAAAAATGTTCTCTAAACCAAATATGGGCCCGCACTAGTTCCCAAAAACTAGTCCACCTCCGCATTGCTTTGCATTGTGGCATTTTCAGATCTTTGGAGCACACAATGCTCGGGTTCCTCTAGAATACATAGGTGCCAAAAATTGTATCGATCGATGTGGCCCTTCCACGAACCTTCTTTTGGCTCGCCAAGTTGGCTTAGCGATCCAACTCTCAACTTCTTCATCATTTTTGCTAAGTCCTTCATCCCACTCAAAACTTCATTGCAACGCTTGCCTAAACTGAGCTCTTCTACGCTGCCCCAAGCTATTTCCCCCTATCTCGGCCCTAACTCATTTGCATGCTTTTTTGTGATGTATCCTCGGCTCACTCCAAGCCATTTATCTCTATATCGGTGATAACTCGCCACTAAAAACTCTCGGTGCCTTTAACTCTATAGACTCGCTGAGCCTAAAGGGATCGGCCCTAGCTCCTAATTTTCGTGGGTCATTTTTTGTTGCGGCACCTACTTAGCTCGGTCAAGCTACTTTGAGCTTGGCCCCCTCATGCACACCTCCACGCAACCTACTTCAGATCTCGGTACTAACTTCCTGAGCCACCCATGCTACCTTGATACCCCTATGGCCTTCCCAGTTCATCGAGCTACTCGATGCACCCTCTCCAATGCATGGCTCCCTAGCTCGACGGAGCTCATTTTTAGCTTGCCCACCTAGTTGGGGCTTCTAATCCAAACTCTGACCCCTGTAACAACCAAAATTTTCCTGACTTTTTCTCTTTGGGGATTTTTTCATTTTTTCCTGTCTCACCGAGTAGCTCATCGAGCCTTCTTCACTCCTTTCCAATTGAGCTCTTGAGCCTCAGAACCCAAAAGAGGAAAAAATCCTCCTATGTCCTCAACACCCCCAAAAACACTGCATATGCTCTGAAATGTGGAAATTTTCCTGCAAGTTAGGTGAATTCCCTTGGTGGCCTGATAAGTGCTCAAGCTTAGACCCCCTAGTTGTCCTTTTCACCCTGAGGGGTGAAAATGGATAATAGAATCCATTACGGAAAGTGTGGGATCTATTCCAACCAAAAATTACTACGATACCTATGATTTCATGCTATATATGGAATATGAAATATATATATATACATTCAATTATAAATATGCTTCCAAAGAAATAAAATTTGATTACTTACCTAAGATTTCGTGTGTGCAGCAGCAAAACAATCTTTAAAACAGTACTTGGGGTGAATATATAGAAGAAGCCACATAGTTGCACAATGTGAGGTGGATGAGGGAGATATTTAGTAGTGTAGTGACCATGTTTCACCTACGGTTTTAAATGCAAACAATGTTACAGTGAACAACATTGTTTCAACAGAGGAAACTTATATGGGAATAATAAATCCTTAAAAAGAAACATTGTTCCAGTAAATAGGTGTTCGAGCCAACTCCTCCACAAACATTGTTCAAAAAACTGGTTTCCAGGAAAATCCACTAGAGAACACGACACTTGCTGCCAACATGCAAGCTCACGCTTTTCTGGTGTAATAATATTGTCGGAAAAAATCTACTTGGAAAACATGGCTGGATTTTGACACTTTCTAGCAAAGGTAACTTCAAAGGTGGACGCCTACCGGTGAACTATGGCTTGAAGACCACCTTCGGTGTAATAATAAAAATTGAAATTGTGACAATTATTACAATATTAAAAGTGCATTAAGGACCTTGGGTGAGCCACCACAAAATTACTTGTTGAAATGATCATCGAGGCACACTTATGGGCTCGAAGTCCACTCTAATGCATGTTTGTGATCATGTGTGGGATTCTTTTGACTCACTAGTTGGCAATCACTAGTACCACCTCTCAATTGAATCATATCTAAGTCTATTGAAAATTAAGCCATATATAATAAATCTATATCATATACAATTCTAGGTATCATTTGATGGCAATTTTGGATTTGGCAATTAAGTCTGCCACTACTAATCTGCAAGTATTAATAAAATGCATATGTTTATTTAATTTGGAACTTTTAGACTTGTTAGGTTGTGGATCTTGTTTTCATGTGAGAAAATGTTGAAGACTGTACACTAAGAGTACTGTACACTTTCCACAGTTGTCTCGTTGTGGCCTTAAAACGTGCCGGATATACCGGGAAATGTGCTTTTCTCATATGGGCAGGATTTTGACCCATAGGTTTATGGGATAGTTTTGGCCCATGGTTTTGATACCCACAGTTTTGTAAAACTACTTAAGTAGTTGTCTACTTATATGGTTTTATGCATATTATAGATATAATGTAACATTGCATATGTGTTTTGAATTCAGGTGTGAATTCTGTAGAGTTTGTTGAGCATAGCTCCAAACAGATCTGAGTATTGTATTGAGAGAGCGGTGGCTTGTAATAAAATTTGAGCAAGTGATACTTGGTGGACGTAGCCCAAATTGGGTGAACCACATTAAATAATGTCTCTTTGTGTTGTGTTATTTTATTCTACACTTTTATTTGAGATCTGTAATAGTTTATGCATATTAGTTTCTATTGTTACGATTCTGTGAGGGATTATTCCACATATTTTATCCTTTATTACCTAACAATTGGTATCAGAGCATGGTTTGGTTTGCTGAAGTGTTAAATCTCAGGGAAAGTTTTATCTTGAGTAGGAGCTATGGCCGATGATGGAAGATCTAGGGTTGATAAATTCAATGGGTAGAATTTCAGTCTTTAGAAGATGCATATGGAAGATTACCTTTATTAGAAGGATCTTTATATTCCGTTGTTTGAGAAGGTGAACAAACCCTCAAGCATGACGGATGTGGAATGGGATTTATTGGATAGGAAAGCACTTGGGACAATCCAGATGTGTCTTGCATCTTTGGTATTATTTAATGTTTCTAAGGAAATGACTACAAAAGAACTGATGGATGCATTAGGGAAGTTGTATGAAAAACACTCTACCTCTAATAAGATATTTTTAATGAAAAAGTTCTTGAATATGAAGATGTCTGAGAATGGTTTAGTATCAGATCATTTAAATGATTTTAATTGGTTGTAAATATGCTAGCTTTAGTTACAATAGAATTTGATGAATGAGTTAGGGATTTATTAGTTTTGTGCTCTTTACCTAAGAGTTGGAATAGCCTAGTAATGGCAGTAAGCAACTCGGTTCCAGCTAACTCAAAGTTGAATTTTGAGGATATTGTAGGGGTGATTCTAAGTGAGGAAATGTGAAGAAATATCTCTGGAGAATCTTCTACTTCAGGGAATGCTTTGACAGTGGAAACTAGAGGGAGACAGAAGAATAGAGGAAGCCATGGAAAAGCAAAGGATTGGGTAAGGTCAAAATCCAAAAGCAAGATAGTATGCTGGCGCTGTGGAAATTCTAGGCATGTAAAGAAGGAATGTTGGGAACTTTGGGACAAGAAGAAACAAAAAGAAGAAAACAAGGAGGCAAATGTGGCAACGGGTAATGTATGTCAGGATGTTTTGATTCTTTCTTTGCACAATATTACTAAATCTTGGGTTTTAGATTCGGGGGCTTCTTTCCATGCTACTCCACATAGGAATTATTTTGTTGATTATGTTCAAGGAGATTTTGGGCATGTTTTTCTTGGTGATGATGAGCCTTGCAGTATAGTTGGAAAAGGTTTTGTTTGGGTTAAGATGCAAAATGGGAATACTTGGTTATTAAAGGATGTCAGACATGTGCCTACATTAAGACAAAATTTGATATCGACAGGGCAGTTGGGAAGTGATGGTTATACTGTGATAATTACAATGGACTCTTGGAAGGTTACCAAGGGTGCTCTTGTGGTGGCAAGAGGTAAGAAGGTTGGAACCTTGTGTTTAACCACTTATAGCACTAATGTTTGTAATCTTGTGGCTTCATAATTAGATACAACATTGTGGCACTATAGGCTCGATCATATGAGCCATAAGGGCATGGAGATCATAAAGAAGGATTTTCCTAGATATACAGAAACATGTTTGGAGTTATGTGAGGATTGCATATATGGGAAACATAAGTGAGTAAGGTTTCTCAAGGTTGGACCTACAAAGAAAGGGAGTAAGTTAGATCTGGTGCATTCTGATGTAAGGGGACCGACTCAGGTATCATCTCTTGGGGGTTCAAGTTATTATATTACTTTTATTGATGATGCAACAAGAAAAGTTTGGGTTTATTGTATTAGAAACAAATATGATGTATTTGACAATTTTGTTAAATGGAAAGCCTTGGTAGAGAATGAAATAGGTCTTAAGCTAAAATGTCTCAGGTCAGATAATGGAGGGGAATATTGTAGTAATGAATTTGATGATTATTGTTCTAAGAATGGAATCCATAGGAAAAAGAAGGTTCTAGTAACTCCACAACATAATGGGGTGTCAGAAAGGATGAACAAAACAATAATGGAACATGATATGAGCATGAGGTTACATGCAGGACTACCTCTTTCTTTTTTGGTAGAAGTGGTGAGCACAGTTGTGTACTTGATAAACAGAGGACCCTCAAGTGCCTTGGATGGAGGCATACCTAAGGAGGCTTGGTATGGTAAGAAAGTTGATTATTTATTTCTTAGAGTCTTTGGATGTGAGGTGTTTGTCCATATAGACAAGGATGATAGGACCAAACTAGAGGCTAAATCAAAAAAATGTACTTTCATTGGTTATGGTGGTGATGAATTTGGATATAAATGTTGGAGTATTAAGGAAAAGAAAATCATTCGATCTAGGGATGTGGTCTTTAATGAGAAAGTCATGTATAAGCAACAATTGTAGGAAAACATGGAAGAATCCAAGAAAGAATATGCAGCAGTAGAGGATCTTCCAAATGGGAAAGTTACACATGAATCTGTTTAGGAACCTCCTCAACAACAACCCAAAACTCCTATATTGAAGAGGTTTTCTAGGGTAAGAAGAGAACATGAACATTTTTCTCCTTCTCTTTATTATTTATTACTCACTAATAGTGGAGAGTGAGAGAGATTTGATGAAGCAATGTAGGTAGATGCTAGGAAGAAGTGGGAGAAGCCATGGATGAGGAGCATCAGGCTCTCATGGAAAAACTAGACATGGGATTTGGTGAAGCTACCCAAATGTAAAAGATCATTGCAAAACAAGTGGGTGTTCAAAGTCAAAGAGGAAGAAGGAGGAAATAAAAGATACAATGCCCGGTTGGTGGTCAAGGGGTTTGCACAGAAAAAAGGTATAGATTTTGATGAGATTTTTCTCCTATAGTAAAAATGACTTCTATTAGAATTGTTCTAGGAATAGTTGCAGAAAAAGACTTGCACTTAGAACAACTTGATGTAAAGACTACATTTCTCCATGGTGATTTATAGGAGGAACTATATATGCAGCAACCAAGAGGGCTATGAGGTCAAGGGTAAAGAGGAGATGGTGTGCAAATTGAAGAAGAGCTTGTATGGATTGAAACAAGCTCCACGTCAATGGTATAAGAAATTTGATAGCTTCATGATGGAGCAAGGTTATATTAGATGTCATTCTGACCATTGTGTGTATACAACTAAATTTGAGGATGGCAATTGTATTATCTTTTGTCTGTATGTGGATGACATGTTGGTTGTAGGTAAAAACATGCAGGAAATAAAATTACTCAAGAAGTAGCTAAGTGAATCCTTTGTTATGAAGGATTTGGGGGCAGCCAAACAAATCCTTAGTATAAGGATATTGTGGGATAGGAAGGAACAGAAGCTGACTTTATCTCAGGAAGAGTACATTAAGAAAGTCTTGGAGAGGTTTAATATGCAGGATGCTAAACCGGTTGGGACTCCTTTGGCAGACCATTTCAAGTTATCAAAGGAGCGGTGTCCCAAGACAGAGCAGGAGAGAACCTAGATGTCCAAGGTACCTTACTCATCAGTGGTTGGCAGTTTGATGTATGCCATGGTGTGCACCAGGCATGATATTGCCCATGTAGTGGGAGCGGTGAGTAGATTTATGAGTGATCCATGTAGAGATAACTGATAGATAGTAAATTAGATCCTTCGGTATTTGAGAGGGACCATGGGGACATTTTTGTGCTACAGATAGATCAGACACCACTTTGTGTGGTTATGTAGATTCAAATATGGCTGGAGATGTAGACAACAGGAGGAGCATGATAGGTTATGTTTACACTATAGGTGGGACAACAATAAGCTAGATTTCACCACTACAAGAGTTGGTGGCTTTGTCAACCACGGAGGCTGAGTATGTTGTTATCACAGAGGCAATCAAAGAAATTATTTGGTTGAAAGGAACGATAACCAAATCATACCAAGCCAAGAACACAGATGCTAATCAAACACCACGATCAATAAGATGAAAGCAATTGGCCATAATATCTTTACATAAAACCTTTGCAAACAAATGAGTAGCAATATCATATATTATTATGGAACTCAATGTAATACAATGAGAATGGGCCTTGCTTAAATAGGAAAGGAATAACAATCTAAGAACCAATCAAGGTCGTAGATCAAGCCATAAATCAAGGAAATAACTAGTCATCAAAGAACTAGTCAAGACCATAGATTTAGGAGAGAACTAGAAATCAAGGATCTAGTCAATACCATAGATCAAGGAAAGAACTATACCTAGCAACTAGATAATATCTTCTAATATCTAAATAAGATAAAAGAAATATCCACACACATAAGTGGGTGATGATAAATACAATAAAGGTAAATAAAGTACCTAGGTGAACATGAGATAAGGTAAATACCTACTCTAACACCCCCTCAAGTGAAGCTAGGGGCCAAAATAGAAGTGACATGTCCATAGTATGAGTCTCTAAACTAGGCTTGATGAGGTGCTCATGTACAATAACTAGAAAAAAAGGGACACCACAAGGTACCCAAAACCAGTAACAACAAAGTAAAGAGAGTAAAAACCTGCTCCAAGGCATTCCAAGAATCTTGGCTCAAAAACTTGTACAATTATAAAAAAATTTTGGTGTGCACTTTGTGATTTGAATCCACTCCTTGATCACAAAACTCAAAAACAACTGACACTGGGTTTCACCAGAATAGCTCCATACAAGGAGACTATCAACAGAGTGATGTCGAAAGTGCAAAAAATACCAAACATAATTCGATCAAGTACTACAAATAGGTGTGCCACGATCCAAGAAAAATAACCAAAGCAACAAGGAAAGGACAAAAAATCAGTGTCAAGATCTAAGAAAAGTCAAGGTAACAAGGCAAGGACACAAAACTCGAAGAAGCAAGATCAGCACCACACCCTCCCATACTGCTGAATGGGTGGAGTGGCACTACAAATCTGCTGAGTTGTAAAAACAACTACTCAAACAATGACCAACTAACAATGTGCTCCACCATAATAGCTCCCCCACAAGAGAGATTGTCAACATGCCAAAAGTGTCAAAAATACAAATACAAAATCTCTCAACAAACAAGAGAGATACACTACACCTGCTAAAAAAATGCTCAAAACAAGAAGCATCACAATGTAGAAGGTATAGAAAGTGGAGCAAGAGGCTGAATGATGGAGGAGCCACACCTGTAGAGTCCTCTCAATGAATGCCTATGTCGCCTTCACGAGTGATCAGATATCCACCCCAAATCAACACGGATGGATGAAGAAGATGTCTACATATGACTTGGGGAAAAATGCATAATGGGTGCATGCAAAAGAACATCAGAATGTGTGTCAGGTTGATCATGTCTGACAACTAAAATCTTAGGTTTCTCAAGCTTGAGTGAAGATGTAGAACTCATGTGTTTCTTAGGATCCTCAGAAAGATTCGAGCGAACAAAAAAAGGAGCTTTGTCAATGTGTGATCCCAATTAAGTATCTGCTCAAAAACCAATGTCATGATGAGAATTCCACTTAACATTTGGAATAGAGGAAATATTACCCTATGAATGTCTACCAATGACTCCGCTAGTGAGACCCATAGAATGGAGCATGCGAGAACTGAATATAGTAGTATGCTTCTCAAAAAAGCCATGTAGCTGAGCAGAAATAAGATACACAACATGTGGTATTGTAATAGGCATAGATGTGGAAGAGCATGTAGTAGCAAGCTTCATAGGTGTATAAGCATCAAGAGCAGGAACAAACTCAAATACTTGATAGATCAATGTCAGTGGGTTCAAGAGCAATAGCTGCAAGTGGACTAGGAGCATGGTTTTGGTTGTCCACAATATGATGGTGATGTTGTAGGCTAACAAGTTTGTTCTGTAGTGAGTGTATTATTGTATCCTTATCATGAATGAGTGATTATAGAAGAGAATTTCACTTCTTGAGCGATCTATTTTCTTCCACAAATTTTACAATATCCTCTTGAAGTCCACACACTTCATAGAAAAGCATATCATTCTCAGAATCCATGATAGGTACAAACTGCAACTCCCAAAAGTTTAGGACGTCGGGCTCAACTGAAATTGTGTCCATAATTGATTACAACACTCCTCCATATTTGGCACTTTATAATTATAGTGAAATTTTCAAAATAAATATTTCCAACGGAAAGAGCACGAAAAAACAAGCAATTTTGTAAAAAATGACACTCAAAACCGAGTTACCGATCAAAAGTTACAAGCTTTTTAATATTTTGCTCTATTATTTATTTTAGGTGCCACTAAAACAAAAAACAAATTTTCATGCTTCCAAATCCAATGAAAGCCTCTTTTTCCATAAAAATGCATGCAGCAACAACATATGACCAAATCCAAATATATGAATATACAACGAATTTATTTACAAAATAAAACTTACAGACGGATGTCAACAGCAATCTCTTACTCTGATACCATGAAAGGAACGATAACTAGATCATACCAAGCTAAGAACATAGATGCTAATCAAACACCACGATCAATAAGATGAAAGCAATTCACCAGAATAGTTTTACATAAAACCTTTGCAAACAAATGAGCAGCAATATCATATATTATTATGGAACTCAATGTAATATAATGAGAATGGGCCTTGCTTAAATAGGCAAGGAATAACAATCTAAGAACCAGTCAAGGTCATAGATCAAACCATAAATCAAGGAAATAACTAGTCATCAAAGAACTAGTCAAGACCATAGATTTAGGAGAGAACTAGAAATCAAGGATCTAGTCAATACCATAGATCAAGGAAAGAACTATACCTAACAACTAGATAATATCTCCTAATATCTAAATAAGATAAAAGAAATATCCACACACATAAGTGGGTGAGGATAAATACAATAAAGGTAAATAAAGTACCTAGGTGAACATGAGCTAAGGTAAATACCTACTCTAACATTGGTTACAACAATTACTTGAGGAGTTGGGGCATAAGCAGGAGGAAGGAAAGTTACATGGTGATAGTCAGAGTGTTATACACCTAGCTAAAAACTCTGCTTTCCTCTCTAGGTCGAAGCATATATAGTTAAGGTACCATTTCATCAGGACAACTTTAGAGGAAGAGAAGTTGAAGCTAGAGAAGATTCATACCAGTTAGAATCCTATAGACATGATGACCAAGGTGGTCACAAGGGAAAAATTGAAGTTTGTGTTCAGCTTTGGTTGGTCTTCACGGAAACTAGTGAAGGGTTGAGAAGCTTGCTCAGAGGAAAACTAGTCTCCAAGTGGGATATTGTTAGGTTGTGGAGCCTGTTTTCATGTGAGAAAATGTTGAAGACTATACACTAATAGTATTGTACACTTTCCACAGTTGTCTTGCCGAGGATTCGGGCGTAGCCCCCGAGAAAAAAAAATTGGCTTTAAAACGTGCCCGATATACCGGAAACGTGTTTTCTCATATGGGTGGGATTTTGACCCATAGGTTTATGGGATGGTTTTGGCCCATGGTTTTGATACCCATGGTTTTGTAAAACTACTTAAGCAGTTGTCTACTTATATGGTTTTATGCATATGGTAGATATAATGTAACATTGCATATGTGTTTTGAATTCGGGTGTGAATTCTGTAGAGTTTGTTGAGCATAGCTCCAAACAGATCTAGGTATTGTATTAAGAGAGTGGTGGCTTGTAATAAAATATGAGCAAGTGATTCTTGGTTGACGTAGCCCAAATTGGGTGAACCACGTTAAATATTATCTCTTTGTGTTGTGTTATTTTATTCTACACTTTTATTTGAGATCTATAATATTTTTGCATATTAGTTTCTACTGTTATGATTTATGTGTGGGATTATTCTGCATATTTAATCCCTTATTTCCTAACAAGACTCTAATATGCTATTTCTAGGGAAGCAATCGTTGGTTAACGAAATCTACCAAATTTCACATCTTGCTAGCAGTGGCCAAATTAACTCTTTTTTGTTTATGAATCATCTTCTTTGTCTAAAGGAAGGGGGAAATTGAGATCGGAAATGTTTTTAAGCCGATAAACGCTCTTGAAATATTTGTAACTTGATTTTGGAAATATTGAAATCTATAGTAACATTTTATGTTTGAACTCATGCCTGAGACATTGGGTCTAGTTATTTTTTTGGTTAATAGTTGCATCAATTCCTTCCCATGGCTTACTTCCCATGTAGGGTAGGTTAAAAAAAGTTACATACAAATTTGAGGCCATGATAGACAAATTATAACCTGCATTGATCTATAGACCTATTGATTTTTTAAATAACATTTTGACATAAAAAGAATCCCTACATATTAGTTATTTTCAAAAATATAGAATTGTATCTTTTTACTTAAGTAAAATATGAAAATAAACTGAAAAATGTGTTTTGTTTAGTGGGTCATGTTCTGTTGATTAGGAGAAGATGTTCTTGAAAATGTTTTCTCATGTTTTTTTATAGTGATCTTCTCTCGAAATTTAGATTTGTTGAATTTTTTTATGTTTATTATTATTGAAGTGGTCTATTGATAATTACCATTACCTCCATCCCTCTATTTTATTTATTTATAAAAATGTAGAAGTGTTTCTTTTTACTTTACTTAAAATATGAATATAAACTGGAAAACGTGTTTTGTTTAGTGGGTCATGTTCCATTGATTAGGAGAAGATGTGTTCTAGTGAATTTTTTTGTAGTTTCCATACTAGATGACATGACCATTTTATAGATATATCTAGTTTATTCAATATTATGCAAACAGTCAAATTTGAGAAATGGGTTGCACCTTTTCTCTAACTCGGAAACATGGGACATGTGCCTTCATTGAAGCTAGTAATTGGTTTGTGTTGATGGATTTACTTCTAATATGAAGCCCCACCAATATATATTTTATTAGATAGTAGCCTATGCTGAGGCAAGGTTATTCAAGTTTCCTAACAGGGAAATCCCGTAATCTTTGCTTTCATTACGTACACAATTACATTTCCATGTAATTTAAATGCATATTTATTTTAAAAACTTTGTATTTTGTAATGGCTTTTAATCTTCAGATATTCTTACCCTATGATATAATTTGCAATTTTGTACACTTTAATTATTAGAAGCCATGAAAACACCGACCAACAAGGTGGAATTGCATGATAATTTCATGTTAATTGCCTCACATTTAGTAAGAGAGGAATTTTTTAAAAGAACACAAATTGTTGCATTGTAGGCAACCTAAACCAACAAACCATTTGGTTGCAGGGAAAATTTTAGTGGCATATTTTCATAAACTCGTGAATATTATGGGTTTGAAAATTGGAAATGGTGCATATTAGGGGATTAAAAATTGGAAATGGAAAATTTGAATTTTTCTATACAAATTTTTCATATGGTCACTAGGCAAGAATTTTCCTTTCAGTTTGGGCATCATTATTTCCCAAGATTTAATCTTAGCCTTGTTTTTCTTCCTCCTCTCTTCTTGGATATAATCCCACCATTGGGATGCATGAACTTTCAGTTTCATCCTGGAAAACTTCACCTATTGGTCTTCAAGTACATTTTCAATATCAAAATACTTGTCTATCTCCCCTATCCAATCAAGGATCTCTTCACCATTTAGGCTACCTACATACACTAGAAATTCTAACTTGGGATTTTATCCTTCCCCTTTCATTGCTTTCAACAACCTCTCAAATCTCATTTCTTCAGGATCTCTTTCTTCGTCACCTGCTACATGTGGCCTTTGAGCTACTTCTTCTTCTTGATCACTCAAATCTCATGTCGCCACTCCTTTTCTTTGGTTGGCCTCAACTGTGATCCTTGCATCAAAGTTGACTCTAAGGTTTCTCAACTCTTGTAGAATGACTTCTCCCATTTACAAAGTTGTTTCTCTCTCTCCTTTTACATTTCTCCTTGGTGGCATTTTTCCTTACTTGACCAAACACAACTGCAACTTGTCTTTTGCAATGAACTCCTTCCTTAAACTTTTTAGATGTCAACCTCGCTCTAAGACCACTTATGATGCAGACAAGTTATTCATTCAAATTCACTTCACTGTTACAAGTACAAGCACGCAACTTGCTTATGAAGGTTAGTACCCCTTCTAGGCATGAGATTCCTTCTTAAAACCAAATATAAGAAAATTCAAATCAGACTAAAGAATATTTTGGATACCGTTTATCTTCCTTTGATCCTCCAAGAAGTTTCCCTCTTCAATTCCAAGCAAAAATTGAAGTTCTTTAACTCTGTTCTGCCTAGTCAAGCTTCTAAAAAACCTGTCAGAGGTTTCATATAGTGGAGGAATTATTTTGGCTCCAAACCAAAAAAAATCAGTTAAAGGACCTTGGGACAAAGATATCTACCAATTTTAATCGATTTTGAATGGTTAGAACTCCTAGAAAACAAGATTATGTTCTCCAACTATTATGATAAGCCCGAGAGGAAGAAATTTGGTAGTTAAGCTCTATTTTTTAGTTTTTGTATGTTGCAAGATCTACTAGATCTATGCCACAATATTCCTCCTATCCCATTCACAATATTTTCCAACTTTGCACCAATTTTTTGCACTATAACATGAACTCTCACAAAATTATTTGTGTGAACCAGTTTACTACAAGGATCGTCAATCTCCCAAGCAAGAACAATAAAGAATATTTGAATGATACTTCAAATTCAAGGGAAAGAAAATAATTACAAGCAGTTATCAGTTATGAATTGCCTTTTAGGGTTTGGTGAAATAGTTAGATTGAGTATAGATCTCCAAAACTTAGAATTGAATGTAAAAACCCATGTTTTCTAAGAAAAAACCATTTCTTCACTTCTTGGAGATATTTCTTGTATTTCATTTGAATGGAAAATTTGTTAAAAAATGGTTACAAAGCAATATTTATACTTCCTCTACAGTTATCCTTTGAATTGGAGTCTCATAAGGTCTTAAAGACCATGGTTTTCTTGCATTGATTACATCATTAAGTAGTTATACTATGTGAGACACCTAAAGACCTTAAGAGAAAAATAATTAATATGACTCCTAGTCCTTAATAAGACCTTTTGCATGCTTGAAAAACTTTAAGTTCTCCAAAAACCACATCTAGACACCTAAGACAAGCCAAAATGCCCTTCAAGAATTCAAATTTGCTTTTGGAAAATCTAGAATTCAAATTTTGAATGGGCTAGACACAAAAAAACACACAAGATGATTATATAAGAGTACCTAAGGAATTCTAGACCCACCAATCACACTTTCAAACCAAAATTGATAAGGGAAGACAAAATTTCAAGTTGAGGAGAGATGTTCCTGCATCAGGTGGTTTCAAGGTGTGAACTGATGGTGCGGAGATTTCTAAGCATGGAGGAGGTAAGAAGATCTTCTTGACAAAGTGTTTGAAAGGTTTTAGAGATTTGTAGATGACTAAGTATGTTCAAAGAGTCATATGTTGCACATAGACCTAATATAGTAGGTCTTCTCGAGTCCTAAAGAAGGAAATGACCTCAAACCTAATGGATTAAATATTCTAAGTTTTTCATGATTATCATATGTTATTTTATCTATAATGGCCAACCTAAGTGTATATGGTCGACCTATGAGGTGTGTGTGCTTAATTTATGTATATAAGCAAGGGTGATTAGGCTTATTTGAGCTAGAAGAGTGGATGTGGAGAAGTGTGAGCTAAAGGATGAGTGTGAGGGTTGAATAAGGTCTTGTAGACCATATGAAGACTGTAATGAATTCATGAAGAATATCCTAGAGGTGGTGAAGATTATTTTGTGCATGCATATGACCTAGTGAAGAAGAAAAAGTGAGTAGGGAAGAAAGGTAATTTTGTGTCTCCAGGAGCATATGAGCAAGGGTATGAACTTCTTTCGATGTTTGAGGATCAGATTGTGTGTTAGAGTCCTAAGTGCATTAGAGATAGAGAGCATACCTAGAAGAAGAAGAGAAGAGGATAGATAATAGAAAAAAATCCATCATTTGTTGAGATAGCAACAAGAAAAGGTTGAAAACATTCTTAGGTGGTTAAGTTGGTGCTTAGTTTTCCTTGTGGAGTTAGTGCTTCACTAAAACAGGGTTGGTTCCTCCTTGCAAGTTGGTATTTGCTAAAGTCTAGTTGGTGCTAGATAAATTAGGGGTTAGTGTTCCTTGTGGAGTTTGTGCTTCACTAAATCTTGAATTTTGTTATATATAAGAAAATTTCAGTGGGTTTTCTTCCCCTTGAGGGTTTCTCACCTAAATATTGTGTTCATGTGAATGGTTGATAAGTTGCTTTGATGGTTTGGTTAACTAAGTTAACATTTCTTATATGATGATGGTTTGATGAATGTATAAAGATAACTAGAGTAAAAGTTTATAAAGACACTGATTCACCCCCCCTCTCAGTGATTGTGCTTCCAACATTTATCACCTCTATCATCTAGTTTTCTTCTTAATTCATTCATCACATGTGCATATGCCACACATCCAAACATCCTGAAGTGAGATACATTGTGTTTCTTACCACTCCATGCTTTATGTGGAACTTTTTCCTCAACACTCTTTGTAGGACACATGTTTAGAATATACAATGCATGCGCAACTTCTTCTACTCAGTATTCATTAGGAAAATTCTTGGCCTTTAACATACTTCTAGCCATGTCCATTATTATCCTTTTTTCTATCTGTAACACCATTATATTGTGGTGTGTACCTTGTAGTAAATTACTTCCTAATTCCATGATATCTATAAATTTATAAGAATTCGTTAGACTTGTATTTTACACATCTATCTAACTTGTGTACCTTGATGTAATGGCCACTTTGGATTTCCACCATTGCTATGAAATTCTTGAAAATTCCAAAAGTTTCATTCTTATATTTGAGAATGTAAACCCATGTTTTTCTACTGAAATCATCAATATAGGTTAGAAAGTATAAACTTCCTCCAAATGATGGAGTCTCGCATTGGTCCACATAAATCAGTGTGGCCAAGTTCTAATGGTTCCCTTACTCTATCAGACACTCGTATTTGGAAACTTTATCTATTTTGTTTTACCAAAAAACAACATTCACATGAACTATCTGGCTCATCAATTATTGGTAAACCTTTTACCATTTGTTTCTTATGCAATAAACTTAAAGCTCTAAAATGAAGATGTCCATACCTTAGATGCCAAATTCATGTTTGGTCTAAATATATTTCCTTGAAATTCACTTCCACTTCTCCTTGAGATATGTTTCGAATTTCAATATTAATTTGGAGTGGGAACATCCGATTCTTGGTCATCTCAACCTTTCTAATCAACTTTTTACTAGGAATTATGTCTAAAATAATAGACGCATCATCCTTAAAACTTACTCTATAACCTTTTTGTACAAGTTGCCCAACATTCATGATATTATGTTTTAAACCAAGCATAAAATAAACATCAAGGATATGTTTTCTTTCTCCATTATTTTTTTATTATTGGTAAATGGTTTTGAAGGGGACCATACCCCGTAGAACAAAGAGTCTCAAAACCAGAAAGATACATGAAGTCCACACCCCAAAGAGAAGAATCACAATGGCAGAGGTCAATCTACCGACAAGAAGCCCAAAAACAACAAGAGTGCAATGACACAATAGTTGCACACCATGAAAGTTCAGAAAAACTACCAAAAGCAACAATAACAATAGTTGAAAAATGGAAAGACCAGTTCAGGTGCGGTCGAGAACCAAGAAAACCAAATAAAAACCTGAACTAGATCAAGCAAGTAATTGAAACCGAGAGAGGACGTCTAGAATTTCCTACCACGACTTCGGGTCATGGCGGGATGAATGGTGTGTGGCATTTTATTTTTAACCCTTGTCCATCCGTCATCTTCCTCGTTCGAAGCTATAATGTGCACCTTACCCAGAGACTCAGTAAATACAGAGATTACTTTGTCGTTAACATTCTTTGTAAGGGGACTCGCTTCCTTAGGAGCACCGTTCAAATTAAAAGTTGTTCCCACTTGTACTTTCATTTCATTCAATTCATTATGTTTCCGCTTGAGATCATTTAGTAATGATTCCACCATTAGCGCCTCAAAATTCTCGGTTGCACCCTCATTTAAAGCAACTTTTTTGTGGACTACGACCGATTTGTTAATATTGACTCCATCGTATCCACCAACTGAATTTTGTGTAGGGGAGAGGAGCCAATGATGGTGCATTACCCAATAGTGGTGAGGGTAGTTGACATCTTTGACTCCAGTTTTTACACAGTAAAATATTAATAATTGAATGAATACTATCCTATAAATGTACAAACACTCTTCAAAACTGATGTGTCTGTCACTTTTCATGTACAGACCATGAATCTATCAACAATAGAATACTTGATATCATTTATAAACATTAAATAACATATATTATACTTCCATGTTTGCCAAATTTAAAGTCAACATGTATTTAATACAAGGATATATATTTGTATTTCATCCCTATACAAAACTATACCACATCATCATATCAATTATATGTCACTTTTCATATAATTTAAGTTCCCATTTTATAGTGTAAGAGGTCTTGTCATACACAAACTTTGGGGCGAGTTCTCTCACAAGCATAAGTCCAAAGTGCACCATTTTTAAATACAAGTTGTCTTTTAAGCATTAACTGTCTCTCCATTTTCTATACCAATTCTCCCATAAATGATGTACCTGCGCATATTTTCAACAAATGTGAGGCTCAAGAAACAAAGATTGAAATGAAATGAGAAATCAAATCAAATTGAACTTCAAATATGAGTATTGAAATAAAATATCATAAATCTTGATCCACCCCTATCATTTTCACCCAATCAAAAACAAGCACAAGGATCAACCAATTTTACCCAATCAAAAAAAAGCACAAGGATCAATCAGCTACAACACTTTTCATATCTCCTATAAATCCAGTTCCTCAACTACTATGAAATTTTATTCAGTGAGTATTATTTTTCTACTATGACAATTACAGTTCCAAGCTGATGTGATCAACTGTTATTCCACATCATTGTGCCACATTGTAAGTTCTTAACTCTGGTGTTTTTTTGATGCACATTCATTTAATTGTAATTTTTTTTTTTTGTCAATCTACATATGGGAGGGGAGCCAGTAAAAAACCTGGTAATCCCAAAAATCTATCAAAAGAAGCGCTTGAGAATTCTCTATAGCCTAATCTACTTTGCAAACAAATCTGACATGTACCCCACCGTGCATACTTGCTGGTGCATACTTTATGCTGCCTTTTCATGTAGATTTTTATTAACAAGTAATTCTAGGCTAACTGCTCTGAAATTTGTAGATGTATATTTACAAGTAGTTCTAGGCTAAATTAATGAAATGTGTACGTGTATATTTAAAAGTATTTGTAGGCTAAATTAATAAAATCTGTAATGTATATTTACAAGTAATTCCAGACTAAATTAATGAAATCTGTAATTCATATTTACAAGTAGATGTATGTTCTGTAGACGTATATTTACAAGAAATTCCAGGCTAAATTAATGAAAGGCTCTATATTTACAAATAGATATATACGAAATATACATCTACTTGTAAAAATACATCTACAGAATACACATCTGAATGTAAATATACATCTACAGAATATACAACGACAGGAAAAAGTAGCATTAAATATACAGTTACATGAAAATGAAGCATAAAATATACAACTACATGAAAAGGCAGCATAAACTATACATCTAACATGTAATTACTTGTAAGTATACATATACATATTTCTTCAATTTATCCTGGAATTACTTGTAAATATAAATCTACATGTACACATACATCTACAAGTTTCATTAATTTAGCTCGAATTACTTGTGAATATTCATCTACATTAAAAGGAAGCTTTCAAATATATTGCATGCTGCCTTTTCATGTAGATGTATATTTGGTCATAATTTCAAATTTGTATTTGTTTCAATAACATTGCCATCCTCTGTACTAGACACATTTTCACCTTTGATCTTTGAAGTTTCCATTGCTCAGAACATAGGCACTCACATCAAATGGCTGCACTTCTTTTACGTTAGTTGATTCAATATTCTAAAAATCTCATTGTTGTAAGTTACATCGGTTTGGTAAATTCATCTATCTTAGCAGGTTTTTATTGACATCATGAGGAGAAGGCAACTTCCCAAAAGAGTAAGACTTGCATGTGCCAAAATTAGGGGAGCAAGATTTCACCAAGTGAAGAACATGAAGAAGAGGCTATCAATACCCCACCTCAAGATGCCAATGACACACCACATGAAGAAGTAAATGTCCAAGCAATAAGAGTGAGCCCTTCAACACAAAAAGTGTCAAAGCCAAGATCTGATTGGAACAAGTCTGATATGAATAATGCCATGAAAGATGTTGAAGATTATGGATACTCTACACGTGCTGCTGCAAAAAAATGGGGTATACCAGCGACCACCCTTACTTCTTGGCTGATGGGCATTACCACCACTAAAAGAAAGGGTCCACCAACAATTCTAACAGATGAAGAAGAGATGGAGATAGTGAGTTGGTGTCATGAAATGGCTGACATGGGACATGGGTTAGAAATTATACAACTTAAGACATGTGTGGCACAAATCTGCGAAACAAGGTCTAACCCATTCACGGATGGTTTTCCGGGTAAGTCATGGTGGGTAGGTTTTAAAAAAAGACACCCGGATCTAACATTAAGGATAGCTGAAGGCCTTGATAAGGATCGAGCAGTGTGTTTGAGGCCATCAATTGTCAGTTCCTTCTACATTAATTTGTCTAAAGCTTATGAGGCCAACCCATATGGACCAAACCAAATATGGAATTGTGATGAAACTGGATTACAAGCTGGAAGGAACTGCGGTATGAGAGTGCTTGCTAAAAGGGGTAGTAGGAGTGTCCCATATATCATCCCAAAAAGTAGAGAATGGATTACCATATTGTGTTGTGTAAATGTTGTTGGACAAAGCATTCCAGGATTCTATCTTTTTAAGGGGAAGAGCCATTTAGAAAATTATATTGCAGGTTGTGAGCCTGGAGCTTGCATGGCAACACAATCACATGCATGGATGACAAAATATTTATTCATGAACTGGTTACATCACTTTGCATCATCTATACCTGGTGGAGTGTCTCCTACCAATAGGCATTTACTAATTTTTGATGGCCATGGTTCACATGTTGCTTTGGGGACAATTCAAGAAGCCAGGAGTTTGGGGATTGATTTGTTAACATTGCCTGCACACACCTCTCATAAATTACAGCCATTGGATGTGAGTGTCTTTGCTCCATTCAAAACATACTTCAAGGAGGAGAGGCACAAATGGATAGTTGCAAACCATGGGATAGATGTGAAAAGGGCTGAATTAGCTGAGTTAGGGAGCAAAGCATTCAAAATGGCTCTTACACCTAGCAACATTAAATCAGGATTCAAAAGAACAGGGATATGGCCTCTTAATCCCAATGCCTTGGATGAAGACATGGGACCAAGCAGAACATTTGACACATCTTTTCAAGATGATGCTGGTGTAGCAGAAAATATGCTTCATCTATCTAGGGTTGATTTAGAGCAAAGTGAAGATGTTCAGATGGTGCCTAACACACAATTGGAGAAAGAATCAGAACCTCAGCAGAAGGAGATAAATATAAATGAATGTGTTGCTCAACAATTGGAAACTCCAAAGAATTAATCAAATCGATGAATCACTATCTCTGCCCACAGAAGATAGCCCTCCTGATTGGATGAAAGAAGCAGCTCTTAATCTTGGTGTAAACTTGAACTTCAATAATGAAGAGGTCAGCCTCTCTTTACCCTCTCATCCAACACTACTTCATGACTCAGATTTGGTGCACTACTATGTTGGCAGTCAAGCTGAAGAAAATGATGTAGATTCACAGTTAGAGGTAGCAGGGGTATTAGGGGTAGATTCAAACCAAACTTGTGAGGCAAACCAAGGACAAAAACTCTTGGCAGATTCTTGAAACTCCCTGTGGAAAAGGTTAGAGAATCATCAAGGTCAAATAGTGCTTCTGGTATAAGATTGAGTAGGGAATCTCTACTAATCACCGTAGATCAGTACATGGAGCTTCTGGTTGAGAAAGAGAACAGAAAAAAAAGAAATAGATGAATTGAAGCAAAGAAAAAAGGAACAAATCCAGGAGAAGAAGGTTGAATGAATTGTTGAAAGGGAAAGGAAGGAGCAAGAAAAGATTGAAAAAGAATATAGAAGGAAAACAAAGGAGCACCAAAAGTTGATTCAAAGGCAAGAAAGGGAACAGAGAAAGGAACAGGAAAGGATTCAAAGGGATCAAGAGATAAAGGAGAAGGAGTTCGAGAAGGCAAGAAGAGAGTTAGAAAGGAAAAGGAGATTGAGTAGTCCAATTAATCCTTTTCCTGATCAACACCCAATGTTAAGAGAATTAATGGGCATACATTGCCCTTTATCAGTTTCAACACATAATTTTGCAGTTGGAGTGAATGCTTCTCCAAGTTCTGATCCATTCCCAACTACACCTGTGAGGGATGTCAACATGGGGAGGCAATTGCAAAGTAACACCCCAGACTTCAACCTCAACTGCAGATTCAACACCACCCTTCCTCAGATTTTGGAAATGATATTATCGAAAGTAAATATTTATTTTTGAGGGCTGAATTTTTGATGTGGGGAATTGGCCTTTTGATTTAAAAACTACAATATAGTAATAGTAGTTATATGGCCCAAGTATATTGTTTGGCCATGTTTTTGTAATGGACAATGGAAATGTTTACTGAATGAATATATGTCTTCCAAGTTATGTGAGACCTTTTTTAGAGATTTAAAGTCCTATTGTTTCTGAAAATTACATTGAGTAACAAAAATAGTAAATGACATTAATGTAATGTAAATGAAAGCCAATAACACAATGTATGAGTAGAAAAGAAAAATATGTAATAGTTTCTATCACTTTGCCTCAATGAGGGTAAAAACCTCACCTATTAGAACCGTATGGACTGTAGATATTCAAAGAGAATCAAACAATTTCCAAACTAAAAAATGTGTTGATAACAACAAGCATCTGCACTTCCATTCGAGTCACTCCAACAAGCATAACAACACCACTGCAAGACATGTACAAATTATACTATCAGTTTTTAATATGTAAAATCACCAAATTATACAAATCAGTTATTAATAATAGGGGTTACCATTGGTATTGACAAATCAGCCTCTTGGACTTTCTTGTAACATATGAAGGCTTTCATCAACTATGATTGAAATAGATTCATTTATAAATCCTATCTGATTATAAATCGATCTCATACTAGTGTTGTTTGAATCAATCACCTCCATTTCATTTATTGCTCAAGGAGCCTAAACCCTTGATTAGCTTCAAATATGAACAATTTTCCAAACTTCACATTTAAACGACTAAGTTTTTGTTACCATAAAAGAACTAAACGACTAAGAACATAACAGTGTACAGAACGAAGGAAGAAATCAATATTATTGCTGAAGAAAGAAATCAGAAGTACCTTCCACTCTCTGCATCTGCTGTTATAACGAATAGCCAGGTAATACACTGCTAAGTATGACTAGCTCCCAACGCAGAGGTGGTCAGTATAAACGACTGAGAACAAAATTATCAGGCCAAAACAGTAAGGTTAAGGACGTCTTGAGATTCAACGTAAGGTTAAGTTTGTTGGCAAAGGAGATGGGGCTGTAGAGAATTCTCACGCGCTTCTTTTGATAGATTTTTGTGATTACCCGGCTATTTTTAATGTTCAGTATAGTGTCCCAAAGTTTGGGTGCACCATGACTGGCTCCCCTCCCATACAATGGACACTAACCTTATTCTTTGGGCAATAAATAGAAATATATATAAATACTTATATGGCCGGGCTGACGTTACTTTGGATCTCAGTATGTCCTTAACGTTACATAGATACAAGAATGGAAACGTCCATGTACAAGGAAATATTATAAAGCAGGACGTCTGGTCCTTTCAGGTATTTGGGGGATTTTATTGTTGCTCATGTAAGTATCCCCATATGAGAGTAAAATCACACTTTGAGCACGCTCACTTGAGCACAATCGAATGTGCCCTTCAATAGAAAGTATTGTTGCTCGGGTGTATATTTATAGTGTTTGACAGTGTTTACTAATTGTTGGTATTTTCCTTTTATGAATGAGATCTTATATTAATTCAACAAGTAAAATGATACACTTCTCATGCGCTTATGTTGACAGATTTTTGGGAATACCTGTTTTTTGAAATGTTCAGTGTAATGTAATTTTCAGAAACAATAGGAGTTTAAATCTTTGAAAAAAGGAATCACATAACTTGGAAGACATATAACACAATCTACCAGTAGAAAAGAAAAATATGTAATAGTTTCTATCACTACCTCAGTGAGGGTAAAAACCTCACCTATTAGAACCGTATGGACTGTAAATATTCGAAGAGAATCAAACAATTTCCAAACTTGTTTGATGTGTTGATAAACACAATTGAAATCATGCTCTGCATCTGCACTTCCATTCTGAGTCAATCGAACAAGCTCCTCCCCACCACTGCAAGACATGTACAAAAAATACTATCAGTTTTTAATATGTAAAAGCACCAAATTATACAAATCAGCCATAACATAACTAAACGACTAAGAACGAGACAATTATGCGAATGAAGGAAGAAATCAATATTATTGCTGAAGAAAGAAATCAGAAGTACCTTCCACTCTCTGCATCTGCTGTTAACACGAATAGCCAGGCAATAAACTGCTAAGTATGAGTAGCTCCCAACGCAGAGGTGTTCAGGAGATACAACTGAGAACAAATTTACCAGTGCCAAAATCGTAGCGGATCCGTTTTACGGCACGAAGTCGCAGTCATGCATTCCGTGGAGGTTCGAGCGGGAATTCTATACCAGAGGTGGATGGCGGTGACGGATTTTAGAACCGTATGGACAACATCAGTATGGAGTTGTTGGTGCATTGAATACCATTAAATCAATACGCATGCCATGCAAATATCAACTGCTCTGCTGCCACGACACGGCCCTTAGGATTTTTATTAATACCATATCCCTTCTCTTAGATTTGGACGTCCTCGTAAATAGCAGAATATTAACTAACAGTGGCAGCGAAAATAGTAATAGGTGGGGTTTAGCATTAACATGTATTGGTCCGCACCGTGAAAACGTGTTTATTGTGACACCTCCCACTCCAGCTGGTATGTACGGCGGGTTACGTGTCAAGTTTGTTGGCAAAGGAGATGAGGCTGTAGAGAATTCTCACGCGCTTCTTTGACAGATTTTTGTGATTACCCGGTTATTTTTCATGTTCAGTATAGTGTCCCGAAGTTTGGGTGCACCATGACTGGCTCCCCTCCCATAATTCTCTATCCCACAACTGCGCAAATTTTCCTTATGTGAAATCTTCCTTGAAGATCAGTGCAATCAGATTCGAAGGATTTGAATTTTTTTGGGTAGGATAACCTCCTCCATCGACTCCATGTGACAACTGTCAGTGTACAGATCCCTCGGTTGGTCTTGATTAGTGATTTGTCCCACATCCACATTTTTCAATGTATTCTCCAGCACATCACACACCGACCCATCCACAACCAAGTCCACAATCAGCTCCTTGTCAGCAATTTGAGTGACCACATTTGCAAGTTGTGTAGCCACGACAAAGATCTCCACCCCCAACGCAGGACCGAGCCAGACACCACCATTTGTTCCTTCTCCTGTTCGCAAGTCTTCTGCAATGTTGGGTTTATTTTCTCTTTGCAGACGTAATATTTGTGCCCAACCATCTTGTACTTGCTACAAAACACAAGAGAAAGCTCATATGAAATTTTCTGTCTCCATACTTCGTCTCTAGATTCCAAGTTAATGACCTCCGGAAGAGAAGAACCTGCAGAGATATTAATACACATTCTTGCTGCGATGAATCTGGACCTTGCAGCTATTGATCAATCAATAGCAATCATATCCCCCATCGATTTAGCTATTCTAGCTAACACATCCACTTCCCAAAATTCTAGGGGCAGCCCAGGGAGCTTGACCCAAACAGGACATGTCGTTGGTGTGTGGGTTTCAGCTCACGTCTTCCAACGCACTATGGAGAGAGTAGTTCTCCCATAAAACCAATGTCTACCTTGCATAACATGATCCAGGTCTTCTTTAAGGGAAAAGACGAACAGGAAGCTTTTCTCAGACAGGGAAAACATGGAGACTTGCCCTAGAATCTTCCATTTCTTCCTGGTACAGCTCCTTACTTGGTCAATATTTGGCCTTATCCCAACGAAACAACCAATCAAAACAAACATAAATTTGTCACTGGCTCTGTCTAAAACAGTATCTTGGACCTTAAGCCATGGTAAGTTTTGTTTCCATGCGGGATTTAGCCTCTACACTGATTCCTGTAGTCGTTTCGTGAAGAGTTTAGCGGCCCAAGAGTTCTCCTCCTCTACTTGTTCGGCATCCTCCTCTTGCAGCCCACCCATCCTCCGATTTCAAACAAAATCGTACCCGAATTTTTTCATCTCTTTTCCTATAACACATTTTTTTTATCATTACCCAATTTGACTTTTGACTTCACATAACTATCTAAACTTGCAAACAACTTTATATTTCCTATCATATAATTGCTACACCCACTGTCTAAAAACTAAATATCACTAGAGATCACTTGAGCAACATTACAAGTGATAAATAAGGACCCAAAATTGTTTTCACATATGTTTGACAAATTTACATTTTGTTTGTCAATACCTCCTTGTTTCTTTTTGCATTCATATGCATGATGACCAAACTTCTAGTAATAATAACACCGAATTTTTTATTTATCATACCTCTCAAAATGTTGTTGAGATGGATTATTGCTTCCACGTCCTCTATTAGAATTGAAGTTTTGACTAGACCTCTCGCCTTGATCTAGACTGCTCCTTCCACCTCTGTGGTTTCTACCTCTTCCTCTAAAACTTGATTTTCCTCCACCTGAGCCAAAATATACTTGTGATCTGAATGCATTCTCCAAAGAAGCATTATTATCGAGCTATTCATCCTGGATTCATGGGATAATAGAGATCTCATCAATTCAAGTATAAACAATTGTTTTAGATCTTTAGATTCTTTTAATTGCAACGACAATAGTATCAAATTTACTGGGGATATAAGGCAGAAAAAATAAAGACAACACTTGGGACGTGGAGATATCAATCAACAGCCTACTCTAATACCAGGATGAAGGCATAAGAAAACAAGAATAAAACAAAATGAATCGAAAGATTCATCTTTCATTAACTTGTCTATTTAGTTTTTACATCACTAATATATAGATTTTTTTTAAAAACAAATGTATGGAGATTACAAATCTGTCTAGACTGCATGGTCGGGGGTGGACGGTGGATGGACGGTGTTTGGTGGATGACTTTTCTAGATGGGCGATGGTGGAAAAATTATTGTGCCCAATAGATTTCACATTTATAAACTATTTTAATAGCTCAGATGCGATTGTAACAAAATGTAGAGACCCTGGCAAGTCTAAATTCTTCACTTTCATGTATGGACCATTATTTAACTTAAAATTCAGCAACTTTGGGCAATTTCCGTCATTGATATCGATATGGGAGTATAGCAAAGATCGAGATTGAGAGAATTGAGAGTAAGCAAGCTCATAATCTTTTGCAAATTATTTAAACATAATTGGTTAATAGAATTTCAAAACAAAAATGTAGACATTTATTTATTTTATTATGTTTTTTAACATAATTTGAGTTAGGCTTTTATATACATATTATGTTGTGATTATGAACTTTCGAATTGTTCTTTAGTATCACCATACTTTCAATTTTCTTATTGACCTCTTTTGCTATTCCATATAAAAGTTTCCTTTTCTTTCTTGTCCAAAGTTGAGAAATGCTCCTAAACCTCATCAAATACTTACAACAATTTCATATGTTACTAACGTTGATGATGATCAATCACAACTTAATTCTATTTTGCAAGCATCAAAAGATAAATGTCGTCTGTCAAAACCACACAAAAATGGGCCACCTTGACATGCTCCAACATTGCTCAGCTCCTCACCACTCATTGATTAGTCCTTGTATTTCATTTCCGCATCGTTCCTTGTTTCCCTTATCAAAATATCTGTATCGTAAGTTCTCTAACATGTGAAATACCAACATGAACAAAGTAATGTAGATTCACTTTCCTGTTGTGAAGCGGTGATGTATCGTGTATAGACTTTATGGAATATCAGATTGGCTTAAGTGGGTCGTTCTTGCATTATAATTAAACTCACCACTTGTCCTGAGAATTCATTATAGGTCTATTCTATTATGTCAATAACCTTGTCCTCATTGGAATTATAACAGAATTTATGTATATATTGTTAATGCCATGTTATAGAATATATGCTTTTGCTTTGAAACCATAAGAGTAATTGTGAATTACCTTTTCAAAATGGGAGACTTCAAAGATATTGCGAGGGACTACCACAATATATTCTATGGTTTGCATGGTTCTTAAATGTTTGTCATAATTAGAATTCGTTAGCCAAAGCCTTCCTGACAATTGGAGGCTTTAACGTTTGGTTAAGGAGGTATGGGATGTTCTAAAATAATAATAAAAACTTGATTCTTGCATATTTGTAAGGAATTTTTAAAAGTTATCAAGGATTATTGCTAGTCAAAGTGGCACGTCACTAGTTGTTGTTGAGAAAAGCCAAAAATAAGAACAAAATTTCAATTTGGTGTTTTTAAATTTGTATATAATAGATAGCCAGCGCTTCATCAGATACAGAGACTTAGTTGGCCACATATTTGGTGAGCACTCAACAAATTTAAGTTTACTTAAAACTATCTGATTTTGTTTCCTAATATGAACTTCATATTTAGCCAACTAGTTCAGTTATTGTGATATCCTTAGGTCTACATATTGTTCTCTGTAAAAGTGGTTGCTAGGGGAGTTGAAATATTATTTACACAAATGTACACATGACACAAGGGATAAAATGTAGTATTTGTCAAACAATTTGCAAATCACAGATGTATTTGAGGATTTTTTTCACAAAGCATTTTGTCAATCTGCTAGCAGACAATCTATGTAACAATTGTATTTGAAGCTTTTTTCTTTGTACCTTTTTCCAGCAACACACCTCCTTAACCCCGATTCCTCCACCTCTTTTAAAATGATGCTAAGTTGTTATTACTCTTCCAAGGGTTGTTGCTTTCTAAGAACCATGAAATGCTGCTGAAAATGAACATAAAACATTCAAAATGTTGGTGAAAATGAACAAAAAGCATTCCAAATGTTGTTGGAAATGAATAGAAAACATTCCAAATATTGTTGAAAACGAAAACCCCTTACACTGTTGGATGTAAAATAATTTTTTGATTCAGTCAATGTTATGGCGTCATTCAATAATCAAAACACAGTTTTTTCGGATCTAGGTTTTTCAGATTTTTAAAAATAAATTATGTTATATATTTTTTAAGCTACCAAAATTTCACGTTTTTTCCCTCATATATAGAAAAACAAAGAAAAGGTAAAATCATTGGGATTCCACCATATTTGGTGAACTCGGTTTTTAACAAAAAGTTGGGGAATGAGTACCAACATTATAGTTATTACATTCATTTCTAAAGAAAAACAAGATTGATGGCATTCACGATAACAAGAGTGGTGGCTCTAGATGCCTCTGTCTTCAACCCAAACAGTTTCGGGCCTATGCCTTGGGAAAGTTTGTGATATATTGATCTTGATTACAATTACGAATGGACGTGTCTTCTGATATCTCGATTATGGAGATTGTGTTACTGTTTGCAAATTTGGCTTTAGTTGTTGCAATGGATCCTTCGTAGATTTCTTTAATGATAAAATTAACTGTGTAAAATGCTCCCACACTTGCCCCTGACCTTCCTACCGAAATTTTACAGCAAGAAATGTGATATGAGGGGAATTAAATGTTGTCAAATCTTGTGGAAGCACAAAGTTCACAGTAGATATTAAGGATCACTTAAAAATTCAAACATTAATTGCTTCAGCCACCTGTCCCAATACTGCACAACATAATTTTTATATTCTATGTTTAAACTATAGATAGTCAAAAACATTTGTAAATTCTTGATTCTTTAATACAAAAGTTCTAATATGCCTTAAAAAGATTTCAGCCAATCACAAAAGCAACATTTACTTTTCAAAAAAAAGAATAAATATTTATTTTCTAAAAACTTTAGTCTGAACATAATATATAATAGTTGGCGGGCTGTGATTGATGGGACGGAGTTTTAAAAATGAAAAGTTTGAAGCCTATATATCTCTGCCTTCGGTAGAATAATAATCAAATAATCACTTGTCATACAAATATTAAATGTTATGTAAATTTTTATGAATATTAGATGAATTTTAATAAATTAATGATTAAATGAATAATTGTAGCACTACATAACTAATATTTGCTTTCTATTTTCTCTGTTAAAATAAATCCACTTTCACTTTACATAAATTACACACAAAATCTAGGGGGGAGATGAATCGCCACTAAATAAACAATTAGTTGAGTGTTTCTATTTTCATAAGAGCGATATTAGTTTCTTAGTTTTTCTAGCCACTAAATCAATTTGGGAATTTTATTCTCAATGCCCTTATTTTATTTTGGAAATTGGGTTCTTAAATATTAATTGTTTCTCTAACTTTTGTATTCAAATTCTTGTTAAGATAATAATGCTAATTGTTATGCCTCTAAGTAAACAACTTCAGTATTGTGTAATCAATGGATAGCTAGATTATTTAAGGACTCTTCTATGCTCTAAATTACTCTTGTATTCGAGATAGATTAAGGTATGTAATATTGAACTAAATTTAATTTTTTGAGGTCTGAAAAATTCATATGTTTTATGTTTGTTTGTATGTAATAAATAGTTTGTGATTATTATTAAGCCTTAATAGGCTTTAGAAAATTACAATTTTTTTATCGTTTTAAATTGTCTAACAAATCTTAGTCATGAATAACTAAGAGTTTGTTTCTTTTTGGAATCTTATATTTTGTATACCAACAATTTGACATTGAATTCCAAAGGACATTTTATTTATAGCCCTAAAAAAATTTAACACTGGAAAATATATGAGAAAAAATATATAAGTTTTGTTGTGAATCTACATAAAGCACATCCGAAGAAGACTATGTTCAAGGCATGAGATTAATGTGGTGAAGATTTAATGTAGAAAGATTCATTCCCTAATTTAATAAAACTATAGAAAATAGTTATCACACTTCCAACAAGTAAATCAACGTGTAATTGAATAGTTTCTAAGTTAAATCACATTGAGAGGACTAAACTTTGATTTGATACAATAGAATCGTTAATGTTTTTATCTCTTTCTGAACTTCAAAAGTTTGATATAGTAGATTGGAATGAGGTATGTGAGGAATGGAAAAGAATGAAATTTCATAGACCTTTTCCTTTGAGTGATGCAAGTTGAACATGTAATTACTATTTTGAATCTTGATTATTTAATTTAACTACCCTTCAAGATTTTTAGTTGATTTTTCAATATTTAATATTTTTTCCTTTTTTCATATTTATTTTATATAAAATTGTCAAATATATATATTGAAAGGTAATTAAGATCTTCTTTTTCCATTGAAGGGGAATGTATTGTTTAATCTGTCACTTACGAAGGGTCAATCTTAACCTAACCCTTCAAATTAAAATATAGGGAGCCTTACATATTTGATCACTGAAAATTAGGATTAACATCTAATAGATACCACGCGAGTAGTGTGATGTGAATGTCGAAAGGGGTGCGGTGGAAGAAAGATGTGTGGAAAAGGAAGGAAACTAAGAAGTGTAGTTGTGTTGGTTAAAGTATTTGATATATCAGTTATATGAGGGAAAAGAGAGTGGAATAGAAGTTAAAATTAGTACGAGGGTGGTGGTCTAATTTGTGGTTACATTAGAGATGAGCAACTATTTATGGTGATTGTTTAAAGGAAAGTACTTGAAATGCAAGTGAAGAGAATGGGAAAAATGTTGAAGTTGATATGAAGAAATATTTTATGCAAAGAATCAAATTTGATGGGGAATGAGAGAAAGAAATGTCCTTGATATAGACGACAACCAAAACATATTTACAATAGGGATGTAAAGGTGGATGAAAAGTGTCAAATGAGGGAGAGCCTCTATAGTATGCTCCCTTCTAGATCTATAGGCATTCACTCATATTGGGTAAAGGGGTATGGGGAACAATTGCGAAACTCTAGTTTCCTACAACCACATGACATATTTGTGAATATTTTAAAGGGGTAAGGACCAATGGTGGATAGTCATGAAAAAATAAAGATTGGTTTATCAATAATACTAAATTGAATAGTTGTTTACAATTTCATGGCTTTTGTTTTATGGGTAGTTATAACAAACATATATGTAAGGGTAATTCACGTGTGTGTCTCATGGGAAAACTTAAAGACAAAGATGTTGACCATACATATAGTCATCCTTCATATATCTTTTTTCTACCCCAAGCGCGTCGGCCTATCACCCAATATGCATTGGGTGCTCACCCGAGGCGCACATGGCACCGAGCCCTCCTTTATGTGAGCTTCACGAGAATGTTCAACCATTAATGGAGGATGGGTTGTAGGAATAGAAATATATGCATTCACTCAAAAACAAAAGTATAGATACCAGATCTAGGCACAAATGTACCATCAATGGAAATAAACATTGTAATAAGCATAAAGAAGCTAGATCTGATCCATAACAACATGAATAACACAAGGGTTTATACCCATAAACAAGGATATCCAGAATAACACATCATATATTGATTTATAAACATTTACAGTAGCCTCATTACATCACAAGGGTCATACAGATGAATATATCAAGAAATACCATCTCAAAACCCTACAAGATACTCTGCACAAAGAGTTCTTAACTATACCCTCCTAGTTCCTATGCATCTCTCTACTAAGTTTCTTTGTCCTATTTTTTGGTTCAAATCCAAACACATCCTTATATAGGATCGAGATAAAATTACCATCCTTCCAGAAGCAAGCTCACATGTCGAATGTCATCATCTCTGCCATACTCGAGTGTCCAAGCCATGTAGATGCCACCTAACCATAACAACCTCTACTCTCCAGCCCGTAACCATAATGATTACTATTATGGAATATTCTTTTCTTGAGTCTCAAGTCTCCATGTAACAACCTTATCCACTCATCATTATGTTTATCCACAGCTTCATGTGTTTTCCATGTGATGCCATAACACAAAATATGGCTAAGACCTTAAACCCTTGTTCTACTTCCATGCATGCCCTAGTTCTAACTCAAACCCTTTCCTTGCACTTTTCCCTGAGCACCTTCCTCTTGTACTACCTTTCGCGATCGTTGACATTCTTCCTTAGGACTTATTCAATTCAGGGCCCAACATTACCCCACACTACGCGTGTTATCTGTCCCTGAAAACACTCTACTCTTTCACCAAAGAATAAAGAATATGAGAAATGAAATAATCTACAATTGAATAAAGAATGGAAGAATAAAATGATCCTACTACTATTGCATAAGGAGTGGGAAGTCTCTCTTCACGGATGCTTCAATTTTATCCCAAACATCTACCTCATCTTGTGTTTGTTGAATTAAATCACCCACCAATGCGCTAACTTCATCAAAACATAGCTCATCTCCCTTAGCCTTCAGCATATCTACGATGTTTTCCATTTACTTTCTAAGGTCACCTAATGTCCATCCTACAAGTGACTAGGGGGTAAAATTCCTTTAGTTTATTTTTAATCAAAACCCTCAAGGTTTTGATCACCTTTGATTTCTTCTCGACTTCTTGCCAAGATCTTATCTCGCTCCACCCTATTGCCCTTATTTTTCTCTTAAAACTCCTTCAGATCTGCCTCATGGCTTACAACCAATATATTTGCTACTCTATCTCTGTTGCCACAATTTTCATACAAAACTTTGCCCATTTACGTCACAGAGTCTTCACTAAGGCAAGGAGCTCGGAGTACCAAGTTATTATCTCCCCAATCTTCAAATTTTCTTCTTCCTTCTGGTGTGTCATCACCTCTTATGCCAACTCCAATGCAAGTGGTTTCCTCTCCATGGTGAGTATGTGTGTCAATTCTTCCAAGCATTGCATGGTCAAATCATACTTCTACTCAGGAGGGGCTAGATCCAGGTGCTTTAAGATTATGAAATTTGAAATAACGTCTACCTTCTTGTGGACTTCGCACACCTTCACCCTTTCATCCCTCATCTCATGCCTTAACTATGCATTGATCAATTCCTATTTTTTATCTCCCTATCCCTCTCAATGATCTCCTCATTCTTTTTATCCAAGCTCATCCTCCAAGACTCTTATTATATCATTTCTGCTAAAAATTCTTGCTTCCACCTCCACCAGACACTTTGTTGAGCGCATTAAAGATATGTTCATCAGATAGTCATTAGGCATCTACAATAGGATTTACCCCTTCAGTGTCTAGTGTCTCTATCAATGCATCCTTTTAACCTCAAACTCGGGCTCATCAACGTGGGACTCAAAATCCCAGGATAGAATTTTCCTTGTGCGCGGGTATGCACTCCCTTCATCAAAAGATGACCAACATAGGAGTTGGTCTATGGGAAATTATTTTGGAAACACATGTGCACTACCTTGTTTGGATCATTAATGTAAGTCATGGCATGTTCTTGCGCCACTACTACGCCCTTTCCACCTATGTGTGATGCCTTGGGGACACTTATTGTTAGGCTAGGATATCCGCCCATGCTTCCATACTCTTTCCCTACACTCGCACTCTCCTTTGTTTCCTTTAGCACTTTGTTGGCGTTGCGCTCCACCTCATGCTCCACTAACTATTGTATAATACCCGCCACCTCCTTCTCTATTGTTTCATTTATCTATTCTATGGTCGGGGTTGGGGTCTTTTGAGCATGCATGTCTACTTCCTCACTTTCTCCTTTGTTATGGGTGCCCTCCTCATACTCATTCTTCTCTTCATCCCTTTCTTCATCGGATTCATGTACATCGTACACAGGAAGATTATGAGCTTCCTCATTTTCTTCCTTAGTCTCTTGGCCTTCCATGCTCTCCGTCTCCTCCGAGTCCAAACATTGTGCCACCCTTTGCTTCTTCTTTACTAGTGACTCCTCTAACACAGGGGACTTCTCTTTCTCAGGAAACTCTTTCACAGTGGACTTCTTCATTCGAGTGTAAGTGCTCATGGCCAACGCCGGATTCTTGTGCCCCCACAATCTAAACTATATGCGCACTTGGTGCCTTTTCTACAGAAGTATCCTCTCGTTCTCTCTTATTTATTACTACTTCCTTTCTTATGGTGGGGTCCTCTGGGATGGAAACATCATCCTCAACATATGCACCCTTTTGAACTTGGGCATGTGGTGTATATACAACCTTGATGCTTTCTTCCCAGTAATAGGTAGTGACGCAGGTTTCAACATGTGTATGTCATGAGAGACTCTACATAAGCACGCTTCTTAGGGTATATCAAAGTTTGGTGCAGTGTGCGGTACTCTTGATCTACCTCACTTAGATCAAATCTAAGCTTCTTGGCCTCCTTAAACCTATTGACCACACTTTGAAAGTACTGCACTATGAAGGAGAATAGAAATTTACACCAAGGAATCTTGGTGTCATTCGTCAAAGTAAACTTATCAATACAAAAATGTTGGTATATAGCAAACTCAACTTCTCCATCCACCAATGTCGACAACTGCTCAGGTATTCTCCATTCTACCCCACAATCTAAACTATATGTGCACTCGGTGTCTTTTCTACAGGAGTATCCTCTCGTTCTCTCTTATTTATTACTACTTCCTTTCTTCTGGCGGGGTCCTCCGGGATGGAAACATCATCCTCAACATATGCACCCTTTTTGAACTTGGGCCTGAGGTGTATATACAACCTCGCTGCTTTCTTCCCCGCAATAGGTAGTGACGCAGGTTTCAACATGTGTATGTATGAGAGACAAACTTCTCTACATAAGCGTGCTTCTTAGGGTATATCAAAGTTTGGCGCAGCGTGCGGTACTCTTGGTCTACCTCACTTAGATCAAATCTAAGCTTCTTGGCCTCCTTAAACCTATTGACCGCACTTTGAAAGTATTACACTATGAAGGAGAAGGGAAATTTA